>BLSH010159217.1:98583-111287 GCA_018402905.1 Glandirana rugosa
TCCTCGTCGTCCTTGGTGCTACAGGGAGAGCTTTCTGCTGCTCCTGTGAGGGACAGATTATTGTTCTAAAATCATCTCATAGTGCTATAGGAAGAGGTTCCTGCTGCTCCTGTGAGGGACAGATTATTGTTCTAAAAGCATCTCATATTGCTAGAGGGAGAGTTTCCTGCTGCTCCTGTGAGGGATAGATTATTCATCTAAAATCATCTCATATTGCTAGAGGGAGAGTTTCCTGCTGCTCCTGTGAGGGACAGATTATTGTTCTAAAATCATCTCATAGTGCTGTAGGGAGATGTCCCTGCTGCTCGTGTGAGAGACAGATTATTATTCTAAAATCATCTCATCATAGTGCTATAGGGAGAGTTTCCTGCTGCTCCTGTGAGGGACAGATTATTGTTCTAAAATCATCTCATAGTGCTACGGGGAGAGGTTCCTGCTGCTCCTGTGAGGGACAGATTATTGTTCTAAAATCATCTCATCATAGTGCTATAGAACACTAGAAGACCACTGGGAGTGAGACAGCCGCCACAGGAGCATGGGAGGTAAGATTGCCTGGTATTCTGATAATGTCCACAGCTGAAGTTATGTAGGATTGTTGGAGATAGAGATGACCTGCGGGGCAACAGATGCAGCCAGGAAGTAGCAATCCAGAAGGACTGAAGCAGAGTTGCGGAGCTGGCAGTCACGGTGGTCTGGATGGCCACGGACACTGGAGAAGAGTCAGGTGCAGGCAGGGTCAGCAACTGGCTGGCGGTGCGGTACAAGGGTGCAGGCAGGAGAATGGTCAAGTCCAAGCAGGTTCGTTAACAGACAGGTGGCAGAAGTACAGAGAGATCAGGCAATCGGGTGGTCGTAGGCAAGCCGGGGTCGGTGCAGGCAGAGATCAGACAGAGTTGGGGCAGGCCGGGTCACAGGAACAAACAACAGGTATCGGGTCTCCCAGGAAACAGGTTACATGCTGTAGATCAGACAGCACTTGCTGTTGCCTTTGCTGAGCTGAAATAGAGCCGTTTGGCGCCATTTCTGGGTGTTTTCAAACGCACGGGAGCGCTCAAATAATCCAAAACAGTGCCTTTTGCAGGGTCTTCTCTAACATCATCATTGTGCTACAGGGAGAGGTTCCTGCTGCTCCTGTGAGGTACAGATTATTGTTCTAAAACCATCTCATCATAGTGCTAGAGGGAGAGGTTCCTGCTGCTGGTGAGAGGGACAGATTAATGTCCTCAAATCATCTCATAGTGCTATAGGGAAAAGTTCCTGCTGCTCCTGTGAGGGACAGATTATTGTTCTAAAATCATCTCATCATAGTGCTACTGGGAGAGGTTCATGCTGCTCCTGTGAGGGACAGATTATTGTTCTAGAATCATCTCATAGTGCTACTGGTTTGAGCGGTGCATTTCTTGCACAAAATAAAAAGTCCGCCTACGTTGCTGTTTTCAAAAAAAAAAAAGAAGAATTTATTCTTTTTTTTTGTATTAATAAATAGTGCTACATAGTACATTTACGTCCAGAATGAGGAGAGCGTCAAATAAGGGACGTGGTCGTGGTGCTGCTGGTGCTGCTGGTGTTGGTGAAGTTCCTGTTGCAAGGAGAGGATGTGGTCGATTTGTGCCAGCTACACGCACAAGTGAAACATCTTCCTCAGGTGCGAGTAGCCGACAGAACCTTCAATGTTATATGGTAGGCCCGAATGCCGCTCAATGAATGGTGAGGCCAGAACAAGTACAGGCGATAGTAGATTGGGTGGCTGCCAATGCCTCCAGTTCCTTCGCATTGTCTCCCACCCGGTTCCTTAATGAAAGCTCAGAGTTGGCACCTGAACCCCATGGCCAACTGTCTTTCACCTCAGCCCCTTGTAAATCAGCCAAGCAGTCTGAGCCCCAAGTCATGCAGCAGTCTCTTATGCTTTTTGATGACTCTCCTGGTGTGCTTTCTGTGGGCCATCCATATAGCCCTGCCCCAGAAGTGGAAGACATTGAGTGCACCGATGCCCAACCACTTCTGTTGCAGGATGAGGACATGGAAACACCAGCGCAGCAGGTCTCTGATGATGACGAAACACAGGTGCCAACTGCTGCGGCTTTCTACAGTGTGCAGACTGACAAGAGGGCAGTGGTGAAGGGTTGGTGGAAGATGATGTGGAGGTGGATGATGAGGTCCTAGTCCCCACATGGAATGAAGGTCATGCGAGTGACGTGTGCAGTTTGGAGGAAGAGGTGGTGGTCGCACAGAGGCATCAGCACAGCAAAAGAGGAAGCAGGTTGCAAAAGCGGAGCAACCATCCCCTAGACAGTATGCCTGCTACTACCCACCGCACCCAGGGACCTAGCACACCAAAGGCAGCTCAAAGGCATTCCCTGGCGTGGCAGTTCTTCAGACAATGTGCTGACGACAAGACACGAGTGGTTTGCACACTGTGCAATGATAGCCTGAAGTGAGGCATAAATGTTCTAAACCTGAGCACAACCTGCATGACCAGGCATCTACATGCAAAGCACGAGCTGCCGTGGAATAAGCACCTCAAAATCCACAAAAGGTCTCGGCCTCCTCCTGCTTCTTCTTCTGCTGCTGCCTCGGCCTCTTCCTCCACCTCTACAGTGCCAGTGTCACCTGCCACCCAGCAAACAGACCATGTGACAGCAACGCCACAGTCCCCAAGCATTTCCACACGGCCCCATGGAAGCTTACAGCTCTCCATCTCCCAAACACTGGAGAGAAAGTAACCCCCCTACCCAACAGCGATCCCTGGCCCTGAATGCCAGCATTTTAAAATTCCTGGCCTTTGAAATGCTGTCATTCCGTATGGTGGACACGGACAGTTTTAAAAACCTGATGGCAGTGGCTGTCCCACAGTACGTGGTTCCCAGCCGCCACTAATTTTCCAGGTGAGCCATCCCTTCCCTGCACAAACAATTCGGGGACGAGATCAGGTGTGCACTGCGCAACGCCATCTGAGGCAAGGTCCACATAACCACTGATACATGGACCAGTAAGCAGAGGCAGGGACGCTATATGTCGCTAACTGCACACTGGGCAAATGTAGTGGCGGGTGGGCCTGAGGCAGCTAGCCGTTTGGCTCATGTCCTTCCGCCACCGAGGATTGCAGGGCATTTCTCTTTGCCTCCTGTTGCCTCCTCCTTCTACTGCGCTTCCTCGTCCTCCTCTACCACCTCCTCATCCACTCAGCGTAACACCTTTACCACTAACTTCAGCACATCTAGGGGGAAACGACAGCAGGCTGTTTTAAAACTGATATTATTTGGGGGATAAACCCAACACTGCGCAGCAGCTGTGGATGGGCATTGAACAAGAGACCGATGAGTGGTTGTTGCCACTAAGCCTCAAGCCCGGCCTGGTGGTGTGCGATAATGGGTGAAATCTCGTAGCAGCTCGGGCCTAGCCGGTTTGAAGCACATCCCTTTCCTGGCACATGTGCTGAATTTGGTGGTGCAGAAATTTCTGAAAAACTACCCGGATATGTCAGAGCTGCTGCAGAAAGTGCGGGCCGTCTGTGCGCGCTTTCGGGGTTCTCACCCTGCTGCTGCCCGCCTTTCTGCGCTGCAGCGTAACTTTAGCCTTCCCGCTCATCGCCTCCTAGCCGATGTGCCTACAAGGTGGAACTCCACCTTGCACATGCTGGAGAGACTGAGAGCAGCAGCAGGCAATAGTGGAGTTTCAGCTGCAGCACACACGGGTCAGTCGCTCTGCGGAACAGCACCACTTTACCCCCAACAATTGGGCCTCCATGCGAGACCGGTGTAGCATATTGCATTGCTTCAAGTACTCCACCAACATGGCCAGTGCCCATGACGCTGTTCTCAGCATTACTATACCACTTCTGTGTCTCCTTGAAAAAACACTTCGGGAGATGATGGAAGAGGATGTGGCACAGGAGGAAGAGGAGGAGGAAGAGGGGTAATTTCCACGGTTATCATGCCAGTCATTCACAAGTGGATCGGAGGGTGGGTTCCTGCACCAGCATAGGCCAGGTAAAACATTTTCAAGCCAGGGCACAGTTCTGGAGGATGAGGAGGATGAGGATGATGAGGAGGAGGAGGAACCATGTTCACAGCAGGGTGGCACTCAACGCAGTTCCTGGGCATCACTGGAGCATGGCTGGGGGGATACGGAGAACACAGATGATACACCTCCCACAGAGGACAGCTTGTTTTTGCCTCTGGGCAGCCTGGCACACATGAGCGACTACATGCTGCAGTGCCTGTTCAACGACAGCCGAGTTGCCCACATTTTAACTTGTGCTGATTACTGGGTGGCCACCCTGCTGAATCCCCGTTACAAGGACAATGTGCTGTCCTTAATTCCCTCACTGGAGTGTGATCAGAAGATGCGCGACTACAATCGCACGCTGGTAGATGCGCTGCTGAGGGCATTCCCAAATCAGCTGTGGCACCACCAGCACCTCAGAAGGCAGGGTTAGCATGGCCGAAATGTGGAAAAGCTTTGTCAGCAGCACACCACAACAAATAGCACCATCTGATAGGCAACGTCTTAGCAGGAAGCAGCATTTCAGCAACATGGTGGAACAGTATGTGTGCACACGCCTACATGTACTAACTGATGGGTCTGCCCCATTCAACTTCTGGGTCTCCAAATTAGGCACATGGCCTGAGCTTGCCCTTTATGCCTTGGAGGTCCTGGCCTGCCCTGCAGCCAGTGTATTGTCGGAACGTGTGTTTAGCATGGCAGGGGGCGTTATCACATACAAGCGCAGCCGCCTGTGCACAGCCAAAGTGGACAAGCTAACGTTTATTAAAATGAACCAGGCATGGATCTCACAAGACTTGTCTGTACCTTGTGCAGAATAGACATTTAAACCGGCCTCACACAGCCATTGGTATAGTTGTTTTTTTGAATATGTCTCAATATTTTGGGGGCTACCCCACTTATAAAAAAAAAACAAACAAACTTAAAACAGTGTTGGCTACCTCCTCCTCCTCCACTGCCACCTCCACCTACACCGCCACGGTCACGGTCTACTCAACCTCCTCCAATTTTTATTTTTTTTATGTGATTTTAAGTTATTTCCCTATCCATATTTGTTTGCAGGGCACTTGCCCTACTCTTACCCCCATTTTGCTTCCTTTTGCTGACCTCTAGCCCTTTCCAGGACTTTTTTACAGCCATTTCTGTGCCCAAAAGTTTGGGTCACCATTGACTTCAATGGGGTTCAGGGTCCGGGATCAAGTTCGGGTCAAGTTCGGTACCGAACCCGAACTTTTTCGCAAAGTTCGGCCGAACCCGAACATCCAGGTGTCCGCTCAACTCTAGTCACGGGGGGTAAATCAGCTCTTCTCCCTCAGCCTCGGCAAAAGAATCCAGTCAGTCAACCTACAAACGCTATCAGAAAGCGTACAGGCCAGGTGATAGGGAAACCCGTTTTCTGCAAGTCTGTGCACATTGCGCATGCCTGTGTGTGTGTCCGCACGCCAAAAAGGCCATTTAAGCAGACAGCACCTTCCAGCAGGTGCTGTCCGTTTTACAGCGTTCCTGCACCTGTGACCACCAGTGTCTGTTCTGAGTGACTTCCTGTTCCTGTGACCCCGGCTATCTTTTGGACTTTGTTGCTATCTGCCGGCCCCCACCTCGGATTGTTTATGACCACTTTTCTGCCTGTCCCTCTTTGTACTTCAGCCGCCAGGACGTTACTGACCCAGCCTGCACCCGACTACCCATCTGCCTGATCCCTCTGTACTTCACTGCCAGACAGTTGCCGACCCGGACTGCACCACTACTTTTCAGCCTGCACGAGCATCTGTGGACCTGTACCAGCCATCAGAGACTTGTCCAGCCCTCATGCCCCCCCTGTGCTCCTGAGCTCCCTGTCTGCATTACCAGGTGTTCTCGAACCAGGGTCGCAAGAAAGGTTGCCCCTGCATAAGCCAGAGTCAACCACCAGGTATGTGACACCAGGATGTGACAGACCTCAATGGAGAGGGACTCAAAGTTGCTTTCTCCGAGGTATCAAATATAAGGCAGCACAAGCAGTCAAGCCAAGTGAAAAGTCCTTTTGAGGGTGTGCCCGCCCAGGCTTGCCCGATGGGAGCAAGGCTAACCTCCTATTGGAGAGTCTGAGCGGAAAGTTACAGACCGCTGGATCCTGGACACTATAAGGAACGGCTACTTGATAGAATTCATACGCCACCCGCCAGACTCCTTTGTGAAAACTCAATGGCCGGACTGTCCCGTGAAGAGACAGTCCTTACAGACCTATATAGACAAGCTCTTGTCCAAAGGGGCCATAAAGCATGTCCCGTCGGAAGAAAGAGGGAGAGGTTTCTACTCTCCAATCTTCCTGGTGCTAAAATCTTCAGGGACCTTGAGGCCTGTGTTGGATTTAAGAAGGCTGAACAATTACATCCTCAACAGGCAATTCAAAATGGAGTCACTTCAGACCATAATGAAGGTGGTCCAGGAGAATGACTGGCTCATTTCGGTGGACCTTTTGGACGCCTACCGGCATGTCCCTATAAGGAAGCAACATCAGAAGTTTTTGAGGTTCGTGGTATGCGACCATCATTATCAATTCACGTCTCCCCTTTGGCATCTGTACTACACCAAGAGTATTCTCAAAGATTCTCCTCTCCATCATTTCTCTAATTCGCCAGGAAGGAATAAAGATATATCATTATTTAGACGATATCCTCATTCTGGGAGACTCTGCTCAACAGCTCAGAGAGCAACGAGACTGGGTCCTTCTGACCCTAGACAGTTTCGGGTGGATAATAAACAAACAGAAGAGCCAGCTCTGTCCCTCCCAAACAATGGAATACTTGGGAGTAATATTCTCTACTTCCCAGGGATGGGTGTATCTCCCAGACAGGAAGATTTATCAACTGCGCCTTTCTCTCAGCCGAGGACTGCATGGTCCTGAGCGGGATGTTTACCACCACAATTCCGGTAGTCCCATGGGCCAGGTGGCACATGAGGGCATTCCAGGTGACTTTCTTGAGCCAATGGGACGGGTCATCCAAGAACCAGAAGATATACATTCCTGAGGGAGTACGTTGAGATCTAGGCTGGTGGACCTTCCCGGAGAACCTATCCCGGGGGTACCCCTCAATCCGGTGGACTGGACTATCATCACCTTGGAGCCAGCCTCCCATTGTCAGGGGAAACAAGTCCAAGACCGTTGGGACCCATTACACAGACAATCAAACTATTTGGAACTCAAAGCAGCCTTCTTGCTCTACAGGCCTTTCAGGGAAATCTTCAGAGAGCACGGGTCAAGATGCTACTAGACAACAAGACCACCAGCGGGGACAAGGAGTCTAACGCTCCTTCAACTTCCGGCAGACATCTTTGCCTGGGCAGAGAAGCATCTTCAGGATCTGATGGCAGCATATCTTCCAGAAAGCCAGAATCAACTGGCAGACCAGCTGAGCAGACAGTTCCCCGAACACAGTGAATGGTCACTCCTGACAGTTTTCAGGAAATGGGGTACGCACACGGTCGACTTGATTACAACCCCGCAAAATGCTCAGCTTTCCCTGTTTGTGACAAGATACAGTTACGCAAGGGCACTGGCACAGGATGCCTTTTCAATCTGCTGGGCTTTTCCGATGGTGTACATTTTTCCACCAGTCCCGTTATTAATGAACGTTCTATTGAAAGTCAGAGGAGAGAAGGTCCACACAGTGTTGGTGGCTCCCCAATGGCCGAAGAGGCCTTGGTTCCCTCTGATCATGCAGATGTTGTCAGCCCCACCAATCCCGTTTCCAGCCAAGAGGGACCTTTTGACCCAGAACCTGTGGCAACACCCCAACCCGGCAAAATTAAGACTAGTGGCATGGCTGCTGAATCTGCCCGATTAAGGGCTCAGGGACTTTCCTCACAGGTGATACAGACGTTAATGAAGGTCAGAAAGACCTCAACCTACCTCATGTATGATTGGGTTTAGGGAAAATTCGTAGAATTTGCTGCATGCCATCATTTTTCTCCTGAATCTCCTTCTTGGTCCAACATACTGGACTTCCTGCAGTCAGCCTTGGATAAGGGGTTAGCATATAACTCGAGCAGAGTACAAGTCTCTGCCATATCATCTCTCACCAGGCATAGGTGGGCTGAAGATCCTCTAATTAGGCATTTTCTGCAGGCTGCAATTCGCATTAGACCAATGAAGAAGTGCCTTATACCTTCCTGGGATCTTGGCTTGGTCCTCAAATCACTCATGCAACCTCCGTTTATACCTCCAGTCTCTTGCCCCTGACTCTTAAATTGGTGTTTTTGATCGCCATAGTCTCAGCAAGAAGAGTTTCAGAATTGGCAGCTCTCTCCTGCAAAGAACCTTACTGTGTGATCCTTCCACAAAAAGCCATTCTCCCACCTGCTCCAAGTCTTAGGTCTAAGATCGCATCAAGGTTCCATGAGAATTGGGAGGCGATCCTCCCAAGTTTTGATCAAGTACCTTCGTCTTCACAGAGGATTTCAGCGCACTTGATCTGGTGAGACTATTGACCCTCTATCTGAGGAGATCGGCTCCTATCAGAAAGGTGGATAACTTTTTTATCCTGCCTGTCCTGGGTATCAAGGGTCATTACCCTAGCCTACAAGAACCAGGGTCTGGCTTCTCTAGAAGTGAAACATGCTTATTCAACACAAGGGATGGCAGCCTCCTGGGCAGCATACACTAAGGTTCCGCTAGAGGACATCTGTAGAACGGCCCGTTAGAATTCGTGCACAACCTTTGCGTGCCACTATAGCCTATATATTCAGGCCACAGCATCTAAAAAATTTGGGACAGCGGTGGTCTCAGCAGCCTTACAAGAGAAATAAAGTTTGTTTTTCCTCATTATGAAGCACATCTTGGCTAAGTGTCCATTGTGTTTCCCGCCCTTCTTTCTTATTGCTAGTTAAATCCCATTGTGTGCTGCTGGCGTGAGGTAGCCAGGAATATGGAAAATTGTTATCAGATACTTACCGTAATTTTCCTTTCCTGGCCTATCCTCACATCAGCACAACTTTCCCGCCCTGGTGGCCTGTCGCTATCTATTTAAGAAACACCGAGGGTCAGGAGGGTGGGACTTTTATTCTATCTATTGAAGGTGGTCCTTGGGGTTACCTGCGTAAGATTAACTCATTGTGTGCTGACGTGAGGATACGCCAGGAAAGGAAAATTACGGTAAGTATTTGATAACAATTTTCAATAGTATATCCTTAGTAAAAATAAATAACCCCATTATACATAATGTATATCCTTAGTAAAAATGAATAACCCCATTATACATAATGTATATGCTCAGTAAAAATAAATAATCACATTAATTACATTATACATACCGTATATCCTCAGTAAAAAATAAATAATGTGATAATGTATTTTTACTGAGGCTATACATTATGTATAATGGGGTTATTTATTATTACTAAAGATATACATTGTGTATAATGGGGTTATTTATTTTTACTAAGGATATACTATGGAAAATTGTTATCAAATACTTACCATAATTTTCCTTTCCTGGCGTATCCTCACGTCAGCACACAATGAGTTAATCTTCCGCAGGTAACCCCAAGGACCCCCATATTTATTTTTACAGAGGATATACTGTATGTATAATGTAATTAATTTTGTTGCATGGGGATATACTTTGTGATTATCTATTATTAA
Source organism: Glandirana rugosa (assembly GCA_018402905.1). Taxonomy (NCBI): domain Eukaryota; kingdom Metazoa; phylum Chordata; class Amphibia; order Anura; family Ranidae; genus Glandirana; species Glandirana rugosa. The sequence continues at coordinate 108,212 of BLSH010159217.1, forward strand.
TGGGGATATATATTTAATGTAACTATTTCTTTTTAATTAGAGATATGTATAATGTAACTATTTTTTATTGGGAATACATGTATAATAACAATAACAATACCTTTGACAATATAGTGTATATCCCAATGAAAAATAGATAGTTATATTAGACATATATCCCCAATTAAATATAAATAGCTACATTATACATATAATCACAATCAAAAATAAAAATGTTACATTATACATATATCCCTAATTACAAAGTAAATAGTTACATTAAACATATATATCCATTAATAATAGATTGTCACAATATATATCCCCACTTTTGACACTATAATGTAGCTATTTTTCATTGGGATATACTGTATCTCACAAAAGTAAGTACACCCCTCACATATTTGTAAATATTCTATTCTATCTTTTCATGTGACAACACTGAAGAAATGACACTTTGCTACAGTGTAAAGTAGTGAGTGCACAGCTTGTATAACAGTGTAAATGTGCTGTCCCCTCAAAATAACTCAACAAACAGCCATTAATTGAGAAACCGCTGGCAACAAAAGTGAGTACACCCCCAAGTGGAAATGTCCAAATTGGGCCCAATTAGCCATTTTCCCTCCCCAATGTCATGTGACTCGTTAGTGTTACAAGGTCTCAGGTGTGAATGGGGAGCAGGTGTGTTAAATTTGGTGTTATCGCTCTCACTCTGTCATACTGGTCACTGGAAGTTCAACATGACACCTCATGGCAAAGAACTCTCTGAGGATCTGAAAAATGTATATGTAATGCGATTGTTTATTTTTAGTGGGAATATATGTAATTGTGATTATTTAAGATTTTTTGTACTTTAACCCTTTCACTGTCAGATCCACATGCTGAAATGCACACTGTTTTACAAGAAAATACTTTAAAAACCCCTTTGTATGTTTTCTGAACGCAGGTGACAATTAAAAAATTGCAATTACCAAGTTTCTTTCTTATGTTGCATGATATTAGTTTAGCTGTTTCTCTGATCTTTTTTTTTCAGTAAAAACAGGGCCGTCTTTAACACAGGGCAAAAGGGGCAGCTGCCCTGGACCCAATCATTGTTGTGGGGCCCGAAGCAGCTGCCTCTTGAGCCCGCAAATAGTTGATAAGCGCATTTGTTTGACCAGGGTCCAATCAATATTAAAGACGTAAAAATACAGTCAAGTTCATTTTAGTTCACACAAACACAATAAAATCCCCACATTTTCTGAAAATTATAAAAACATGAGGCTAAGCAGATTCACATACGTCAAAACTTTACCTTTGTGCGGCCATGAAATGGTGACATGAATCTCAGGTGGAGAACGCGGTGTGCGTCATGACATGTTAACAATGTAACTAGAGTTGAGCGAACACCTGGATGTTCGGGTTCAGTGGGTTCGGCCGAACTTCGCGAAAAAGTTTGGGTTCGGTACCGAACTTGACCACGAACCTCATTGAAGTCAATGGGGACCCGAACTTTTCGGCACAAAAATGACTGTAAGAAAGTCCTGGAAAGAGCTAGAGGGCTGCAAAAGGAAGTAAAATGATTTTAGAACAATAATCTGTCCCTTACAGCAACAGCAGGAACCTCTCCCTATAGAACTAGAAGATGATTTTAGAACAATAATCTGTCCCTCTAAGCAGTAGACTCTACCTAGTCCAGTCAGATCGTTCTGTAATGCAGGATGAGTTGTTATTAGATCTGCAATCTGTCCCTAAAAGCAGTAGTAGTAGTAATCTCTTCCTAGTCCACAATCAGATCGTTCTGTAATGCAGGATGAGATGTTATTATATCTGCAATCTGTCCCTCACAGTGCCGGCAGCATCCTCTCCCAAAACTAGCCTGAGAGCATGTGACATGCAGCACTAAGTGACTCCAGCTTATACAGAGGCTGGGTCACATGATGCACTGGCCAATCACAGCCATGCCATTAGTAGGCATGGCTGTGATGGCTTCTAAGGGCAAACCAGTGAAACACTTGTTGATTGGCTGCCCTGCAGCTATTCAACATGCGGGATCAATTACCCGAGCCCCGAACCCAAACTTTTTTTCAAATGTCTGGGTCACGGACACCCCAAAGTCAGTGGCGGCTGGTGAAGTTTTAAGATGGTGGGGCGCCAGACCCTGCCCTTCCTTTTTGCCCCATCCCACTTCTTAGAAGCCACACCCCTTATAGGCTCCACCCACTCTGTACACAATGTACAGTATAACTCAGCTGTCAATCTTAATTCTCAATAAAATATTGCTGGCTCATTCATCATTAAATCCCAAAGGTAAAGAATTACATGAGCTGTGAGGTCTGCACAGGAACCCAGCACAGACTGGCATTATGTTGGGTTTCATATCCCATCAAGCTCCATCCTAATTCCTTATTTTATAATAGGAACACTGGAAATCCTCCACTAACCCCTGACACATGGTGAGCCATAGAAATGTCCCTGGTTTTTGGAACTGAGCAGCTTCATTAACATAAATCTTCATTATCTGTCCAAAAAAGTTCAAAATGTAATTATAAAATCAGGCGATTTAAGATGGCATTCATTGGAAAGCAGTTATTGTAGAGGAATTGTCATGACTAGACATTCCTCTTGTTCTGTTGTTTGATGCTGAGATACACAGAGGCTGAGCACAGGCAGCTTCAGTCAACACAGCAACTCCACTGCTGTGGACTTCTTGGTCCCTGCATTGGAAGTCATTTATTTATTTTATTTTAGGTACTTATATAGCACCATCAATTTACGCAGCGCTTTACATATACATTGTACATTCACATCAGTCTCTACCCTCAAGGAGCTTACAATCTAAGGTCCCTAACTCACATTCATACACATAGTAGGGTCAATTTAGAGAGGATCCAATTAACCTACCAGCATGTCTTTGGAGTGTGGGAGGAAACCGGAGTACCCGGAGGAAACCCACGCAGGCACAGGGAGAACATGCAAACTCCAGGCAGGTAGTGTTGTGGTCGGGATTCGAACCAGCGACCCTTTTGCTGCTAGGCGACAGTGCTATCCACTACACCACTGTGCCGCCCAAGTCATGAATCATTGCCAACATTGCACTGAATGCAGGGATGAAGAA
>BLSH010159217.1:126208-142084 GCA_018402905.1 Glandirana rugosa
TACTACATATATATATATATATATATATATATATATATATATATATATATACACAGTATCTCACAAAATTGAGTACACCCCTCACATTTTTGTACATGTTTTATTCTATCTTTTCATGTGACTACATTGTAGCAAAGTGTAATTTCTTCAGTGTTAAGTAGTGAGTGTACAGCTTGTATAACAATGTAAATTTGCTGTTCCCACAAAATAACAACACACAGCCATTAATGTCTAAACCGCTGGCAACAAAAGTGGGTACGCCCCTAAATGAAAATGTCCAAATTGAGCCCAATAGTCATTTTTTCTCCCCGGTGTCATGTGATTCATTAGTGTTAAAAGGTCTCAGGTGTAAATGGGGATCAGGTGTGTTAAATTTGGTGTTATCACGCTCATACTGGTCACTGGAAGTTCATCATAGCACCTCATGGCAAAGAACTCTGGGATCTGAAAAAATAATTGTTGCTCTACATAAAGATAACCTAGGCTATAAGAAGATTGCCAAGACCCTGAAACTGAGCCGCAGCATGGTGGCCAAGACCATATAGCGGTTTAACAGGACAGGTTCCACTCAGAGCAGGCCTTGCCATGGTCGACCAAAGAAGTTGAGTGCAGTGCTCAGCATCATATACAGAGGTTGTCTTTGGGAATAGACGTATGAGTGCTGCCAGCATTGCTGCAGAGGTTGAAGGGGTAGAGATCAGCCTGTCAGTGCTCAGACCATACGACACACATTGCATCAAATTGGTCTACATGGCTGTCGTCCCAGAAGGAAGCCTCTTCTAAAGATGATGCACAAGAAATCCTGCAAACAGTTTGTGAAGACAAGCAGACTAAGGACATGGATTACTAGCAACTAGGTGAAGAGTACAAAGACAAGCGTGTCTTGTCTACAGTCAAGCATGGTGGTGGGAGTGTCATGGTCTGGGGCGCATGAGTGCCGCTGGCACTGGGGATCTACAGTTCATTGAGGGAACCATGAATGCCAACATGTACTGTGACATACTGAAGCAGAGCATGATTCCTCCCTTCGGATACTGGGCCGCAGGGAAGTATTCCAACATGAGAACGACCCCAAACACACTGAGGGTCAAGGTGATGGACTGGCCAAGCATGTCTCCAGACCTAAACCCTATTGAGCATCTGTGGGGCATCCTCAAATGGAAGGTGGAGGAGCACAAGGTCTCTAACATCCACCAGCTCAGTGATGTCGTCATGGAGGAGTGGAAGAGGACTCCAGTGGCAACCTGTGAAGCTCTGGTGAACTTCATGCCCGAGAGGGTTAAGGCAGTGCTGGAAAATAATGGTGGCCACACAAAATATTGACACTTTGGGCCCAATTTGGACATTTTCACTTAGGGGTGCACTCACTTTTGTTGCCAGTGGTTTAGACATTAATGGCTGTGTGTTGAGTTATTCTGATGGGACAGCAAATTTACACTGTTATACAAGCTGTACACTCACTACTTTACATTGTAGCAAAGTGTCATTTCTTCAGTGTTGTCACATGAAAAGATAGAATGAAATATTTACAAAAATGTGAGGGGTGTACTCACTTTTGTGAGATACTGTATGTATATTTGAATTCTTTCCTATAGAATCACTTTACTTTATTTACACTGATGCAGAATAACTGTGAGTTGTTAACCCATTACTTCTTCCCTGAAGAAAAGGCCATTTTGCATAACTCTAAAAGTTACACTACCTTTCACTTTTTGTTAACCCAAACATTTTTTTCGCCTCTCACAGTTTACCGATTACCTTTGTACCATTTCAAGTTTTTCACTGCACTTGAACTATTTAAATTTTCATAAAAACTGGAAAAATGGGGGCGTTCTAAAACATTTGACCAATAGGCATACAGTATATACATATATTTGTTTTTAGTTGTCAGCAATTATACTTTCACAGGTCCTCTTATCAAGCCTACCAGACAGCACCTGCCAGACTGAAAACAATAGACCCTTTCCAGTCTCTAGTGTTGAGTAGAGTTGGATGAACGGTTCGGCCCAAGCATGAGCTTGGGCTGAACATTGGCTGTTAGCCCATTTGACGAGCACCCAAATTATCAGGGCGTTCAACCGTTTGTTTGGCCCACCACGTAGTGCTTTGGAAGCCCTGATTGGCCGAAGCAATGGAAGCTTTGCCCAATCAGGGCACAGAGCACTGTCAGAGCCATGATTTGACACTGTGATGATGACTCTATCCAATCATGGCTCATTGCTCTTAGTCCGGCCCCACACTATAAAAGTATTCTTTCAATAGCGGCCATTTTCAGTGTGATATTGGCATGGAGAGAGATAGAACAGGGCTCTGTTCAGTGCTACTAGACAATTAGTGTGCTATACTGTGCTATTGTGTTTCTATTGTCAGTGTAGAATATTTGTTTAGTGTGAATCTAGGGATAGTTCAGTCAGTGTAGTGACCACCATTTATCTTTACATTAGTGTGAATCTAGGAATCGTTCAGTCAGTGTGAGTGTAGAGACCATTCATTTTTACTTCATTGTCATTTTATTTTGTCAGGGCAGGTTTCCTGCAGTATATTTCAGTGCGTTTGTGCACATTTACTGCAGTATATTGCCGTGCGTCAGTGGAATGTGTCTGTGTAGTGAGTACTCAAGTTAAAGTGCACCAAACACCACTTTCCATTGATTAAAATGCATCCACATACACATTTCCACATCCTTATTACATTCTGTTAATAAGCACCCCCATCATGTCTGGGAGGACAACAAGGAGAGGCAGATGTTCCCATGGCACTGGAAGGGGGCCAGCAACAAATGTGTCCACAGGCAAAGGTGGACGTGGTCAGTCCTCAGTCAGGGCATCATTTCCTCTGTTTAGTGATGTTTCCTGTGCTATTCAGCCACAGCATGCAGAGGAGGTGGTGGACTGGCTTACTAAACCTTCCTCATCCTCCTCATCCTCTGTCACGCAAGCAGAGACAAGTGTGCAGTCCCCTGCAGCTGCCAGAGTGGCTAAACCTTTCTCCTTGTCCATAGCTATTCCTGCCATAGACCCAGCATCATGCATGGAGGAGTCAGCTGAGTTATTTGAGCACAGCGTCAGCCACTTGCTCCTTGATGATGCACAGCCATTACTTAATTCATCAACAATACCTCTAAAGGGTTACAGTGCGAAGGCAGCACCAGCACCCAAAGCCCAATTTTTCTGCACCTGTTACTTCTATCCAAAGTCTGCGAAAGAGACACCAGAATTTATTCAAAAAATATTTACTCCTGTTCCAAGTGCACAAAATTGTGGCCTCATCACACAGAATGGCTTCCCAAGCCATTGTTTACCAAATAAAGAAAGCTTACAGGGTAAATGTAATTTTTCGGGCTTTATAAATATCAGTTTTGCTGAAGCAGGTTCTATACACAGTACAGATCTGCCACTTTACAGGCAGACTGAGGGGACCCCAGGCAGTATATTGACATGAATTTTTCATTTTTATTGTTCTTTCTCTTTTTTGTGGTTTCACTTTAAGCATCAGTAAATCACTGCTCGTTTAAAAAAATTACGTTTTTTTACAAACTTTGTGTTCATTGATACATGTCCTCCAGGGCAGCACCCAGACCCCATAGACTATGTATGCCCAATTACTTGCATATAAGCCTTCAAAATGGGCACTTTTGATTTTTACAGTTCGGGTCCCATAGACTTCCACGGGGTTCGTCATTCAGTTCCGAACTTCTACAATGTGAACCGAACCGAGGGCCATTCGGACCTTTTCCAGTGTTGAGAATCACCCATGTGAAACACGTCTCAGGCTTTAAGTCACATGACACAGCACATATGGCAAGAAAATTATTCATTTTACTCAAAAATGTGATTTGGCAATGACAACATGCAATAAATACACAACATTTAGACATGCAGTTGTACATCAAAAAAACTCACCAAACCAATCATGTGCAAAGATAAACATGTATTACTCTACACCCCTTTGGCATCTTCACACACATCAGAGGTATAATAATAGCCATCAAACATTTCCAATATGAAGTATAATCAATGTTTGTTGTTTCTCAAGTTTACACATTTTTTTTTCATCTTTTATCTCATTTTGTCATTCCACTCAGTTTTATCTTTTACTTTTACAGAAAACATAGTAATTAGTAAGTTATATTATACTGTTGCGGGTCCAAAGAAAATACCTTGTAGGTGTTTGCAGAAACCTTTTTATACATTTTCTTGAAGATTCAGCAAATGGGTTGTGATTTCCAGGGTCAAATAAAAAGTTGGTGGTCAGAAATCCACTTTTCTTCCAAATATGCCTAATAAAAGACATCAACACAGATGTTTTGGACCATGACTTCTCATCTTCTTGATACTAGGGACTTAGGAGATCCTGGCATGTCAGTCTTGATGCCTTCCTAATTGAAAGTAAAGTGGATGCTTTTCTGATGTGTTTTTGATGCTTCGGTGATGCTTCAATGATGCTTCAGTGATGTTTTTTGGAGCTTTAATAAAGCTTGACAAATGCCCTGTGTGTGTGTTGATTTTCAATTTGGGCCCAGTAGTACCCCAGCTCAGTAGTTCCTCCACTCAGCAGATCCCCAGCTCATTGGTACCCTCATTCAGGAGATATGAAGCTGATCTGGTCCATGCTCACTTCCCGCTACATTGCTCCCACCCTGCGCACCACATGTGACATTTCTAGTTTCTCCTGCTCTGGTCTACCAGCTCTGCTGATCCTCTGCCACTCAGTCTTGTCTCACTGGTCCCTGCTCACCTTCCACTATAGTGTTGCCATGTTGCACAACATTTTTAGAAACTCCACTCCAGTCCGGACCCCACTCACCTTTCCGCTTCTCCACAATGCACACCAGATGAGATGTCTGCACCAGACACTCCAAGAATATATACACATGAACTGGAAGTGACTGCTGATGATGTCTTTCCAGTTCACTCATTGTTTACCTAAGCATCCTGGGATCTCATATCTGCAATACTTACAAAACAAAGTGAAGCTAACTCTGAATAAAAGCCCCTCAAAAGCTGTAGTTGCTGTAATCAAGTGTTGTCATAGACTTCTATGCATGCTTTGAAGATGCTTTGAAGCACCAAGATAGCGACATGTGGTATCATTTTTGAAGCAAAGCAAACACAGTCTGCAAACAAGACTGTAAGCTTATCATTTTATTTAAGGACCGGTGCTTTGATTGGCATTCAGAATGTTTTATAAAAGCGTATCAAATGCCACATTTTGATCAAGTAGGAATGAGCCCTAAGAAGTACAATTTATACTTTGACCAGACCCGCTCATTCAGGCAACTGAGATCCTCGGCCATTTCTCAAAGCTGCTCTGCTCCACAACCCTTGCATCCCTTCCCTCCTTCTCGGGTCATGAACCCTGAATCTTCTCCAGAAGTCCAGCTTTGCGACTCTGTTCCTGAAGCCTTGCACCATGTTTCAGCCTTAGAGGTTTAGCACCCCAACTCTGCTCCAAAGAATTTACACCGTGTCTCAACTCCAGACTTCTCTGCTCCTGAGGTCATGGAATTTGTTTCAGCTTTTCTGCATTATGATTCTACTATCCAGATCCTGCACTTAAATTTGAATTTTGAGGTTTCCATACTCCCACCCTCTTGAATCTCCCACTACTGTCCAGCCTGACTAAACTGATTCTCATCCTCCTGTCCACCCTGACTCCAGGGTAGTGAACACCCATAAAAGGTGGAAATGAACTACCTACCTAACAAACTATGTACAGAGGAGAAGGGGAATTGTGTACGGCAGATTCAGCTAGGAGTATAAAATAATATCAGAGTGGAAGCCATATGTCACGTCCCTGGTGGTAGAGTCTGACTTATGCAGTAGGCAACCTCTCTTACGGCCCTGGTTCCAGAACCCCTGGTAGAGTAGACAGGGAGCGCTGGAGCACAGGGGAGCACGAGGGCTGGATGGGACACAGGTGGTGGTATGAAGTTGTCCAGTAGTCCGTGCTAGACTGAAGAGTAGAGGTGCAGGCCGGGTCGTTAACTTGCGGTCAGAGTGGTACCGAAGGAGCAGGCAATCGGATGGTCGGGTGCAGGCAGGGTCGTTAACAGGCAGGCACGTGAGGTACAGAAGGAACAGGCAGTCGGATAGTCAGGTGCAGGCAGGGTCGTTAACAGGCAGGCAGGTGAGGTACAGAAGGAACAGGCAGTCGGATGTTCGTAGACAAGCTGGGGGTCGGTGCAGGCAGCGTTCAAGCAGACGTGGGCTCAGGCCGGGTCACAGGTAATCAGGAAGCTCAGAACGGGTAGCTCAGGAACACAGTAACGCTGTAGAACGGACAGCACTTGCCTACAGGAAGCAGGAAGTTTAAATAGAGCTGCCCATCAAAGAATTAGAGGAAACAACAACCAACTGTAATTAACCCTCTGCACAATCTTCTTCTAACACCATAACAGGTTCAGGGTATATAAAATTCAGTGTATACCGGCACACAGATAAAATACTAAAGCACTGTTTGACTTCTGGGCGGGGATGAGCTGCTATGGTTCAGAACCAGGTTTGAGTCCAAACCCAGAAACAAGCTATCATTCCAGGTCTAAGGAGCTGTGGGCAGGGGATTTCCTGCCCTGAAGCTGATATTACAAAGGGGCAGGAATACTTTTGATACTATACACCTAATATGGCCACCTGGTATAACTATGTATTAAATCAATGGTGTGAAATCATTTGCATTCAGGGATGTGGGCATATTCTCCACATAACCCAAAGAGTTAAAGCGTATCCATTGAACTATATAACTAGGGTAGAAAATACCCACCCCTCATCAATCACGCTTTTTCTCCTTTTGGATACTTCTATTGTGGTTCACCAGACATGGCTATGTATGCAGGAAAAAACTGGGATTCGTTTATGTCCGGTTTCTATAGGAAATATACCATTTTGTATTTGTGTTTGAATGCAGTCTATGCCCTTTAAAGTCTCATCAGAGGGTCTCGTTTTTCTAATTTGCATTCAGGGATGTGGGCATATTCTCCACATATCCCAAGGAGTTAAAGCGTACCCATTGGATGGTGTGAAATCACCTCACCCCTATGTAACGTTAGCTGTGGGGCAGGCAACATCCTGCCCATAGATCATTAGGCCAGGAATGACAGCTGACCGCTGGGTTTGGACAAATTCAAGCTCATCCCTGCTTCTGAGAGGGTGCTAAATTGCCCTTCAAGCAGCCAACATAAGGTGGTGACTAATTTCTGTTACCCACTGATTGCTGGGAGACACCTGTTGGTGGGCTCTGGAACTACACCACTGGTGCCCAAGGAGCACATTGCCACCAGCAGATTTTCTAGTTCCTGGCAGATGTTTCCTTTTGCCTATATACTTTGTGTTAAAAAGTGATCCTCCCCAGCCCTAAGTGAAACCCACAACCTCCCTACAAACGAGCTATTCCGATATATACAAATCAAGCATTTTTTCTCTCCCCTCACCCGAGCTACCCCCCCTTTGGATAACTTCACATACGATGAAGGAGTCTGTAAGTCATGCCCTCACGCCAAAGGGGTCATTTCCACCCTTTACCAGTCCCTACTTCAGATGCCCGAAACCCCCCCCCCACCGATACGTCACGAAATGGGATTCCGATTTGGGCAGCCCTTTAACTCAGGAGGACTGGGCCAACATTTGGGTGAACACACATTCATCGTCTGTGAACGTTTTAGCTAAGGAAACCAACAATAAGGTTTTAATGCGATGGTACTTAGTACCCGCCAGAATAGCCAAATTCATCCCTACATATACGGGCCTCTGCTTTAGAGGCTGCACGGACCAGGGAACCCATTTCCACATCTGGTGGACTTGCCCGACAGTGCAAATATTCTGGAAACAAGTACACCACTATAGAAGCGCTACCGACCACAGCCTTATTAAACCTTAAACCAGAGGGACTGACACACACTCAATTCAAATTATTCCAGCAGATAACTACGGCTGCTAAGCAAACGATCGCAAAAGCCTGGAAATTGCCCTCCTTACTGGTGTCTGAGATTAAAGGCAGAGTGGGCAGAGCCCTAATTCACGCTAAAATGGATGCTATCGAGAACAACAGGGTGAGGAAGTTTGAGAGGATATGGAAACCATGGATCACACACTTTCTCCCCCCCGATTTTGATGATTCCCTCCTGCTCCCATGTTGAGTGACTGTTTTTTTGTGCTAGCCTCCTTCTCTCATACTAACACCTGCGCCTTGGCTTCCCGGACTGTCGGTGTGCACGTGCCATCCCGCCTCCCTCGGTAAGTGATCTTCTTTCTACTCTCTCTCCACTTTTCTTCTCCTATCCCCTCCCCCCCTTCTCCCTCCATACCTACCTCCACCCTTCCTCTACCTATTCCTTCTCTACTGGTTTACCGACACGGTGTATAGTTACATATACTCTTCATGATATGTTGTTCAGGTTTATTGAAACTTTTCCATCGAGGTTGCGCATTGGATCATTGAGGACAAGCCGATATAAGGTTGTTCACTTCTACTAGTCGCTCTGTCAATGCTAACTATGCCCTCTCTCCACTCACTCTGCATCACCGCTTGACCACAGATTGCTCCCATTTGGGGTGGCAAGCAGGTGCAGACTGACAGTCATATATGACACCATACGGAGGGTTCTGCCTTCTCTTCCCACCCTCTAGTGGGTGGGGAAGGCTCGTCCAGCGACGACCGTCTGGTCACTTAAACCCTACTTATTAACGCTACTATCTCTTATATTGACCCCAGTCGAGGAGTTTTTTCTTCATATATGTGCATACCCATACAAGTGCTCTCTTTCGTCAAGTTTACACTGTTAAAGCTTATGCCTTATTTCAGCCTGATGGCGACCTTACTGTCTGCACCGCCATGTATTGTTTGTCTGTTTTCTATTGTATTCTTAATAAAAAACCTTTTGACAAGAAAAAGTGATCCTCCAGCTCGTCTCAAAAAGTAGGGAGTCTGTAATAACCGTTACCTTTAGACAGGGCAGTAAGAGTAGATATAAAAAGGCAGTGTGCTTTCAAGGGCATTTAGCTCACTTTGGAGATCAGTTTGAAATGCTTCCAAATTCCAAGTTCATTCACAGGTGCCTTTTGACCTGCGACTTCTGACCCACAGTTTCTGGATCACAACCTTTTAACATGCAGTCAACCTTCTTCTGACATAGTTGTCCTCCTTCAAACCTTCAGAAGACCCCTGTCTTTGATACTCCAAATGATATGTACAGTATGTGGAGAAAATAGGTTTTGGCACAAACATAATTCGATGAGCACGGGCACTTAAAGAGTTACATTCAGTTGGATTACCATAACCCATAACATTTTTACTGACCTTAAAGTCATACTAAAGTCTCTTTTTTTTTCTTTCTTGAAAAATAATTTGCATGTTATACTTATCTGCCCTGTGCAGTTGGTTTTGCACAGAACAGCACGGATCCTCCTCCCCTCGGATCCTTCTTTGGTGCTCCTGGCCCCTCCCTCCTGTAGAGTGCCCCCCACAGCAAGCAGCTTGCTATGGGGGCACCCGAGAGGAGCTGCAGCTTTGTGTCTCCTTTCAGACATGGAGCTGCATTTTGGCTCCACCCCCTGTCTCCCGATTGGCTAACAGACTTTGACTGACCACAGTGGGAGCCAATGGCACAGCTGTTGTGTCTCAGCCAAATAGGAGGGAGAGGCACTCGTGCACATCGTTAGATAGGGACAGACCTCGGGTAAGCATTAGGGGGGCTCAGGGTAGGGTTGCCACATCATCCCTTTAATCCAGGACACACGTGAATTACACAGCTTATTCTGAGGCCAATTTAATGCAGATGAGGCACCAAGTGAGTTTAACCTTTTGCTTACTGGGCACTTAAATCCCCCTCCTGCCCAAACCAATTTTCGGCTTTCAGCGCAGTCGCATTTTGAACTAGAATTGCGCGGACGCGCGACGTTGTACCCAAAGAACATTTTTATCCTTATTTTCCCACAAATAGAGCTTTCTGATGGTGGTATTTGATCGCCTCTGCGTCATTTCTGATCACCGCTATAAACAAAAAAAGAGCGACGATTTTGAAAAAAGAACAATATTTTTTACTTTTTGCAATAATAAATATCCAAAAAAAAAATTATTCATCGGGTTTGGCCAATTTATATTCTTCTACATATTTTTGGTTAAAAAAAAATCACAGTCGGCGTATATTGATTGCTTTGCGCAAAAGTTATTGTGTCTACAATGGTGTTTTTATTATTTATTTTCTTTTTACTAGTAATGACATCAATGTGCGACTTTTATCGGGACTTTGATATTGGGGCGGACATGTCGGACATTTTTTACACTTTTTTGGGACCAATGACATTTATACAGCAATCAGAAATTGAAATGTACACTGATTACTGTATAAATGTCATTGGCAGAGAAGGAGTTGACTGTGTTCCCTGTATGAGTTCTAACTGTGGGGGGGCGGGGCTGGCCGGGGCATAACAGATCTAACTGATCCCGATCACAGGAACGGAGAACTGCTGTGTTTACATCGGCGGTTCCCCGCTCTGCCGCTCTAACAGGGGATTGCGGGTCTCCGGCGGTCATCGAGTCCGTTAGACCCGCGGGCACGCCCACACAATGTGCGGCGGCCACGAGAGCGTGCCGCCGCCGACTGCGAGTGCACACAGGGAGCGTGCAAAGGGGTCGACGTTCCCCCGGCAATTGAGATCCACGCTGTAGCCGTCTTTAGGCTATAGCGCGGATCTGGTCTGGTTAATTACCACCTTAATTGGCCACAGAACCTGTGTAATTAATGTGTCTTGGATTAAAGGGATGATGTGGCAACCGTAGCTCAGGGGAGCTGCTGCACACAGAAGGCTTTTTATCTTAATGCATGGAATGAATGGGGCCTCATACACATGGACGTATTAAAAAAAGTAAGCTTAATGTTGGGACCGACGTCAGGGAAAAATCGGTGTCAAAAACGCAATTTCGTCGGCGTTTTGCATTGGCGTTAATGCGCGTTACTGAGCGTCAGGGAGTGTCGGCGTCAGTAGGCGTTTTGTTGAAAAAAACATTCCTGTTATTTTTTAACCTGAAAACGATGGCGCTAAAAACGATGGTTAACGCCGCTAGGCGTTAATGCGCGTTAGTGAGCGTTTCGCCGGCTCATCGTCAAAAACGTTAAAACACTACAGCCTCGGAACGCGCTGGCCGTGGGTTCTACTTTCAGCTCACTTACGCTGACGCCCTCTACAGCTCAAAAATGTCTGCGTTTTTATGGGGCCATTGACTAACATGGAGAGCTGAAAAAAAAATGCTAAAAAACGTGGCGCTAAAAAACGTCCGCGTGTATGAGGCTTAAGATAAAAAAAACTTCTGCCTTTGCAACCACCTTTAACTGCTTCCACACTGCGCGCAGTATATTTACTGCGGCAGTGTCGATGCGTCCCACGAATCGCCATAAAAAAAAGTAGAATAGCGGAGTGGCCGCTAGGCGGCACAAGCGCATGCCCGCCGTACTCCTGAGGAGTGTGCCCGTGCCTCGGACGGACCCGATGTCCGCCACAATGAGGGGCCACAGCAGAAAGAACGGGGAACCACCGATGTAAACACACCCCGCTCTGTCAGTGGTGACATAGGAGAGCTACTGATCCCTGTCACTGGGATCAGTTAGATCTCTTATGCCCATAACAGCCCCGCCCCCTAACAGTTAGAACACGCCTAGGGAACACAGTTAACCCCTTCACTACCCCTGCAGGTTAACCCCTTCACTGCCAATGACATTTATACAGTAATCAGTGGATATTTAAATTTTTGATCGCTGTATAAATGTCATTGGTCCCAAAAAAGTGTCAAAAATGTCCGACATGTCCGCCCCAATATCACAGTCCCGATAAAAATCGCAGATCGCCGCCATTACTAGTAAAAATATTTAATACCAAGCCAAGTTTGCAGCCACAACTGCCAGAAGAATTGTTTGTGGTACAAAGAAAACTTCACAAGTAACCTCAGGAGAAATACGGGCTGCTCTGGAAAAAGATGTAGTGGTTGTTTCAAGGAGCACAATACAACAATACTTGAACAAAAATGAGCTGCGTGGTCAAGTTGCCAGAAAGAAGGCTTTACTGCACTACAAAAAAAAAACTGGTTACAATATGGCCAACAACACCTTGACACATCTCACAGCTTCTGGCACACTGTAATGTGGAGCAATGAGACCAAAATAGAGCTTCATGGTCACAACCACAAGCACTCTGTTTGGAGAGGGATCAACAAGGTCTATAGCAATGAGAATACCATCCCCACTGGGAAGCATGGTGGTTGCTTACTGATGTTTTGGAGGGGATCTGAGCTCTAAAGGCACGGGAAATTTTGTGAAAATTGACTGCAAAATGAATGTAGCATGTTATCAGAAACCACTGGCAGATAATTTACATTCTTTTGCATGAAAGCTGCGCATGGGACGCTCTTGGACCTTCCAGCACAACAATGACCTTAAGCACAAGCCAAAGTTGGCCCTCCAGTGGTTACAACAGAAAAAGTTGAAGGTTCTGGAGTGGACATCACAGTCTCCTGATCTTAATATCATTGAGACACTCTGAGGGAGATCTCAAAGGTGCAGTTCATGCAAGATGACCAAAGACTTTGCATGATGTGGAGGCATTTTGCCAAGACGTTGTGGTTAGTCCAAGGAGCACAATACAATGATACTTGAACAAAAATGAGCTGCATGGTTACAACCACAAGCACTATGTTTGGAGAAGGGTCAACAAGGTCTATAACAACAAGAATACCATCCCCACTGTGAAGCATGGTGGTGGCTTACTGATGTTTTGGGGGATCTGAGCTCTAAAGGCATGGGAAATCTTGCGAAAATTGATTGCAAAATGAATGCAGCATGTTATCAGAAACCACTGGCAGACAATTTGCATTCTTCTGCACGAAAGCTGCACATGGGACGCTCTTAGACTTTCCAGCACAACAATGCCCTTAAGCACAAGGCAAAGTTGATCCTCCAGTGGTTACAGCAGAAAAAGGTGAAGGTTCTAGATTGGCCATCACAGTCTCCTGATCTTAATATTATGGAGCCACTCTGGGGGAGATCTCAAAGGTGCGGTTCATGCAAGATGACCAAAGACTGCATGACGTGGAGGCATTTTGCCAAGACGTTGTGGTTGGTCCAAGGAGCACAATGCAATGATACTTGAACAAAAATGAGCGGCATGGTCACAACCACAAGCACTATGTTTGGAGAGGGGTCAACAAGGTCTATAACAACAAGAATACCATCCCCACTGTGAAGCATGGTGGTGGCTCACTGATGTTTTGTGGGGATCTAAGCTCTAAAGGCATGGGAAATCTTGCGAAAATTGATTGCAAAATGAATGCAGCATGTTATCAGAAACCACTGGCAGATAATTTGCATTCTTCTGCATGAAAGCTGTGCATGGGACGCTCTTGGACTTTCCAGCACAACAATGATCTTAAGCACAAGGCAAATTTGATCCTCCAGTGGTTACAGCAGAAAAAGGTGAAGGTTCTGGAGTGGCCATCAGTCTCCTGATCTTAATATAATCAAGCCTCTCTGGGGGAGAACTCAAAGGTTCGGTTCATGCAAGATGACCAAAGACTTTGCATGACCTGGAGGCATTTTGCCAAGACGAATGGCCAGCTCTACCACCTGCAAGAATTCAGGGCCTCATAGACAACTATTACAAAACACTTCACACTGTCATTGAGGGGCAAAAAGGGGCAATAAACAGTATTAAGAACTAAGGAGATGCAGACTTTTGAACAGGGGGCATTTCATCATTGCCATGTTTTGTTATATGATTGGGCCATTCTGTTATCACCTACGGTCCCATAAGAAATGAAAGAAACGGGTTTTGCCGGCTCACTCATGTTTTCTTCTTAAAAATAGACCATACTGTAAATTGCCAATTCTCCAAGGGGAGGCAAACTTTTGAGCACAACTGCTGATTTCAGTAAGTCCTATTTTTTATTTTCCTGATGTTTTTGAGCCATTCTGTCCGAAACTCTTTATTTTTAAATGAATATATCATGGGGTTCACTAAAGGGGCCCATAAAAAACTAAACAATGCCAAAGATTTGGTGGCTTGAGGTGCTACATCTTGACCAATACTGTTCTGCATGGAAAACACAATGAGGTGGGAGCTACATGTAGAGAAGGTCTTCTTCCTACCGGAGGATGAGGGGATTTTAAGGATTGCATGAATTATAAACATGTATGATATAAAGACAGACAGAACTGTGATTAATATCAGAAAAGCACTTATGAGAGCAGCGACGAAACGCATGTGTGCTGTATCGGAGGTGGCCAGGTCCATGAGTGGAGAAAGGTCACAGAAAAAATAGTATATTGTGTTATGGCCACAAAATTATTAATAAAAGGTTAGGACACCTGAAACCGCAGCTCCAAAAATCCAACATGCAATGGCCGCCCGGAGATAGATTCCATTATTCACAAAAGAAGAATAGCGCAATGGATGGCAAACAGCCAAATATCGGTCATAAGACATTAAATCGTAGTGAAAACATCCAACATCTGTCGATTTCAGTAGGTCCTATTTTTTTTTTTTCCTGATGTTTTTGAGCCATTCTGTCCGAAACTCTTTATTTTTAAATGAATATATCATGGGGTTCACTAAAGGGGCCCATAAAAAACTAAACAATGCCAAAGTTTTGGTGGCGTGAGGTGCTACATCTTGAACAGGCAATGAATACACAATAAGTCCAATACTGTTCTGCATGGAGACCACAATGAGGTGGGAGCTACATGTAGAGAAGGTCTTCTTCCTACCGGAGGATGAGGGGATTTTAAGGATTGCGTGAATTATAAACGCATATGATATAAAGACAGAGAGAACTGTGATTAATATCAGAAAAGCACTTATGAGAGCAGCGACGAAACGCATGTGTGCTGTATCGGAGGTGGCCAGGTCCATGAGTGGAGAAAGGTCACAGAAAAAATAGTATATTGTGTTATGGCCACAAAATTGTAACTGGCTGAAATAAAAGGTCAGGACACTTGAAAGCGCAGCTCCAAAAATCTAACATGCAATGACCACCCGGAGATAGATTCCATTATTCACGAAAGAAGAGTAGCGCGATGGATGGCAAACAGCCAAGTATCGGTCATAAGACATTAAAACGCAGTGAAAACATCCAACATCTGTCGATTTCAGTAGGTCCTATTTTTTATTTTCCTGATTTTTTTGAGCCATTCTGTCCGAAACTCTTTATTTTTAAATGAATATATCATGGGGTTCACTAAAGGGGCCCATAAAAAACTAAACAATGCCAAAGTTTTGGTGGCTTGAGGTGCTACATCTTGAACAGGCAATGAATACACAATAAGTCCAATACTGTTCTGCATGGAGACCACAATGAGGTGGGAGCTACACGTAGAGAAGGTCTTCTTCCTACCGGAGGATGAGGGGATTTTAAGGATTGCGTGAATTATAAACGCATATGATATAAAGACAGAGAGAACTGTGAATAATATCAGAAAAGCACTTATGAGAGCAGCGACGAAACGCATGTGTGCTGTATCGGAGGTGGCCAGGTCCATGAGTGGAGAAAGGTCACAGAAAAAATAGTATATTGTGTTATGGCCACAAAATTATTAATAAAAGGTTAGGACACCTGAAACCGCAGCTCCAAAAATCCAACATGCAATGGCCGCCCGGAGATAGATTCCATTATTCACAAAAGAAGAATAGCGCAATGGATGGCAAACAGCCAAATATCGGTCATAAGACATTAAATCGTAGTGAAAACATCCAACATCTGTCGATTTCAGTAGGTCCTATTTTTTTTTTTCCTGATTTTTTTGAGCCATTCTGTCCGAAACTCTTTATTTTTAAATGAATATATCATGGGGTTCACTAAAGGGGCCCATAAAAAACTAAACAATGCCAAAGTTTT
>BLSH010159217.1:193102-215945 GCA_018402905.1 Glandirana rugosa
GCAAGACACTCTCCCCCTTCCCGACACTAGTGTCGGAAGGAGATGTACCTTCGACACTAGTGAAGGGAAGGGGACGATCCCGTCGGGTGTGTGTCAATCTTGTGCGGGTCCTTTGTGTCAATTCGGAATCTCGCGGGGGACGTCCAATTGGGGAAGTGACGGTTACCGTAAATGTGTCGTTAGTCACGTAAAGGGAAGGGAAGTGATCACAGCTTCCATGTAGAGGAAGGCTGTGATCACAGCCCTTCCCCCTCTCACAGAACGGAGGTCCGTATTTACTTACACGGACCTCCGTTCTTTCAGTGCGGGGGAGCCATTGTGTGTAGTCAGCGGCGATCGAGTCCGCCGCACCCGCTCCCTGGCTCCCCCCGAACACAGTGAGCGCGGTTCGCAATAACGGGCCACCTTGCCGCCGTCACGCTGCGGCAGGCGGTCGGCAAGTGGTTAAAGGCTGCAAGTCTACCTGACCAAGAAAATTCATGTTTTTGAAGAGTGCTTAAGTCCTGTTGCATTTTGGTGAGAAAGGGAGTGTAGTTGGCCTGGGATAGACTTTTCACTGATTTAGTCAGTTGGATACCCAGGTGTGAGATACTAGCATCTGCCCAAGCGAAGGTGAATTGCTGTGTTAACAGGGACCTAGTGATGACATCTATGTTTAGATCGAGAACGCTAGACTTAGTCTCATTTACTCTATAGTATGATACTTTGCTGAAACATTGCAGCGTTTTTGCATACTTCACCTAGGGAGGAGGTCGGGTTGGTTTTTATTAGGACAACATCGTCCGCAAATAAGCTGATCTTATCGGACCCATCACCGATGGCGAAACCTGAGATAAGGGGATTGGATCAGACATGTTCAGCTCCATAAGGAGATTGAAAATCCATGGGGATAAGATACACCCTTGCCTAGTGCCGTTAGTTATTTGAAAAGAAGTGACAACATGTTGGCGGTATATAATCTGGCTGAGGGTGAAGTTTAAAGGGCGAGAATCACTGTGAGAATCGTTCCCTGGAAGCCAAATTTGAGTAATACCTTATGGATATAGCTCCAGTGGATTCTATCGAATGCTTTCTCGGCATCTAGAGAGAGAAGCAGAGAAGGTGAATTATGTTGAGTAAATGTCTGGTTGCATCTAACATCTGGTGGTGTTTTGTGAAACCAGACTAATCATGGTGGATTAAATGATATAGGATGTCAGTCAGCCTCTTGGCTGTTATATTTTTAGGTCAAGATTTAGGAGAGAAATCGGCCTAAAATTTTGTGGGGAGGTGGGATCTTTCCCTGGTTTTAGTAGCGATATTATAAGGGCCTGTAGCATCTCAGGAGGAAAGGTTGAGGAGGAGACAGTGTTGTTATAGACTGAGCGCAAATGAGGGTTCATAATAGAATGAAATTGTTTGAAGTATTTACCTGAAAAAAAACGTTGGGGATGGGAGATTTATTGAAGGGAAGGGTTAAAATTGTAGAGGATATTTCTTGTATTGTGAAAGGGGCATTGATGGAAGATATCTGAGCTTCAGACAAGATCGGTAGTGTAATTTGGTCTAGGAATTAATTGATTTCATATAGGGAGGGCTGGTGAGTGGAATCATCATTTTTGATCTTGTATAGAGAGCCATAGTAGGAGCTAAAAGCATCTACAATACTTTGGGGGTTGTAAAGCTTCTCTTTAGGTACTATGTGGTACAAATAGTCTATTCTGGAATTAGCTCTGTGCCCTTTGATTTGTCGTGCCATAGCTTTTCCTGCTTTCTTAGAAGTCGAGTAAGATGTGGCTTTTGGTTTGCGTTGCATTTGTTCAAAGTTTTCTAATAGAAGGTTATTTTTGTAGCATCACTAACTTTTTTTAAAGGTATGGCAGACTTAATTTGTTTTGAGCTTCAAGTTCCCTTATAGAGATCATAAGGGAGTCTAAGCGCTGCGTCCTCCTTCTCTTGAAACCCCAGTTGGATCATTAGACCTCTCATAAATGCTTTGTTTGAGATCCACAGCACAAAAGGGTCAGGTAACAAACTTGCATTATTGACAGAAAATTCTGAGAGTTAATTAGATATTGTTAAAGCATATTGAGGGTGCTGAATTAAGTAATTATTAGTTCACCAACTGTAGCTATTTGGTTGGGAAGGTGAGTCTGAAAGAGTGATGCTAATTGGCGCGTAGTTCGACCGAGTTATTATGATGTGGATCTCTAAGGATTGAAATTTTGTAAATTCCATTTGCCCAGGAGAAAAAGATCAATTCTATAATAAGAATTATGGTAGGTAGAGAAATATGTATAGTCACGTTCGTTGGCATGGTAACATCGTCACGCGACAGGCAGATCATGCGAGTGGAGTAAATTGTTCAACTGAGAGGTGTAACGCCTGGTGTTGGTTGAAGAGTCTAGTTGGGAGTCTGGAATGACGTTGAAGTCTCCACAAAGGAGTAGGTGTCCTTGCTGGATCTTTTTGGCTTTGCAGATGGTTTTGGTAAGAAAGGCGATGTCATTTATTGGATGTGTAGATGTTCAGCAGGATGTAAGAAACATTGTTGATGGTGCAGATGAGAATGAGGTAACAACTATCGGGATCCATGTTCTGTTGATGTAGTTGGAAAGTAACTGAGTCTTTCACAGCTATCCTAACCCATCTTTTCTTTGCTGTGAAGCAAGCTTGAAAAATATGTGGGAAATGCTTGTTTTGGTAATATGGCATACCCGACGGGGAAAAGTGTGTCTCTTAAATGCAAAGAAAATTGCAGCAGTGGGTCTGAGCAGTTTTCCATAGGGAACTGTGCTTCATGGTGGCTCAGTTCCCTGGCATTGATGGAAAGAATTGTAACTGACATGGTATTATGTAATGTGTGGTGGGTGAGGACCCAGACGCTCAGGGTTTAGAAGATCCTTGTGTGAAATGAAGCCTGTCTAAGTAAGTTGGATCAAGTAGTGTTGTAGTATTCTTATATGGCATGTTAACTTTGGCTGAAAATTGCTGAGAAGCCACTAGAGTTTAAAAAGGAAGAACAATTATCAAACAAGATTAGTAATACCAGATGAACACTTCAAAACCAGTATAAACAAAAAAAAGAGAATAGCAGTTGTTCAGGCCAACATGGTGGTACTGATTCAGTAAAAGTGAGGGATAAGTGCACTTAAGTAGGAAGTTCCGGCGTGTGGCAGGAGAGAAATTTAGTAGAGCGGCATGGAGGTTCTCAGTCCTACCCATATTAAAGTATGTTGTTTGTATCCTCCAGGGGTGGATAGTCCAGAGTACGATGGTGTAGGTGATGCATCCTGCATAGTGTTCTCCTGGGGTGGATCCGGCATGATTCCCCAGGTGTAAAGTAGCCTCATTCCCTAATTTAAAGTATTGACGACGAGAGGTGCCGTTGCGGGTGATGACAATTGTAGCTGGGTGGCACCATTTGTAAGGGATATGATGATTTTGGAGGGTTTTGGTGACTGAGTTGAGCTGATGCCAGAGTTGCTGGGTGTATTTAGAGAGGTCTGCAAAAATTTAAATTTTTTTCAAATGGAGCCAGCAAAGGTTGCAGGGATCTGGATGCTGATAGAAGCTGTTCCTTGGTCTGGTAAAAGTGTATCCTCATGAGTATATCCCTGGGTACCGAGTCGGCTAGGTGGGCTGACTTAGGAATGCAGTCTATGGTGAGCTCTATGGGAGAGAGGTCTGGGAGAATGGTGGACATTAGGCTGCGTGCAAAATTTTGGAGCTCGTTTTACACAACCGATTCTGGGAACCCTCGCAATTTCACGCTGTTACGCTGCGACCTCTCTTCAAGGTCTGTGAATTTAGCTTTATCCAAGTGTGTACTTCCTTAGTTTTGTCATATGCACCCACTAGGTCATTTATGGTGTCAGTGCATTCCCCTAGTTTAGAATCCACATGCATTAATCTGTCCCCCATTTCATGCAGATCTGATGAAAACTTGTGCATCAAGGATGAGAAATTAGCAAGCAGGGATGATTGGAATAAGAGTAATATCTCTTTCGTAGTGGTGTCCAATACTGGTTGCCCTGTGGTGGGGTAATCCGCTATAGTGGATTGTGTAGCATTGTCAGTGTATAAGAGTTTAATCCCCTAGCTCACCTCAGTAGCATGAGATGTTGGTAGTTCCATTCTCATGTGAGCCCTGGTAGGACTGCAGGACTCTGGAGCATGCAGAGCCGACCGGACAGGAGGCGGGGCACTGCTGGAGGAGAACTGGCATTCTTTGTCTTGTCGGGTAAGTCAATGTAATGCGGGGCCATGTGGGACGCTGAGGTGCTGGCACCATTTTGGCCCCGCTGTCTCTGAGGCACTGACTGAATGAAAATGGCTGAGAGCGTCTTTGGACAATAACTTGTTTTGTACGAAGTCCATTTTATCGTTTTTTTTTTCGTTTTATTTGGTTCTATGAATTGAATTCACACTGAGTTTACTATCTTTATTTCCACAATATCGTTTTATTAAAATGCCTGTTTTTATTATTCAGGTCGGACCTTTATGGTCCCCACACTATTGGTCATTTCATATGCGTGTGTGTTTCTGTAAGTATAAGTCTAATTTCTATATCCCTTATGCTGTTTCTTAGATTGAGATATATATATTGTACAAGGCAGCCTTGCTGAGTATTGTGGTTCCATATGTGATGTCTGCCCACACTAGTGTAAATATAGGTATATAAGTGCCCTTTCCCAAGATGGCTCCCAGCTAAGCCTGAGGAAAGATCACGGATGATCCGAACGCTCGCTATCCCCACTGAACCCGGAAGTGACATCATCAGCCTGCTCCTGTGTACCACAGAGCGTCGCCAGTCCCTTGGAAGCACTGGGAACCACCAGCACGGTCTAGGATACGTTCTGATGGTCCTTCACACTGGAATATCCTGCCTGGGATACTGCGGAAGATCGCCCTGCTGACATGTCAAAAACTGTTTCTTGCGGTTATTACTTTTTGACACTGTTTTGGTGAATGGGTAGGGGTACAATGTATCTGATACCCATTCACATAGGGGGGTTGGGTTCTGGGGGTCCCCTTGTTAAAAGGGGCTTCCATATTTTGATATGCCGCAGATCCCAACAACCACTTCCCAGGGTTGTCGGGAAGAGGCCCCCCATGTTGAGGGCATGGGGCCTGGTATCGTTCAGGAGGGCGCTCTCTCATCCCCTTCCATTTCCTGACCTGCCGGGCTGCATGCTCACCTGTGCCCATCAAATACAGCTTCACCTGTGCCCATCAAATATAGCCTCATGCGGGGGTTGGGGGGTATTTGGCAGATGAGTCACTATTTCTATATACATTTCCAAATGGCATGTAATAATACAATCTCATTATCTCAGTCAGTGTCAGTTTTTACACAAATCAATGCAGTGCAGCCAGTGACAGATCAACAGTGGTCAGGCACCCCTAAGCCACAGTGCGCCCTAGGCGGCCGCCTACTCCGCCTAGTGGTAGAGCCGGCACTGCCCGCAGCACCCCTTGAGGACTCTTTGCAGCACCCCATTTGCAAAACACTGCTCTTGTCTCTAGAGATGAGAATTACACACTTCCTAGGCTTTAAAGGAGTGGTAAAGGCAGAAGGTTTTTTTTTTTTTATCTTAACACATTCTATGCATTAAGATAAAAAAAACCTTCTGTGTGTAGCAGCCTCCCCAGCACACCCTAATATTTACCTGGGCCCCCATCTCTCTCCAGCATTGTCCACGAATGTCTAAGCCATCCCAGACACTTCTCCTGATTGACTGAGACACAGAAGCGACACCATTGGCTCCTGCAGCTGTCAATCAAAGTCAGTCAGCCAATCAGGGAAGAGAGGGGATGGGGCCAGGTAGGGGCTCTGTGTCTGAATGGATACACGGAGCTCTGACTCGGCTTGGGTGCCCCCATAGAAAGCTGCTGGCTGAGGGGAGCGCTTGATAGGAGGAGGGGCCAGGAGCAGCAAAGAGGAACCCGAGAAGAGGAGGATCCGGGCTGCTCTCTGCAAAACCAACTGCACAGAGGAGGTAAGTATAACATGTTTGCTATTAAAACAAAAAAAAACAAGACATTACAATCACTGTAATTCACATGATGCAGCACATATGGCAAGAAAGTTATGCGTTTTAATCAAAAATTGTATTTGGCAATGTTGACATACAGTAAATATACAACATTCAGGCATACACAAACAAAAACCCAACACACTCAGGCATGTGCAAAGGTAAACAAATGTAAACTCTTCGCCCCTTTGGTGTTCTCAAACAACAGCCTAGTACATTACCTTTATACATCATTTATTTAAGAAAAATAGGTTATCATACTCATAAACCAAATAAAAGGACATGCCCATCATAAAAATGTACATGGTGAACCACCCAAACCACTATTGTATGCTGGGAAGATGCTGACACATTTCGAGGAGGGTTGCCTCTTCATCAGAGCCCTGGCTGTTCTCCATGTGGATTTTTAATGATGACCATGTTCTTTTTATTGGTTTGTGAGTATGGCAATCTATTTTCCTTTTAATAAAAGGTGCATGAAGATAATGCAATCGGCCTGGGCATCCTCTCTGTTTTTCTGCATCTAGTGTGTTTGGAACACCCCAGTCTGAAGAGGGCAGCAAGGACTGCTGTACACACTGAGCAGTGGAGTGGATTGACCTAATGTACCTTGACTAAAGAGAGTTCCCC
The DNA here is from genome assembly GCA_018402905.1 of Glandirana rugosa. NCBI lineage: Eukaryota > Metazoa > Chordata > Amphibia > Anura > Ranidae > Glandirana > Glandirana rugosa. The sequence continues at coordinate 199,750 of BLSH010159217.1, forward strand.
TACATTTGAGCACCACGTGGGGATACAGGAGGGTGAATTTCCGTTTGCATCCTCACACACTTTAGAGGTAGAACAATATCTCTGGGCTTTTATTTCTCATCCATGTACCACTGAAAGAAAATAAAAGTAAATATTGCATCAAATGTTTCCAATATGAAGTATAATAGATGGTTGTTGTTTCCCAAGTTTACACATTTTTAGACTTCTCTTATCTCTTGTTTCTTCATCCCACTCATTATGTTTTACATTCATTGGAGATGTAGTAATTGATATTATGCTTTGTAACAGGCAGGTCCAAAGAAAATACATTTTAGTTGTTTGTAGAAACTTTTTTATAGACTTTCATGGTGATTGCAGGAAATGGGTTCTGATTTCCGTGGTAAAAAGAGTTGATGGCCAGAACTCCACTTTACATCCCTGACATGGCAGTCTTGATGCATTTAACCAACCGTAATTGAAAGTAAAATGGAATGCTGTCCACCTATATTTTTATTTCTCAACTGTAGTAGCAACAAAGGTTGTGTGCCCAATTGCTTTAGAGGTACATAATGGTCTTTCATATATGCTGATTTATAGGGTTAAACTCTACACCGTGACTGGTAGCCAATCAGCTTCTAACGTCAAACTGTTCAATTAGGCTTTGATTAACCACTTGCCGACCGCTGATCGGCATTTGACGGCGACAGAGTGGCTCTTTAAGGCAAAACGCTGTCATATGACGGCAGCTGCCAGATCGCGCACAGTGAGCGCGTGCGTGCCCGCGCGCTCACTGTGTCCGGGGAGGGCCAGGGAGCGGGTGCGGCGGATTCGATCTCCGCCGGCTACCCACGATGCCCCCCCCGGAGTGAAAGAACGGAGGTCATGTAAGTAAACACGGACCTCTGTTCTGTGAGAGGGGGAAGTGCTGTGATCGCAGCCTTCCTCTACATGGAAGCTGTGATCACTTCCCTTCCCCTATTAGGGCAGCCTCCATACAGTAAGAACACGCCCAGGGAACACAGTTAACCCTTAGAGCGCCCCTGCAGGTTAACCCCTTCACTGCCAATGGCATTTACACAGTAATCAGTGCATTTTTATAGCACTGATCGCTGTATAAATCCCAATGGTCCCAAAAAAGTGTCAAAATGTTCCGACATGTCCGCCCTAATATCGCAGTACCGCTAAAAAAATCACAGATCGCCGCCAAATAAAAAAAAAATAAAAACCCCAGAAATTAATTCTCATCATCCGTAAACGCGACCACTTTTGCGCAAACCAATCAATAAATGGCGATTGCGATTTTTTTAATCACAAATATGAGGAAGAATATAAATCGGCCAAAACCGATGGAAAAAAATGTTTTTATATATTTTTTTGGATTTGTATATTTTAGCAAAAAGTAAGAAATTTGGGTTTTTTTGCAAAATTGGCGCTCTTCTTTTGTTTATAGCGGTGATCAAAAATGACGCAGCAGTGATCAAATACCACCAAAAGAAAGCTCTATTTGTGGGGAAAAAAAGGACGCAAATTTCGTTTGGGTACAACGTCGCACGACCGCGCAATTGTCAGTTAAAGCGATGCAGCGCCAAATCGCAAAAAGGGCTCTGGTCCTAAAGGGGGAAATCCTTCCGGTCCTTAAGTGGTTAAAAAAACAAACAAACTGGAAGCTGAATCGTTTTTTTGCAGAGCTGCATCCGATTTTGCACTCTCTGGTTTCAGTAAATCAACCACAATGTGGCCATATTAACCACTTGCCGACCACCCGCCGTGGCTTGACGGCGGCAAAGTGGTTCATTATCGCGAAACGCTGTGACCTGACGGCGGCCGTGAGAACGAGTATAGGGAGCGTGCGCTCGCACGCTCACTGTGTACCGGGGGGTCAGGGAGTGGGTAGGGCGGACTCAATCTCCGCCGGCTATCTGCAATGACCTCCCCGCAGTGAGAGAGTGGAGATCCGTGTATGTAAACACGGATCACCGTTCTGACAGAGGGGGAAGAGCTGTGATCACAGGCTTCCTGTATATGGAAACTGTGATCACTCCCCTCCCCCTGCCAGCCCAGCCCCCATACAGTTAGAACACACTGAGGGAACACAGGTAACCCTTAGAGCGCCCCCTGCAGGTTAACCCCTTCACTGCCAATGGCATTTGCACAGTAATCAGTGCATTTTCATATCACTGATAGCTGTATAAATGCCAATGGTCCCAAAAAAGTGTCAAAATGGTCTGACATGTCCATTGCAATATTGCAGTACTGCTACAAATTGCAGATCACCGCCATTACTAGTAAAATATAAAAAAAAAGATAAAAACCCCATAAATGAATTTTCATCGTTCATAGAAGCGGCAAATTTTGCGCAAACCAATCAATAAACGCTGATTGCGATTTTTTTTTTTACCAAAAATATGAGGAAGAATATAAATCGTCCAAAACCAATGAAAAAAATGTTTTTTTATTTTTTTTGGATTTGTATTTTAGCAAAAAGCAATAAATATTGGGTTTTTTTGCAAAATTGTCGCTCTTTTTTGTTTATAGCAGTGATCAGAAGTGACGCAGAGGGGATCAAATACCACAAAAAGAAAGCTCTATTTGTGGGGAAAAAAGGACGCAAATTTTGTTTGGGTACAATGTCGCACGACCGCGCAATCGTCAGTTAGAGCGACGCAGTGCCGAAGTGCTCTGGTCCTAAACTGGGAAATCCTTCCAGGGCTGAAGTGGTTAAGGAGATGTAATTGACCTAGTATGGCTATGTGGCCATATTAGGTCAATGATAGCACGTGTACCCCCCACCTTTTGGTAACGTTATGCAAGCTCATCCCTACTCAGAAGCATACCTAGAAAGTTAAGGGCCCTGGTGCAAGAAATCATGAAGGGGCCCCTAACCGGGGCCCTTCCCCTGATCCCAAAGCCCTTCACTCCCATTGTGGGACCCTATAGAATGGTCCCGCAATGGGATACTCCCATGCTCCATCCCCTCCTGCATTGGACCCCCCCCTCACTGATCCATTGTGCCCCCTCCCTGCAGTGCTGCTGGCTGGCTTTCCCTCTTCCTCGTCCTGCCAGCTGGCACACACATTGGAGATTGGTGTCAGAATGGAGAGAAGTGAGGGAACTGGTAAATGTGTTTACCAGCCCCCTTCCTTTCCTGAATGAACACAGTAAGTGATTAGTATCGATCGCTCCTGTGTTCATTTATTACTGAAACATAATAAATAGTTTTTACTACTGTATGCTTCAGTTTGTGAATGAATAGGAGCCTTTGTAAAAAGGCTTCTATTTATTCATCTGCAGTGCAGCTGACGCTGCAGGAAAAGGGACTGAGGACTCTCTGGGGTTGATTTACTAAAACTGCAGAGTGCAAAATTTGGTGCAGTTCTGAATAGAAATCAGTCAGCTTCTAGGTTTTTCTTCTCAGAGTTTAATTGAACAAACTAAAGTGAGAAGCTGATTGGCTACCAAGCACAGTTGTACCAGATTTTGCACGCTCTAATTTTAGTAAATCAATCCCTATGTCTTCAGTCCCTTTCTCTGTCTCAAACAAAAGATATCAGGGGTCTGTTTAGACCCCTGGTATCTCACCAAAGCCCCCCCAAAAAAGTAAATATATTAAAAATAAATGTCTAAAAAAAGTAAAAATTAAAAAAAAGCATAGTAAGTCAAGGTGTTCCATGCATCCCCATACATGCACTGTCTGCATTTGGGGACATGCACCTACACCCACATGTATGTCAGGTGGGGAGCAGCAGCTCTGTCTGTGCAGCTGCTGCACCCCAATTGACATGAATGGCAGAACCTGCATAGTGATGAAGAGAACACCTGTACATCCCAGTGGGGGTAAACACAGCCCTCCATGAGCATATAGCTTGTTATGCCCCGTGTGAACAAGACTTTAGTAGGAATTTTGCAGAAATGTTGTACGTTACATTGTGTTTGTGTGCACTAATAATGATTTTAGTGAAAATACATTATAAACATTTATGCAACTATTGGGGGGCCTAAACAAAATCAGTATCACTTTTTTTAATTTTACAGGTCATGTGCTTTCTGAAATGCCTGGTTTGGGTTTTTCAGAAACTCTGAAAGCTGTGATGTGAAAAATTAAAACCTGCAGAGTAAGTTGCTGATTTACAGCTTTGCTTACCTTTGATTTTCACCATTCCACAAAAAGGCGCAATTTAAAATTTACAAATATTTGTTATTTATTAACTCAATACAGCTTTAGCTTTTATATGTAGTGAATATTTAGCAGGAATTGCATAAGTTGTGCTGTGCTTGTATTCGCTAATAATGGTTTTAGTGCATTTTTAGCGAAAATATGGTCCTTTGCTTTCAGGAAATGTATGGTTTGGGGGGTCTTTTACAAAATCAGAAAGCTGTACGTGAAAAATGAAAACCTGCAGATTTTTAGAGTAGGTTGCTGATTTATAGCTTTGCTTACCTTTGATTTTCACCATTTCGCAAAAAGGAGCAATTTAAAATGTACACATATTTGTTATTTATTAACTCAATACTGCTTTAGCTTTTATATTTTGTAAATATTTTGCAGGAATTGTGTACGTTTTGCTGTGCTTGTATCCGTTAATAATGATTTTAGTGTATTTTTAGCAAAAATATGGTCCTTTGCTTTCAGAAAATGTATGGTTTGGGGGTCTTTTACAAACTCTGAAAGCTGTTCGTGAAAAATAAAAACCTGGAGATTTTTAGAGCAAGGTGCTCATTTACAGCTTTGCTTACCTTTGATTTTCACGTATTTCGCAAAAGGAAGCAATTTAAAATGTACACATATTTGTTATTTATTAACTCAATACAGCTTTAGCTTTTATATTTTGTAAATATTTAGCAGGAATTATGTACGTTTTGCTGTACTTGTATCCGTTAATATTGATTTTAGTGTATTTTTAGCAAAAATATGGTCCTTTGCTTTCAGAAAATGTATGGTTTGGAGGTCTTTTACAAACTCTGAAAGCTGTTCGTGAAAAATGAAAACCTGCAGATTTTCAGAGCAAGTTGCTGATTTACAGCTTTGCTTAGAAATGATTTTCACCAGTTTGCAAAAAAGGTGCAATTTAAAATTTACAAATATTTGTTATTTATTAACTCAATACAGCTTTAGCTTTCATATTTAGTAGGAACTTTGTAAGTTTTACTGGGTTTGTATCTGTTAATAATTTCAGTGTATTTTTAGTGAAAATATGGTCCTTTTCTTTCAGGAAATGCATAGTTGGGGGTGGGGGGGGGTCTTTCAGTAACTCTGAAGGCATTAAAGGCAAAAAAAAAAACCACAAAGCAATGGAAAAAACTGTAAAAATGGTCTGGCCACTTGAGTTTAAAAGTGAAGTACAGGGCCTGGCAGTGAAAGGGTTAAAAGTAGGAATTTTTATTGTATTATTTTTTATTTATTTTTATGTTATATTTATTATAATGTCAGTGCCAGTTAGTGTCAGCGGGGCCACTGATAAGGCAGTACAGCCAGGCCTCCTGTACTGGGTCTGAGCCCCATCAGTTCAAAAGGGGGGCACCTGCACTGCCTTATTGCTGACACTTGTGGATTCAGTGCAGCTGAGGCTGCAGAGAAAGGGACTGATGAATCTCTGTCCTCAGTCCCTTTCTCTGTTTCAAATGTGAGACATCAGGGGTCTGTTTATACCTGATATTTTACCAAAGCCCCCCCCCCCCAACAGGGCAGTTAAAAAATGAAAAAATAAATACATCAATAAATAATAAATTCTACGAAAATTTTTAAAAAATTAAAAATTGTAAAAAAAAAATAAGGCCTTGTTCAAATGTTTTATATTACCTCCTCACCGTCTGTTTAACCCCACGCTAGCACACCACAACTGCATGCTTTGCACCTGGTTTTGGGACGCTTGCAGAGGGTTTGTTTGGGTGTTTATCGATGAGGGTATAGTTTCTGACAAATTACATTTTTTCGGAGGTGGGGAGGCCCTGTGGGGGAGACTGCATAGAGCCCCATGATTTCTAACAGCAGCCCTGAGTGTCAGCATGTTTTAGGTAGACTTTGTGGGGACCCTTTTTACCACCCTAATGTGTGTTAGCCAAAATAACCCATTTCTAGAACAGGAAGGCAATTGGTAGTATTGAGAAGGTGTGAATTTTATTTATAGGTCTTCTTATTTCAAAGAAAAATATGAAAGCTTTCAACATGTTCCGTCTGTTTTCCTCACCTTTTTGTTTTATCAATTTTCCTCACTTTTTTGAGCCATTCTGCCTGAAACTCTTTATTTCTAAATGAATAAATCAGGGGGTTCACTAAGGGGGTCCATAAAAAGTTTGCAAATGTGAAAATGTTGGTGGCTTCAGGTGTTGCAGCTCCAGCAGGCAATGCATAGGCACCAAGACCGAGACCGAACTGCATGGAGAACACAATGAGGTGGGAGCTACATGTAGAGAAGGTCTTCTTCCTGCCGGAGGATGAGGGAATTTTAAGGATTGTACGAATGATAAATACATATGTTACAAAAACGGACAAAATTGTGACCAATATCAAAAAAGCACTTATTAGAGCAGTAAGTAAACGGACATATGTTGTATCGGAGGTGGCCAGGTCCACGAATGGAGAAGAGTCACAGAAAAAATGGTGGATTGTGTTATGGCCACAAAACTGTAACTGACTTAAAAAAAACCCCATTACACCCGCCAGTGAGGCCGAAATAATCCAAAAGGCAATGACCGCCCGGAGATAGATTCCATTATTCACAAAAGAAGAATAGCGTAATGGATGGCAAACAGCCAAGTATCGGTCATAAGACATCAGAGCATAATGAAAACATCCAACATCTCCTGCAATCCCGTACACCTGTAAATGTACAATGCAGCCAGTTACGGTGATGGTCGGTCGTTCAGCAATGATATAATGGAGCAGCACTGGAAGCATATTTGTAATGCTCACCAGTTCAAACACGCACATGCTTTTAATTAAAAAAAACATGGGTGACTTAAGGCGAGTGCTGCTCCCAATAATAAAGATTATCATTACATTTGCACTGCAAATCAAAAGGTAAATGATGAGATATGAAATAAACAGTGGAACCCGGAAGCCATAATAAGGTTTAAATCCAACAATCAAAATTTCAGCGACGACTGTGCAATTCTCTGGATACACCATCTGTAGAGGAGACAATCACACTTTATATACAATATTCTGCAGATCAAAAATAAATTTGGCCTGTGATTTTGGCTTGTTGTGTTTAACCAGTTCAGCTCTCACCCCTTTACACCCACAACTGGCCAGAGCAAATGTCCCATTTCTACAGGGCCTATTGAATTGGTGGTGACCATGGAGTTGCTGGATGGGAGTGCTGGATATTTGGGCATCAAGCTCCTCAGGTACTGTGATGCAATTTGGGGTACTTGCAAAATAATGTGACTGAACCCTCGCGCTACTATACCCAATAATGAACTGTTGATGAGTCAGTTGCTGCAATATGAGGTATACAACACAGTAATACTCAGATGCTAAAATATAGATATGAATACTGCGCAGACTGACCATAAAAGAAATGAAATGATTATAAAATAAGATATAGTGACCATAAACCTTAATGTGTAAGACCCTGATGAAGTCACGTGACATGACGTAACGCGTAGGACGTGGCCGGACTGGGATTGACACTGGAAACACAGTGAGGAGTGGTTGTGCACCATTTTAATGTTATTGATTTTACAGCGTGATTTTAACGTTTTACATGTAAGCAGCCACTTGTCTCTTTAACCACTTGCCGACCGCCGATCGGCATTTGACGGCGGCAAAGTGGCTCTGTAAGGCGAATCGCCGTCATCTGACGGCGGCCGCCTGATCGCGCATGGTGAGCGTGCGCGCGCCGCCGGAGGCGCGCCCGCGTGCTCACTGTGTCCGGGGGGGCCAGGGAGCGGGTGCGGTGGAGTCGATCTCCGCTGGCCACCCGCGATGCCCCCCCGGAGTAAAGGAACGGAGGTCCGTGTATGTAAACACGGACCTCCGTTCTGTGAGAGGGGGAAGGGCTGTGATCACAGCCTTCCTGTACATGGAGGCTGTGACCACTTCCCTTCCCCAGCTAGGGCAGTCCCCCCACAGTTAGAAAACGCCCAGGGAACACAGTTAACCCTTAGAGCGCCCCCTGCAGGTTAACCCCTTCACTGCCAATGGCATTTACACAGTAATCAGTGCATTTTTATAGCACTGATCGCTGTATAAATGCCAATGGTCCCAAAAAAGTGTCAAAATGGTCCGACATGTCCGCTGAAATATTGCAGTACCGCTAAAAATAGCAGATTGCCGCCATCACTAGTAAAAAAAAATAAATAAATAAAAACCCCAAAAATGAATTCTCATCACCCGTAAACGCGACCACTTTTGCGCAAACCAATCAATAAACGCCGATTGTGATTTTTTTTATCACAAATATGAGGAAGAATATAAATCGGCCAAAACCGGTGAAAAAAATGTTTTTTTTATATTTTTTTTTTGGATTTGTATTTTAGCAAAAAGTAAGAAATTTGGGGTTTTTTTGCAAAATTGTCGCTCTTCTTTTGTTTATAGCGGCGATCAGAAATGACGCAGCGGTGATCAAATACCACCAAAAGAAAGCTCTATTTGTGGGAAAAAAAAGGACACAAATTTCGTTTAGGTACAACGTCGCACGACCGCGCAATTGTCAGTTAAAGCGACGCAGCGCCGAATCGCAAAAAGGGCTCCGGTCCTAAAGCTGGAAATCCTTCCGGGGCTGAAGTGGTTAATAAATGGCATTTTTTTAAAACATATTACACTATGGGGGCACTTTTTTTCATCCTTATACATGAGGGCGCTCTCACCCTGATGATCAGAGGAGGGCACTGGAGGCTCGATTGGATACCGCGTATTGGGTAGCAGAGAGAGCTGATGCAAGAACGGGTCGGGCAGTGAGCTGAGGAGGATCATCCATAACCATAATTAGAACAGGGGATGATTAACCCAATGCTGTTTTGAAACAAACTATAGGTGAGAGTTCTGTGAGCACGTCGTTTCCAGCACCAACACATCCACTTGTTTGGGGGTACTGAGCGACGGTATCTAGGTATCTAGACCTTTGATATGGTTGGGTTATGGTGGAAGCTTCTGTGGAATGGTTAACTGCTTGTGGACCACCCACCATAGATGTACTGCGGCAGGGCAGCCGCTCTGCACCGGATCACGTACCTAGTACCTGATCTGCACGCCAGGGTAGAGAGTGTGCCCACGTGCCCCCACCACCCTACCTGTGCTACGATTGGTTGCAGCACCAACCAATCAGTGGCTGCCGGCACCCAGTGATCGCGCCATGGACATTACCATAGAGAGCCCTGTGTAGGTAAACAAACACAGGGCTCTCTTTCTTCCTGCAAAGAAACACATTGCTTAGTAAACACAGTGTCATTAGTACAGTGAAAACGCATATTTTTAGCTCTGACCCCTGATCATCTGATCCCCAGGTGTCACTGCTTCCCAAAAAAGTGTCAAAATTGTCAATTAGGTGTCATATTTGTCCGTAGTAAAGTAACATTGTTTATAAACAATGATCACGGAGGAGATAAAGAGATAAAAAAGTAGCATTGTTTAAAAACATTGTTCAGAAAGGAGACAGAGAGATACAAAGTAACATTGTTTACAAGCATTCATCAGACAGGAGATAGAGAGAAAAAGTAACATCATAAACAATGTTACTTTGTTTATAAACATTGATCAGACAGGAGATAGAGACATAAAAAGTAACATTGTTTATAAACATTGATCAGACAGGAGATAGAGACATAAAAAGTAACATTATAAACGATGCTAATTAGAAATTTTATAAACATTGTCTGATCAATGTTTATAAACTTTGTTTATAAACATTGATCAGACAGGAGATAGAGCGATACAAAGTAACATTGTTTATAAACATTAATCAGACAGGAGATAGGGGAGATAGAGAGATACAAAGTAACATTGTTTATAAACATTCATCACACAGGAGACAGAGACATGAAAAGTAACATTATAAATAATGCTGATTAGAAAGTTTATAAACATTGTCTGATCAATGTTTATAAACATTGTTTATAAACATTGATCAGACAGGAGATATAGAAATACAAAGTAACATTGTTTATAAACATTGATCAGACAGGAGACAGAGAGACACAACATAACATTGTTTATAAACATTGATCAGACAGGAGACAGAGAGACACAAAGTAACATTGTTTATAAACATTGATCAGACAGGAGATAGAGCGATGCAAAGTAACATTGTTTATAAACATTGATCAGACAGGAGATAGAGAGATACAAAGTAACATTGTTATAAACATTGATGTGGGGGGAGGGGGGGGCAGAGCAGACAGGGGTGACTGACAGTCACCAGCTCACAGGGCACTGACAGCAGAGTGATCAGCTGTTTGATCGCTAGGTTCTCAGTCTTAGGGCCGGTGGGGGACCAGTGCTGCATCCACCTACTGTAGGTAAGTAGGATTTAAAAAAATAAAACAAACTTTTCTTTTAAGTAATTTTCTAATTACTAATTTCTAAAATGCTGATTTTTACATATATGTGAGAAATGTTAGAATTGGCCCTTGCTGCAGGTAGTTAATACCCTGGGTTCAGGCCCACCTGCCAACTCACAAATTCAACCGCCAATGGACCTCCTGGATCAAAAACCCTCTATGCACCCTTCAGACATAACATCCCCACCCACTACTAAACAACTACTAACTGCACTATAAAGAACTTTAAACTACTACAAAACCGCCACAACCTACAATAGCGGGATGCACCTAACATACAAACTGTTTACCAAGTTCCACCTTAGGAATCAGAAGTGTCTGGAAAATGTGATAGATTATCAAATCCCCATCCAACAGATTGGTCACCGAGGTTTACCTTCCCTAACAAACCACCCTCCCCACAGTCTTTCTTTCTTTCCTTCAATCTTCTTATCTTTTTCCTCCAAACATAGGCGTGGGCACATAGGGTGGCAGGTGTGCCTGGGCACACCCTAATCATCCTGTACTGTACAGATTTCCCCTGCTGCCTGGCTGCAGAGAAAGGGATGGGGGGGATCTCTGTCCTCAGTCCCTTTCTCTGTCTCAAAAGTGAGTCATCAGGGGTTTAACCACTTGCCGGCCGTCAACCGCAGGTTCACGGCGACAAAGTGGCTCGATAACGCAAACCGCCGTCATTTGACGGCGGCTGCTAGATCGCGCTCTGTGAGGGCGCGCCCACCGCCGGAGGCGCGCCCGCGCGCTCACTGTGTTCGGGGGGGCCAGGGAGCGGGTGCGGCGGATTCGATCTCCGCTGGCTACTCGCGATGCCCCCCCCCGGAGTGAAAGAACGGAGGTCCGTGTAAGTAAACACGGACCTCCGTTCTGTGAGAGGGGGAAGGGCTGTGTTCACTTCCCTTCCCCAGCTAGGGCAGCCCACACACAGTTAGAACACGCCCAGGGAACACAGTTAACCCTTAGAGTGCCCCCTGCAGGTTAACCCCTTCACTGGCAATGGCATTTACACAGTAATCAGTGCATTTTTATAGCACTGATCGCTGTATAAATGCCAATGGTCCCAAAAAAGTGTCAAAATGGTCCGACATGTCCGCCGCAATATCGCAGTACCGCTAAAAATCGCCGCCATTACTAGTAAAAAGTAAAAAAAATAAAAATCCCAGAAATGAATTCTCATCATCCGTAAACGTGGCAACTTTTGCCCAAACCAATCAATAAACGCCGATTGCGATTTTTTTTTATTACAAATATGAGGAAGAATATAAATCGGCCAAAACCAATGAAAAAAAATGTTTTTTTTTGGATTTGTATTTTAGCAAAAAGTAAGAAATTTGGGGTTTTTTGCAAAATTGTCGCTCTTCTTTTGTTTATAGCGGCGATCAGAAACGACGCAGCGATGATCAAATACCACCAAAAGAAAGCTCTATTTGTGGGAAAAAAAGGACGCAAATTTTGTTTGAGTACAACGCTGCACGACCGCGCAATTGTCAGTTAAAGCGACGCAGCGCCGAATCGCAAAAAGTGCTCTGGTCCTAAAGTGGGAAATCCTTCCGGGGCTGAAGTGGTTAAGACCCCTGATATTTCACCAAAGCCCCCCGGCAGGGCTCCCCCAAATACAACTGTAAAAAAAAAAAACTATATAATATTGTAAAAAAAAAAACCAAAAAAAAACAAAATTGTAAAAAAAAAAAAAATAAAATAAAAATAAACCACTGACACCGTCATCTGCCCTTCTGACATATACACACACACTCATATTTGTTTGCGCTTTGTGGTGCGCACCCTAATGCGCCCACCTATGCCTCCAAATGTGCTCTTGAAACACAGAGGGGTTGATTTACTAAGGCTGGAGAGTGCAAAAACCGGTGCAGCTGTGCATGCTGGCCAATCAGCTTCTAGCCTCAGCTTGTTCAATCAAGCTTTGACAATAAAACCTTGAAGCTGATTGGCTTCTGTGTGGAGCTGCACCAAATTTTCAAGCTTTAGTAAATCAACCCCAATATGTCAGAGATTTACACAATTGTAATGTTACCATATGTCATAAATCTAACAGATGTTAATGTGATCAAATCAATGTTAACCACTTCCTTACTGGGCACTTAAATCCCCCTCCTGCCCGGACCAATTTTCAGTTTTCAGCGCTGTCGCTCCTTGAATGACAATTGCGCGGTCGTGCGATGTTGTACCCAAACAAAATTTGCGTCCTTTTTTTCCCACAAATAGAGCTTTCTTTTGGTGGTGTTTGATCCCCTCTGCGTCATTTCTGATCAACGCTATAAACAAAAAAAGAGCGACAATTTTGAAAAAAAAAAACAATATTTTATACTTTTTGCTATAATAAATATCCAAAAATAAAAATATTATTTATTCTTCTACATATTTTTGGTAAAAAAAATCCCAATCGGCGTTTATTGATTGGGTTGCGCAAAAGTTATAGCGCCTACAAACTATGGACATTGATTTATGGCGTTTTTATTATTATTATTTTTTTTTTACTGGTAATGTCGGCGATCTGCGATTTTTATCGGTACTGCGATATCGGGGCGGACATGTCGGACGTTTTTGACACTTTTTTTGGGACCAATGACATTTATACAGCGATCAAAAATTTAAATGTCCACTGATTACCGTCGAAATTTCATTGGCAGGGAAGGGGTTAACCTGCAGGGGGCAGTGAAGGGGTTAACAAATGTTCCCTGGGTGTGTTCTAACTGTGGGGGGGGGGGGGCGGGGTTGACATGGGCATGACAGATCTAACTGATCCCAGTGACAGGGATCAGTAGATCTGGCATGCCCCCCCTCACAGAACGGGGAACCGCCGTGTCTTTATGGACCTTGCTTTGTGCACTGGTCCAAATCATTTGGTGGAGGGGGGATTATTGTGTGGGGTTGTTTTTCAGGGGTTGGACTTGGCCCCTTAGTTCCAGTGAAGGGAACTCTTTAGGTGACAGCATACCAAGACATTTTGGACAATTTCATGCTCCCAACTTTGTGGGGACAGTTTGAGGATGGCCCCTTCCTGTTCCAACATGACTGCACACCAGAGCACAAAACAAGGTCCATAAAGACATGGATGAGTGAGTTTGGGGTGGAGGAACTTGACTGAGTCCTGACCTCAACCCGATAGAACACCTTTGGGATGAATTAGAGCGGAGGCTGCAAGCCAGGCCTTCTTGTCCAACATCAATGCCTGACCTCACAAATGCTCTTCTGGAAGAATGGTCAAACATTCCCATAGACCAGGGATAAGCAAATAGCGGACCTCCAGCTGTTGCAGAACTACAAGTTCCATGAGGCATAGCAAGACTCTGACAGCCACAAGCATGACACCCAGAGGCAGAGGCATGATGGGACTTGTAGTTTTGCAACAGCTGGAGGTCCGCTAATTGCATATCCCTGCCATAGACACTTCTAAACCTTGTGGGAAGAGTTTGGGGATGGCCCCTTCCTGTTCCAACATGACTGCCCACCACTGCACAAAGCAAGGTCCATAAAGACATGGACAAAGTGTTTTTTATTTGAAATTGAATACAAATTTTGTTAATTATAAAACTTTTTTTTATGTTGCATGATATTAATGTAGCTGTTTCCCAGATTTATATTTTCGGTAAAAAAAAAAAAAAAAATACATTTAAACTTATTTTAGGGCACACAAACATAATAAAATCTCTGCATTTTTGGTAAATGATAAAACATGAGGTTAAATAGATACCACACATATTAAGGCAATACAATTGTGTTTGGCTGTGAAATGGTGACATGGATCCGAGGTGGAGAGCGCTTCATGTCATGTGAACAATGTAACAGATTGCCCAACTTTATTTTTCTTTTGCATTTGAACAGAATTTTCCTGTCCAGATGATGGGCATCAGAACAGGAAGAAAAAAAGAAATCTGCTTTGCGAGGTTAGAGAGTGTTTAACCCCTTGCTTACAGGACACTTAAACCCCCCTCCTGCCCAGACCTATTTTTGGCCTCCAGCGCTGTCGCATTTTGAATGAGAATTGCGCGGTCGTGCGGCGTTGTACCCAAACTAAATTTATATCATTTTTTCCCCACAAATAGAGCTTTCTTTTGGTGGTACTTGATCCCCTCCGCGTCATTTCTGATCGCCGCTATAAACAAAGAACAATGATTTTGCAAAAAGAACAATATTTTTTACTTTTTGCTATAATGAATATCAAAAAAAATAATTATTCATCAGTTTTGGCCGATATATATTCTTCTACATATTTTTGGTAAAAAAAAAAAATCGCAATCGGCGTATATTGATTGGTTTGCGCAAAAGTTATCGCGTCTACAAACTATGGGAATTGATTTATGGCATTTTTATTATTTATTTATGTTTTACTATTAATGGCGGCGATCTGCGATTTTTATCGGGGCTGCGATATTGGGGCGGACATGTCGGACATTTTTGACACTTTTTTGGGACCAATGACATTTATACAGCGATCAGAAATTTAAATGTCCACTGATTACTGTATAAATGTCATTGGCAGTGAAGGGGTTAACCTGGGAAGAGGGCAGTGAAGGGGTTAACTATGTTCCCTAGGTGTGTTCTAACTGTGGGGGGGGGCGGGGCTGGTCGGGCATAACAGATCTAACTGACCCCAGTGACAGGGATCAGGAGATATGTCCCCTTCAACAGAACGGAGAACCACCGTGTTTACATCGGCGGTTCCCCGTTCTGCAGGCCTGACAGGGGATCGCAGCGTGTGGTGTGCGCGCACGCGCCGCCGCCTGTGAGTGCGCACATGGCCAGGACGTCCGTGGACGTCCACCCGGCAATTCAGATCCGCGCTGGAGCCGTACTTCGGCAATAGCGCGGATCTGAATGGGTTAAAACCTGAAAGGACCAAATTAATAATAAAAATAGCAATTATAGTAATAAAACAAATATATAAAAATGTATAACAAATAGGTGTAACAATTGGTTAAAAGCTTTGTATTAGGAAGGAAGGAAATTATGGTTGGACTTACCATTTGTCTAGAGGCTAAATAAATCGATGTCCTATAAGTTGGTCATTCATGTTCATATAAAGGGACCCATGTTCCTGCACAGGTCTATCTCAACGACACATCTCGGGAGTTTTTACAGCTCTTTTATACTATTTTGATCAATTGATTTACTGATTTATCCCTTTGGGGGGTAGCTGATCATTTCCCAAAGCAGATAATTAGATTTTCTATTTATGTTACAAAGAAAGTTGATAAATTTAGTCTGATGTAAACAAATGTTTATTTCAATGTGAAAAAAACACTCAATTTCATCTGACTGTGAATGCGTAGATACAGAGAATGGAAAAAAAAAGTTATTTTTTACTTGTTTGATTAATAAAGTTATTTTAGATTTTTATTTTAGATTTTTTATTTGTTTGATTTAATAAATTTATTTTAGAATAAGAATTTTTTTTCTGCTAAGATAAACATATTAAAGAAAATGGCCACTGATTGCTGCTTATTAATGTCTTGGTTCATTAAAATGACATAAACTAGTTCAGCTCTTTATATCGACTACTTATGTCTAAAGGGTGAACTGTCAATCACAAGTAGAGATGGGTTGAACACCCCCCCGTTTGGTTCGCAGCAGAGCTCCCAAACAGGGGAAAATATCGAACCCAAACAGCGAACCCCATTGAAGTCTATGGGAGCAGAACATGAAAAATCAAAAGTGCCCATTTTGAAGACTTACATGCAAGTAATTGGCCATAAAAGGGGAAT
>BLSH010159217.1:215955-246662 GCA_018402905.1 Glandirana rugosa
GACGTTGTAACCAATAAACGAATCATTACAAGAATCCTCCGCGCCACGCAGGAGACGGGAACTGTGTCACTCTAGGGAAACCCCACAGGCCCTACCTCCTGCCCGTCGCGAGACGAGATCTCAAACTGGATTAAATACAGATACGAATTGTCCTAAATTTATCATTATAAACTTACAGAGAGATGTGATGCCGTAGATATAAACTTAATGTTACAATAGGTCGCATACATAAGATATACAATTTAAGTTATTTTTATAACTTGTAGTTTTTTAGTAACGAGGACTTTTTTGATAACAAAAACTCTTTAAAAAAAAACGTAACTATGTACAGGGGGCCCTGTTATGGCCTTGGGATAAGGGGAAAATACCGGTTAATGAACGTACATTCAGAAGTTTTACCCGTGAAAACTAAAAAGTACAAGACGTGGGTATCTGAAACACCCCCCCCCCCCCCCGTTTGGTTCGCAGCAGAGCTCCCAAGCAGGGGAAAATAGTGAACCCCATTGAAGTCTATGGGTGCAGAACATGAAAAATCAAAAGTGCCCATTTTGAAGACTTACATGCAAGTAATTGGCCATAAAAGGGGAATAGGGTTCCGGTATTGTCCCGGGGGACATGTATCAATGCAAAAAAAAATTTCTCAAAAACAATAGTTTTTTCAGGAGCAATGATTTTTTGATGTTCAATATTTTTATTGAATTTAACATATAGAATACATACGCTGGATAACATTGTAATTCAAATATAGATGCCGTAGTGTAGAGAGACATTCAAATATTACTATTTAAATCCTGTTAAGCATAGACATAAATTAGGTCAAACTCTAGAGCAGAGCGCTGCCCGTCCTCCATCCCGGACACCCCAAAGGGATCTCACTGTGTCAAGGGCAGAGGACGCACCGCGCCTCCTAAGAACATTACTAAGCAAATAACCAATGTTGCAGTAGTATCAGGAAATGTATGTAACCAAATCTGCTTTCTCAGCATCAAGTAGGAGAAAAAGAAGAAAAGAAAAAGGAGAAGAAAAATATTGTACAGAAAGGAGGAGGAAAGTATAAAGTAGGTGGGTGGGGGAGGGGGAGAGGTGGTGGAGGGGACTGCACTCAGACTGGGGTAATTCACCTAGAGCAGGTGGTTTTTGTGTACCACTGAACCCAAGGATCCCATTGCTTTTTAAGTTTCCAATAGGCGTCTCTGTCAGACGATAAAATAGTTTCGTAGGTGAAGTGTTCTTGCGTTTGTTTAATAATGTTAATATAGGAAGGAGGGTCAGGGTTTTTCCATAGTCTGGCGATATTTTGTCTAGCGGCTAACAATATGTGAGTAATTGTTTTATGCAGATGATGAGGGAATGATTCGATGTTTAGGTTGAGAAGACCTAATTCAGGGGAGGCCTGTACGTTCTTCCTCGTGATGTCATTTATTATGCGGAAAACCTCTGCCCAAAAGTGTTCAAGCCGTGGGCATTCCCAAAGGATGTGTACTAATGTGCCTATGGAACCACACTGTCTCCAACAAAGGTTGGAGGCGGACCTGTCAAAGGAGGATATTTTTTGAGGTGTGAGATACCTACGTTGTAAGATATTTTGCAACGTTTCCCATAGTGCTGTGCATGTAGTGTATTTGTAGATAGATCTAATGGCTATTTCCCATTGTTGTGAGGAAAATGTGTCTTTTAAGTCAGTTTCCCATTGTTGGAAAATATATGAATGGGAGAAAGAGTTTTTTTCCCTAATCAAATTGTAGAATAGTGTGATGCCCTTCTGGCTAACTCGTTGCGGAGACAGAAATTTAAGCACTTTTGTGAGTAGAGGTTTGAGAATACGAGGGTTGCTATTGATGCAATGCCTCAGTTGTAGGTATTTGTAATAATTTGTTTCTGGGATGCCTAGCTCAGCTTATAGTTGGGGAAATGGTTTAATGGCAATTTTGGGAGGAGCATCATTTTAAACACTGCTAAACCCCCCCCACGAGAGCTCTTGTTTAGCTATTTGTTCTAAAGAGGAGGTAAACTTTTGTTTAAAGGGAAGAAAGTTGTCTTTAAACAGGTTGTCGGGGTTATTGGACAAAGCTATGCCAAGGTATGTAATATTAGATGTGGACCACTGATATGGTAGTTGGTGGAGATAGCGGCACGTGTCACGCTATTGTCACGTACCTGGTGGTAGAGTCTGGCTTATGCGGGGGCAACCTCTCTTGCGGCCCTGGTTCGAGAACCCCTGGTAGTGTGGACAGGGAGCTCTGGAGCACAGGGGGGCACGAGGGCTGGACAAACTTCAGGTGGTTGGGAGAAGTCCAAGGAAGCTCGTGCAAGACAGGAGAGTAGTGGTTCAGTCCGGGTTGGCAACTGGCAGGCGGTGCGGTACAATGGGATCAGGCAAACGGATGGTCGGGTACAGGCAGGGTCGGCAACGTGCTGGCAACAGAAGTACAGTAGGAGCAGGCAAGTGGATGGTCGTAAACAAGCCGGAGTCAGGTGCGGGCAGATATCAACAGGTCCAAGGGAAAAGCCGGGGTCACAGGAACAGGAAATCACACGAAAGTAGTCACCGGGGGTCCACAGGTTCAGGGAACGTTGTAGAGCGGACAACACCAGCTGCAGGGCTCTGCTGACTGAAATAGAGCCGCCAGGCGCCGTTTCCGGCGCGCGCGAACGCGCACAGGCGCGCGCACCACCGCGGAAAGGCAGAGATCGGTCCTTTCCTGACAGCTATCTATGCCCAGGCCTAGAATGTGGGATTTAGAGGGGTTTACTTTATAGTATGAAATGGTACCAAATCTATGTAGTAACTCGTGTGCAGCTGGTAGGGAGGTGTATGGGTTAGTCATGATTAGGACAATGTCGTCAGCAAATAAGCTTATTTTATGTGACTCATCGCCAATCTTTAGTCCAGTTATATTTTTAGATGACCGTATATGTTCCGCTAAGAGTTCAATGGCTAAGTCAAAGATTACGGGAGAAAGGGGACATCCCTGACGGGTACCATTAGTAATATGGAAGGAAGAGGAGATAGAGTCTGCAATGAATACATTTGCTGAAGGTGCTGAGTATAGTGCCATAATTGCATGCAGAATATTACCCGTGAAGCCAAACTTAGCCAGAACCGCCCGTAGATAGCCCCAGTGGACTCTGTCGAATGCCTTCTCTGCGTCCAATGAGAGGAGCAGAGAAGGCGTTCCGGAGGTCCTAGCCAGGTGTGTGATATTACTTAACCTCCTGGTGGCATCTGTTGATTGTCTACCAGCGACAAAACCAGTCTGGTCTTGATGAATCAATAGGGGAATATATTTCATCAATCTGGATGCCAATATCTTGGCGTATACCTTGATATCTGCATTTAGGAGCGAGATAGGTCGGAAATTTTGGGGAGAGGACGGTTCTTTGCCAGGCTTGGGGAGCGCAATTATAAGAGCTTTTAACATTTCTTGAGGAAAAGCGGAGGAGGACGCGGCGTCATTGAAGAGGTCACTCATGTAGGGAGAGAGTATTTCTTTGAATTGTTTGAGGTATTCCCCAGGTAGGCCATCTGGTCCCGGTGCTTTATGGTTTGGGAGAGAGTCTATACATTTGGATATTTCCTGTGGGGTGAAGGGAGCGTTCAGACACTGGATCTGCTCCGCAGAAAGGCTGGGAAGTTTTATTTGCGCGAGGAAGTTGTTTATCTCTGTCTGCGAGGGTTGCGGTGTCTCTGGGTCTGCTTTCAAGTTATAGAGGCATTCATAGTATGCGCTGAACGCATTTGCTATTCCTTGTGGGGTCATTATTTTGTCTTTGGTAGAAGGATAGTATATGAATGGGATTTTGGCTTTAGTACGAGCAGCACGCAGACGTGCTGTCATTCGCTTCCCTACTTTATTATTGGTAGAGTAAGCTATGGCTTTGAGTCTTCTGTGTGCCTTTTCATATTTGTCTAATAGTAGTGCCCGAAGTTCTTGCCGTAACACTAACAATTGTATATTGAGCGATGCATTGGGTGTTTTTTTTGTTTACGGTTTCAACCTCTTTGATGGAGTGACCTCTTCCATACGCCGCGCCCTCCTCCTCCTATCTTGTGCTTCCAGTTTAATAAAAATTCTCTAATATAGGCCTTATGGGCCATCCACAAAGTAGTGGACTTTTCTACTGAGCCTTTGTTGATTTTAAAGAATTCCTTCAATGACATTTGGAGTTCTTCTGCATAGGGGGAAGTTTTCATGAGGTATGCATTAGCCCTCCAAATATTAGGATTTTTGAGTCTATTATGGTCCGCAATAGTTAGGCAGATTGGAGCGTGATCTGACCATGTTATAGGTGTGATGCTGGATTCGGATATCTGTTGGAGCAAGTGTTTATCGGCTAGGAAAAGATTGATTCGTGTATATGAGTTATGTGCCACAGAGTGAAATGTATAGTTGATTTCGGTAGGGTGATGGCAGCAAACATCGTATACATCGTTCTCCATGAGATATTGTTGCATTGGGGATGAGTGTCTGCTGTGCCTGCTTGACGTGTCCATTTGAGAATTTGGTGCCAAATTAAAGTCTCCGCACATGAGCAACATACCCTTTTGGTTTTTCCGTATTTTTCGGGTTAGTTTTTTGAGAAATTACATCTGGCGGGAGTTAGGAGCGTAAAAACAAGAAAGTGTAGTTAGGGTGCCATTGAGTTTGCAAATCATTATCAGGTAGCGGCCTTCTGCATCTGCAATTTCATGTACGGGTTCAAAGTCAATAGTTTCTTTAATTATGATGGCCACGCCCCGCTTCTTTTCTGAGCTGTTTGCCAAGTTTTTATTTTTTGCGCTATAAACAAAAAAAGGCCGACAATTTTGAAAAAAAAAACCAATATTTTTAACTTTTTGCTATAATGCATATCCAAAAAAAATATAAAAAACAAATGTATTCATTAGGTTAGGCCAATATATATTCTTCTACATTTTTTGGTAAAAAAATCCCAATAAACTTATATTGATTGGTTTGCGTAAAAGTTATAGCGTCTACAAAATAGGGGACAGATTTATGGACTTTTATTTTTTTATGTTTTTACTGGTAATGACGCAATCTGCGATTTTTAGCGGGACTACGTCATTGCGGCGGACAGATTGGAAACTTTTAGCACTTTTTTGGGACCAGTGACATTTATACAGTGATCAGTGACACTTTTTGCAGATAAATATGCGCTGATCAATCTATAAATGACACTGGCATGGAAGGGGTTAACACTAGGGGCGATCAAGTGGTTAAATCTGTTCCCTGGGTGTGTTCTAACTGTGTGGGGGCTGGGCTGCCTGGGACAACTAAGAGATCGCTGTTCCTGATCACTAGGAACAGCAGATCTCTGAGTTCTCCCTTGTCAGAATGGGGATCCGCCTTGTTTACATAGGCAGATCGACGTTCTGCCTCTTTGTACCGTGATCGCAGGTGGCCAGCGGACACCCACAGCATCACATGGACCACCATACGGGTACAGCAGTTCATGCAGGAGAGCCAACCTGCCGCCATATATATATACACAGTGGCTGGTCGGCAAGTGGTTGAATTGACTCGCTTCAAATCCATACCAGACCCTTATCCAAGCATGCAGCCTGCAGGTCAGGAAATGGGGTTCAGCTCCCCTCCTGAACCATACTACGCCACATACCCTCAACAAGGGGGGGAACTTTGTGGCAGGGGGGCTCTGCCCAATCAGGGTGCAGAACATTGCAGGGTGTTCAACCCCCTGAACAGGGCGAACAGCCAATGTTTGGCCAAAACTCATGCTCGGGCTGAACCGTTCACCCAGTTCTAATCACAAGCTGATTGCTTTCAGAAACTCTTGGGTGACAGTGATTAAAAAGTGATGTTAAATGAAGAAAGTTTTCTACTAACCAGCTTCTTCAGCAGGCTCCTGGCTTGAAAGTGAAAGTGATACTGTGGCTATACAGCCGCTGATCACTTTCACAGAGTGGGTGGCATGGTACCTGCATCAACTGCAAACCAAACCCGCCCCTCTCCCCCACCCTGTGGATCCCGATCTCCCCTTATTTTACTCGCTTTCTGCAGGAGCTGAAGCCGAAGGCATAGACGCTCGTCAAAGCACAAGTCCCACCAAAGTTCCGTGTCACTGCGAAGCCATTGATGCTGTCCATCAGCACCAAGGCTTTCGCTCTCTACTGACCCACTTGAACTAGGTGCTCAGACTTTTTCCTCGGCCAAGACGCAAGCGCAACATCCTGCACAGGACATGTGCTGGGCCTGCAAACTCCCAGCCTTATCAGGAAAGATTATCTGTAAGAGCTACCTTAGGGAGGTGGCAGCAGACAAGATTTAAAGATATCTGTGAAGCAGTACTCCAGAACATGGTAATGCCAACAAGATGCTATTCCCATAGGCCTACACAGCCCAAGACATCTCGCGCCTCACCTAAAGAGAGTGTATTGGATGTACCCTCGGATCCAGATACTGGGCCTGTGACCTTTGATTATGATCTGGGACTCCATCAAGGAAGCCCTGAATTGGGAGTCACTTCCACCACAAAAAGTCTGCAGGTGTTTTCCTAACCTGAAAAAGGAGGGACCTATCTTCCTGATCTTTCCAGAGATTAAAGGACTAATCGAGGTAGAGTGGAAGAACCTGGACAAAAGACCACATTTGCAAAATAGTACCCTATGCCTGCTTCAGATGCTAGTTTTTGGGAGACCCCACTGAGTGTAGATATGGCCCGGCATGTGTCCTTAACTCTGGGGAACAGTTACCTTCAGGGATCCTATAGATCAGTGTTCCCCAACTCCAATCCTTAAAGGCCCACCAACAGGCAATGTTTTCAGGATTTCCCTCAGATGAATCAGCTGTGGTAATTACTAAGGCAGTGAAACTGATCAAATCACCTGTGCAAAATAATGGAAATACTGAAAACATGACCTGTTGGTGGGCCTTGAGGGCTGGAGTTGAGAAACACTGCTATAGATCACTGGGTGGATGCAGATACTAAAACAATTTATTCCTTGGCCGGGACGGCCCTTCGCCCTGATATTGCCCTGATGGCCTCTTCTAGAGCCTTGAAGACATGGCTTTGCAAAGTTGAGACTGCCTTAAACTCAGAGGTAGACCCCTCAACAATTGTTACAGCATTGGAGGGCTGAACTTATTCAAGGAAACATCATTCACAATGATTTCCTTGTGCAGGCCTTGGTTGATCTAGTAAAGCTGTTAGCTAGATCTATGGCTAATGCCATTATAGCAAAGAGGGCCCGTGGCTCCGTCATTGGTTGATGAAAAGAGCTTCCAAACAGGTCCCATACAACCTACCACACAACGAGAAGCTGCTGTTGGGAAAGACCATTAAGATGCGCGCAAAAGAGTCATGGGGTGGGGGGTAAATTCGCTCTGCTCCGTCAGCCTGGCCGAAAGAAACAACCTGAATGGCCCTGTCATACCAGTCAGGCCCTAGTACCATACCTTTATATTCAGCATGCTTTACTATGAGATGGTAACAGGACTGTTTGGATGCAGGTGTGGCGTCTGGACGCACTTATTTGGTTTAGACAATGTTGTCTATTTTAGGTGCTGGAAGGTGGAGGTCTGTTTGATATTTATTTTTAGATTCTGTAATTAATAATCTTTTTGTTCTTTTATAATTAAGTTGTTTTTTTCATTTTTTTGGTTACTACACCCTGAGGCTCACCAATGTGGTACTATTGACTGTACCTTCTTTCTAGTACTGTCTCCCTTTTTTTGTATAGGCTTGTAATTGACATAGAGTTCCACTTATATCTGCTTTGTGAGCGAGTGAGTAATAGGTGGAACTTTTATGTACCCACTGTATTATAGTTCCCGGTGTCTTTATTATTCCTTGTGTAATGAAAGAGGTCCAGGAGAATGACTGGCTCATTTCAGTGGACCTTTCAGATGCCTACCTGCATGTTTCCATAAGGAAACAACATGAAGGGTTTTTGAGGTTCACAGTATGCGACCACAATTATCAATTTACGTGTCTCCCTTTAAGCATCAGCTCCGTTCCGTTACTCTGGGGACTCTAAGGCCTGCAGGGGGTTCCTCAGCCAGTGCACCATTAATTTTGAACTCCAGCTTCAAGACTTCCCGTCTAATCGGGCGAAGGTAGCCTATATTATTTCCCTCCTGTCCGGAGAGGCTTTAGCCTGGGCTGCCCCTTTGTGGGAGGAGTGTGATCCAGTGGTTTCTTGAAACTCTTTTGGAACATCTTTGAGGAACCAGGTTGTGTCTCTTCAGTGGCCAGCACCCTTTTACGCCTCCACCAAGAGTCTGCATCTGTGGGACAGTATGCTCTTCATTTTCGGATCCTAACTGCTGAGCTGAACTGGAAAGATGAGGCTTTAGTTGCAACCTTTTAACAGGGCCTCTCTGACAGAGTGAAGGACGAATTAGTGGGAAGAACCATCCCCGCTGATCTGGACGTCTTGTCCCTGTGTAACCAGATCGATATTCGCTAGCACCTCTTGGTCACTAGTCAGCATGAGCTCCCCTCTCTGCGACCCATGGAGCATTCCCTGCTAGCTGAGGTACCTATACAGCTGGGCCGGACCAGGATATCTCCCGAGGAACGTGCTAGGCACAGAACTCTGGGCCTGTGTCTCTACTGTTGGGGGCAAAGTTCATTTTCGTGACACTTGCTCACTTCGTCCGGGAAAAGCTTGGGTCTAATACATCTGGAAGATGGAGTATTGGACCCAGAAACATCACCTTCTCATCTCCTTCTTTCGGTGTTCCTTCATGTTGGTGCTTCTTCTCATTCGGTCTTGGCATATCTGGATTGTGGAGTTGCTGGCAACTTTACGAACTGGAGAACTGCATCTTCCATGAAACTTACCCTTTCGCTCCTGGCCACTCCATTGGTGGTCTCAGCAATTAATGGCACTGTTCTTCCAGGGGGCGCTATCTGCTTCCAGACCCTTCCTGTTAAGATGTCAGTAGTAATACTACACCAGGAGGAGATATCCTTCCTTATCCTACCTAAGGCCTCAAACCCCATCAGATTGGGCCTTCCTTGGTTACAACTCCATTCCCCACATGTTGACTGGGCAGATCCTGGCTTGGGGTTCCTCCTGTTTCTCATCCTGCCTACTCAAGGTTGCCCCTAAAGAGAGACTTCCTGTTGCCACCACATCAGTTTCTTCTGCCCTTCCTGCCATATATATCGATTTACGAGATGTCTTCTGCAAGAAATCAGCTGAAGTGCTTCCTCCTCACAGGTCCTTTGACTGTGCCATTGACCTTGTTCCCGGAGCGACCCTGCCCAGGGGCCGTACCTATGCCCTGTCCATCCCAGAGACCCAGGCCATGTCAGAGTATGCTGCTGAAATCCTAAATTAAGGGTTCATCCAGAATTCCTGGTCGCCTGAGGAAGCAGGATTCTTTTTTGTTGCCAAGAAGGATGGTACCTTAAGACCCTGCATTGATTATCGAGGCTTAAACGCAGTGGCTATCAAGAACCCTTACCCCTAATATCTGAGCTATTCGACAAATTGAAAGGTGCCTCCATTTTTACCAAGTTGGATCTCAGGGGTGCATACAATCTGATCCGGATAAGGGAAGGTGATGAATGGAAATCCGCATTTAACACTAGCGATGGGCATTATGACCTTTGAGCTGTGTAACGCCCCAGTTCCAAAGCTTTGTCAACAAAATCTTCAGAGATCTGCTTTATCAATTTGTTGTCATGGATGACATTCTCAGCTTTTCGGAAAATTTGCTTGGCCACAGAAACTATGTCCGGGTTGTACTTCAGCGCCTTAGAGAAAATAATCTGTATGCCAAGCTGGTGAAATGTTTCAATTCAATGTTCTCTCTGGGACTCCCTGTCTCTGGGATGCTTTGTCTCCAATTTGGGTCTTCATATGGACCCCGAAAAGGTCTCGGTCATTACCAACTGGCCTCTTCTTGCCAGTCTTAAGGCCACACAGCGATTTCTTAGGTTTACCAATTATTATAGGCAATTCATTAAGAATTAGTCTTCTATTGCTGCGCCTATTATTTCCTTGACCAAGAAGGGTGCAAATGCCAAGGAGTGGCCCCATGAAGTTGTCTCTGAGTTTCATGATTTGAAACAAGACTTTGTTTCTGAACCTCTCTGGAGCAGACCTAATACTGGGGATCCATTTTGCACTGAAGTGGATGCTTCTTCGACTGGAGTGGGAGCTGTGCTTCTTAAATCCTTTGAGAAGAAATGGCAACCATTTGCATTTTTCTCCAAAAAAAATTCTCAGGCAGAGAAAAATTACACTATTGGTGATTGGGAGCTTCTTGCAATTAAATTGGCATTAGAGGAATGGCATCATCTCTTGGTGGATTCCCCTTACTCTATAACAATCTTCACTGATCACAAAAATCTGCAGTACTTACAGAATGCCAAACGACTGAATCCCAGACAGGCCAAATGGAGTCTTTTCTTTTCCTGTTTTTAATTTCACGATTACGTACAAACCTGGTTCCTGCAACAGCCGGGCTGATGCACTCTCTAGGTCTTTTGACACTCTGGATGAGGAACCCACCTCTGAACCTGAGCCGATCATTGCGAACTCATGCATTCTTGCCCATTCTACCACCCTGGAGTCAAAAATTCCTCCTGGCAAGACCTTTGTCTCCACAGACCTAAGAGCAAAGATCCTTCATTGGGAACATGATTCCAAGCTGGCAGGTCATGTTGCATTCCTCCGATCCTTCCTGCTCATCAGTCACCACTACTGGTGGCCGGATGTCAAAGACTACGTTAAGGCTTTTCATGTCTATGCCCAGTCTAAATCCTCCACACAAGCTCATGCTGGTCTTCTCATGCCCTTGCTCATTTCTAAGTAGCCCTGGTCTCACATTGCCATGGACTTTATCACCGATCTCCCACCATTTGAGAATAATATGGTCATTTGGGTGGTAATCGATCGGTTCTCTAAGATGACCCATTTTGTTTCTCTTCCGGGTCTTCCTTCTGCTTCTGCTTTGGTTCCCATTTTTGTTCTGCCTCCGTGGGGTTCCTTCCCATATTGTTTCTGACAGGGGTGTTCAATTTACATCTCGCTTCTTGAGAGCCTTTTGCATATCCCTCAATATTGTCCTGGATTTCTCTTCTTCTTCCTACCACCCTCAATCCAATGGACAGACTGAGAGCGTTAATCAGGAGTTAGAGGTCTTTCTCCGAACCTTAGTCTCTGCTCATGATGATGATTGGTAATCTCTACTCCCGTGGGCAGAGTTCTCACACAATAACCATGGTAGCACCAGTTCTCAGAAGACACCCTTTCTCACGATTTATGGAAGACACCCTCAGCTCCCTCTTCCTATGGCCTGTTCTCCGGATATTACAGCTTTGGCTACTGTTCAACAATCATTCAATTCTCTTTGGGGTGATGTTCATGATTCCCTCCGGGCAGCTGCTGATAAATTTAAAGGTTTAGCCGACCATCGTAGGCGTAAGCCACTTTCTCTACAGCCTGGGGACAAAGTTTGGCTTTCCACCAGGAACCTCAAACTTCGGGCTCCTTCTCTGAAGTTTGCCCCAAGATTCATTGGCCCGTACACTATAATTTCTTTTTTTTTAAAAGGTGTTTATTTTTGATTTTTTCAGTAACAAGTACAAAACAGTACACACAAAAGAAGCAAGGCACTCACATCATTTTGTGCAGGTTGAAATCACAGAAATACATTGAGGTGTATTCAATATAGTTAGCACACTATAATTTCTAAGCTTAAACCGGTTTGTTTTAAATTTCAGAGCCCTTAAAGCCTCAAGATCTCAATCTCCTTTCATGTTTCCTTTCTGAAGCCTTTAGTCCTTAAAACGTTCTCTCATCCTCTCCCTACCACAGTTCCGGTCTCTGAGGATAGTCAGGAGTACGAGGTTAGTCAAATTCTGGATTCCCGACTCTGTAAAGGCATTCTTCAGTACCACGTGTATTGGAAAGGGTTTGGTCCTGAGGAGAGGTCTTGGATCCTTGCATCTGAGGTATGTGTGCCTCGTCTTTTGAGGAGGTTTCATTTGAGGTTTCCCTCCAAGCCTGGGCCCAAGCGGGGGAGAGGGAAGCCTCATAAAAGGGGGGTACTGTCATGAACCTGCAGTAACATTCATGTCTTGTCTGCTTACCTTTTTGCTTGTGTTCAGCTTAGAGACCGTGCACCTCTCACCTGCATGCTTAAGTAATCCACCCCAGGCCCTAATTAGGAGCACTATTTAACACCGTGCAGTGCAAGCCAGCGCTGCTGATCAACATTGTGTGTTAGGCTTCCTGTGTGCATGTTTCTTGCCGTGTGTTCTTTGTCTGATTCCATTTACAATCCTTGGCTTGATACCCCGATCTTTGGCATGCTCTCCTATCTATTCCTTTTTGCTTATTGCCCTGACCTTTGGCTATCCTACTGACTATACTTTGTTGTCCTTCACTGCTGCTTCATCTCTATCCACCAGTAGCCAGCCATGAGTGTGAGCTGGGAGACCCTGGGGGCCGCGACCTGGAGTCAGTTGCAGTGAAGTCCATCCTCACCATCAGAGGCTCTGGTGAAAACCTGTTGGCCCTTAGACTCCGTACCCTGGGGTACCCTATGCTTTAGCTCCCTGTGTAATCTGTGTCAGTGCTCCAGTGGACCTGCTTTGCTGAACCACCCATAGCACCATTCGCAGAAGTCAGCTAAGGATCCACAACCTTAGCGGTGTGCCCCTAACCCCAGCAGTGTGCATCTGTCACCTGGTGGGATCAGGAGGGAGGGTTTTTTATCCTAGCTATTGGAGGTGGTCCTGGGGGGGGTCACCTAAGGAGGATTAACCCATGGTGTGCTGACGTGAGGATATGCCAAGAAAGGAAAATTACGGTTAGTATGGGGCAACCATTTTCCATAATATTTTACCAAAAATGGGTATTATATTGGAAGTTTGCAATAAAATTAATATTATATTGTTTCCTGAAAATCTGCATTTAATAGGTAGTTGCACAAATATCATGTGACATTTGTAACTATCATCTTTTTATTCTGCAGGGCCTCTGCTTTCAGAAAATATACAATGTTCTGGGGGTTTAAGTAATTTTATTGCCAAAATTGAATATTTTTATACATGTGCAAAGGCAAAGGAGGTGGAGTCAGGGGTAGAGCCAATGGGGGTGGCAATATGAGGTTTCACCCAGGATGTCAAAAATCCTTGCACCAGCCCTGCTCACACATGCATAGGCCCATAGACAACTGAGACTAATAATGAGGTCTGGCTACTCTGTAAAATATGGACCTTGGAATAGAGACTTCATCCCACTAAGCTATCTGCAAACTTCGAAGCCTCAGGGCCTAGGACAGGGATCCTTAGAATTATAAGATGACAAAAAAATAGTTTACTCCATGTCAGCCATTACCCTGGAGCCCCGCACCATGTGTATATGAGAAACTTAAGTGACATATACAGTATACACCATGCACAGTTCTGACAAGAAGGACAGAAAGAAGATAACGAAAAGACTCCAGTTTTCTTTAAAAAGGTCTTCACCCCCACACTTTTTTTTTACTTCCTTATGGTTTGGAGGTGATTATGCTTATGTAGTAGAATCATTTTCCAATGAGTTGCGCCAGTCCAAAGTGTGTATTAGGGCATGACAACCCACTTTTAATAAACAGAAAAGTTCACATTGAAATAGGTTGCCCTTGCAGGGGTTTCCACCATTGACAGACACCTGGCTCCACCTGGTCAGCAGCACCACTGCTCTTACCAGTCTATCCAACTGTATTGCCCAACTTTCATAGTTCTTTCAGCTCACTCAGACTTCAGTCACAACACCCTTCTGCATGGCCCATTCCTGACCTCTGGAGAGGGGTTCTTCTGACACCCTGGCTCTCTTGCAGCTCTCTGCTGCTCTGTCACCAACTGCAGACAAACATGCTCTGACTGCTCCGTGCGGACTCCCTGACTACCGGGGAAGGGCAACCTTCTGTCTCTTCAGTGAAGCACTGAGCTATGCCCAAGCTTTTATTATAAGGGTTGATTGTACCTGGTCACACACCCTGCTGGTTGTTGCTAAAACCTTGACATTGGATTATAAACTTCTTTCCACCCAAGGCACTTTGAGGTCTCTGGGATCCGGACCCTGATATGGGATTTGCAAAAAGGCATCTTTCTCCATTCAGAACTGTCATTCTGGAGACCCACATTCCCATCCGCATATGTGTGAAACCTGTATCAGTTTCTCCTAGATATCCACAGTGGCAGGGCCTTACACTTTCATACCTGGTATACATTGTACAGGACACCAAGGATGTTTTGCTCATATTTGGGTCGTGGTCTTTTAAGGGGGATGCTTTCTGTGCAGTTGGTGTACTCAGGGGTTATTGCCCATGCAGGGTGAAAGAAGACCAGGACAGTTTGAACAGAACAGCCGATCAGAAAGTAGAGGACTGACTTACTGGGACCTGGAATGTAAATGTTCAGAGGGATATTCAGGTGGGAAAGCGCCTCCACCCCTGATTACAGGGACTCTGATCCTAAGAGTTAAACCTACTTTCAGGAAGCAGCACTTAAAGACAGGAAGCTCCTTGAGCAGGGATGGAGTGGTTAGGAGTCTGGACAGGAGACAACTGTCTGAAGCGCTGCATGTCCACTGGAAACTGCCAAAGGTACAGACTGGACTTTTCTTTCTGCAGGTAAAACCCTTGTGTGGCTGTTACATAAGCAGACACATAAGCCAGCTAAAAAAAAAAACTGACATTTAAACAGACAGTGTACCTTTGGCAAGTCATAGGTGAAGTCAGTTCAGACACTACAAGTTGTGGGAAAAGACATAGAGGAGATTATGGAGTCTCTCACCCAGCAGCAGGCTTCTGTGGAGGGGAACTGTCACTATGAGGAGACAATGGATCAGTAGCTACAGGCCCTGACACAGGTTATTGCTAAACTGTAGAAAAACACCCACTTGCTGGCCACCAAGTTTGTAGCCCAGCAAGAAAGCACACAAGCACAAGTGGCTTCCTCGCTCAGGAACAAGTGCCATTGCCTGTAACAACCAGGTAGCCATGAGGGACAGCCATTACTTGCAGAAACTGACATACAGTGATGACATGGAGGTGTTTTAACCACTTTTGGGAGGACAGCGGAGAGAGGGGGGTGGCTCCAGGAGCAACGGTGATCCTCAAAAGGTCTGCTTCGACCTTGCCAACAGAGGACATCAAGAATTATGAGTGACTGAAGGCAGAGTGTCAGGGCTGAGCTCAGCTCTCCCTTCTCAGAGCAAGCTGCTCAGCTGAGGATTAATTGCCAGTCTCAGCTTCCACTCTGTCTCACCTGATGACCATATCCTGCCTCATTAAGGTAGCTCTACTGCCTGGATCAGATCGCAGATGCCTTTGCCTTGGTCATCATCTCTGTAGAAATCTCTGATGTGTTTTCCTGTGAAAGACTTTGCCTGTTTTACATTCCCTTCTGGTTTCTGGCTCCTGACCCTGCATGCTGTTTGTTTGACCTCGCTGATCTCTGGATTCCTGTTTCATGGGCGAGCTCTGACTATCCGCTCTGGTTACTTTGTTTATATCATTTTACCTTTTTTTATTAAAATGTGTGATTTTACTGCACTTCTGTCTTGGTCTGATTAATGATTCCTGACAGTTGGTGAAGGCCATGAATTCAGAAGATGCAGACAATCCACTTGCTGGTAATATTTTTTCCAGATTGGACGAGCAGGATCATTGCATGGATCAGTTTGCCATAGCGTTACAGATGCTCTTGAATTGCACTGCTCACCTGCTTCCTCCTACAGTGGCCGTTCCGCCACAACCTGTGTTGTAGGCCGATCCTGCTGATGCTCAAGTCTCTGTGCAGGCACCTGCCTCAACTATTAGCTATATAAGGGGTATTTCTGGTTCCGCTCCTCTTCCCCAGCCATTTGGGAGCGATCCAGTTCAATGCAGGGTTTCTACACCAGGTTGGCATATACTTTGAGATGCTTCCCCAGACGTTCACCACGGACAGAAGCAAAGTAGGCTTCATGATTTCTTTGCTTTCTGACAGAGCCTTGGCCTGAGCAAACCCTCTATGGGAGACACAAAAACCTGCTGTCCAGAGTTACCCAGAGTTTCTGGCCTCCTTTAAAAGGGTATTTGACGTGCCTGCATGCTCCCCTACCGTTGCCAAAAGCCTCATGTTCATCAAGCAGGGTACGCGAACAGTTGCCGTATGCCATTGAATTCCGTACTCTGGCAGCAGAGGTTGTTTGGAACAATGAGGCTCTTGTGGCTGCCTTTTCTCATGGTCTCTTGGATAACAGCAAAGATGAGATAGCAGCCCAATACATACCTACAGAGCTGGAGAGGTTGATCGTGGTTGCTTTGTTATTGACTCCAGACTCCGAGAAACACCTTCCTTTAACCAGTTCCCGACCGCGTGCTGTGTTTTCACGGCAGCAGTCGGGATGCTGAACGTGAATTGCCGTAAAAAGACGGCGATCTGCGAACAGCCGCTAGGGGGGCACGTCCACAGGGAAAGAACGGGGAACCGCCGATGTAAACACGGCGTTTCCCCATTCTGTTAGTGCAGGCATGAGAGATCTACTGATCCCTGTCACTGGGATCAGTTAGATCTCTCATGCCCATGTTAGCCCAACCCCCCACCAGTAAGAACGCACCGAGGGAACACAGTTAACCCCTAGCTCTCCCCCCCCAGGTTAACCGCTTCACTGCCAATGATACACATTTACACAGTAATCAGTGGACATTTAAATTTCTGATCGCTGAATAAATGTCATTGGTCCCAAAAAAGTGTCAAAAATGTCCGACATGTCCGCTGCAATATCGCAGTACCGCTAAAAATCGCAGATCGCCGCCATTACTAGTAAAAAATAAAAGAAAAAGAAAAACCCAAGAAATGAATTCTCATCATCCATAAATGTGGCCACTTTTGCGTAAACCAATCAATAAAAGGCAATTGTGATTTTTTTTTTATCACAAATATGAGGAAGAATATAAATCAGCCAAAATCGGTGAAAAACATTTTTTTTATTTTTTTTTTCATTTGAATTTTAGCATAAAGTAAGACATTTGGGTTTTTTTGCAAAATGATCGCTCTTCTTTTGTTTATAGCGGTGATCAGAAATGACGCAGAGGCGATCAAATACCACCAAAAGAAAGCTCTATTGTGGGAAAAAAAGGACGCAAATTTTGTTTGTCAGTTAAAGCAATGCAGTGCCGAATCGCAAAAAGTGCTCTGGTCCTAAAGCTGGAAAACCTTCCGGTTGGTAAGTAGTTAAGGAGCGCTTGCGGAAGCCTCCTGTACGTTTGGCCCTGAGCTTTGTAGTCTCACCCATGCCTTCCTCACCTCCCATACATTCAGGTTCTGATCAGTGAAGTAGAATCCATGCAGTTGGGCTTCACCTGTCTCTCTGCGGATGAGAGAGCCTTTAGGAGGAGGTAGAGATTGTGGCTAGGCAGGTCACTTTTTGAAATGGTGTCCTACCCATCCGGGAAATGCCTGCAACTAAGGTCCTGTAGGGGACAGACCTTAGGTGGCGTTGTTACATCCCCAGTTATCCAGAAGGATAAACCCCTTGTTCCGGTTACCCTTTATGAGATTAACCAATTCCAAGTAATTTTCTCACCTCATTTTGTAGTGGTTATTGGTAATCCTTGGTTACAGAGGCACAACCCGTCTTTTGACTGGCTCCAGGTTCTTTCCTGGTCGCCACAATGCAGTAAGACATATTTTCAGAAAGTGGCTAAGGTCTTGTGTACCTCTTCACTCTCCTCCCTGCCGGAGGAATACCGCAAATTTAGCAATGTCTTTGATAAAGGTCAAGCCAGTAGTTTTCTTCCACATCGGTTGTATGATTCCACAATTGACCTTCAACCTAGTGCCATACCCCTTCGTGGCTGGGTTTACCCTTTGTCTGTCTCGGAGGATAAAGTCATGGAGGAGTATGTCGCAGACACACTTTCTAGAGGGTTCATTCGCAAATCCTTGTCGCCTACTCGTGCTGGCTTCTTCTTTGTGAAAAAGAAGAGTGGCGCAGTGAGACTTTGTATCAATTACAGGGGCCTCAATCACTTCACGATTAAGAATGCTTATCTGATTCCATTGATTACGGAGTTATTTGACTGCCTCAAGGGAGCAACATTTTTCACGAAGCTTGATCTGAGAGGGGCACACAATCTCATGAGGATGAAGGAGAATGATGAGTGGAAAACTGTGTTTAATACCAGGACAGTCCATTATGAATGCCTCGTAATGCCATTTGGTCTTTGCAACGCGAGAATAGCCTGTATTGTAAATTGGAGAAGTGCGAGTTCCATTGTGCACAAGTTAAATTCCCAGGTTATGTCATTTCCACTGCTGGTTTTTCAATGAACCCAGAGAAGCTATCGGCAGTTCTACAGTGGTCCGGGGGAATGTAGAGAGGTCATCTATTCCGTTCCAGCCCCCCGCCCCTTAGTCTATTTATATCCAGCTCATTACCTACAGGCCAGTCCTTGCCTGAGGAAGAGGCGCGGTCTTACTGTCACCTGGGCCGTTTCCGCCTATGAAATGCGTCGCACAGCGAGTGACGTCACAGACCTGCGACCCCGCCTCCCGCGCTCCAAGCCTCGTCCTGGAAACACAGCCGGCAGCTTACCATCCTCCAGTGGACATACATGGACTGGTTATAGTGTGTGGAGACGGAACCCCCCCTCGCTGCAGAGTATCCTAAGTGACGCCACTACGGACTGGCTTTCCATGCTGCTTACCCTTCTGCACTTTGTGAGTGTTTTTATACCATTGTGAATAAATGTTCTTTTAAATATTGCGCTTAGAGGCGCCTCCTTCTCTCTTTTTCTCTTTTAGCAAATACGAAGCCCGGTTCAGCTTCTCAGGATTGGCTGCCTTCTCTCCAGGATTATCCTAAAAAAACTTTTTAAAAAAACTTCTCTCCTTCTCACCTCTTAGACTATATGAAGTGGTAGGGACGTTTTTCTCCACTTCCCCATAAGACTGCCTTGTATATCAATTTTTTGGACATGGGCTGATAACAACTGTGCGCATATAATTGTTTTTTCTGATGCCTTTGTTTCTGCTCCTGTGTTGGCACATCCGGATCCTATGTTACCCTTTATCCTTGAGGTTGATGCATCTGAGACTGGAGTTGGTGCCCTTCTGCCCCAATGTCCCACCTCAGAGAGCGCTATGCATCCTTGTGGCTACTTTTCCAAGAAGTTGTCTCCTGCGGAATGCAATTATGAGATTGGGGACAGAGAGTTGTTAGCGATCAATTTAGCCCTTAAAGAATGGAGGCATCTCCTCGAGGGTACCACTGTTCCGGTTCTCATTTTGACTGACCACAAGAATCTCACATTCTTGTCTGAGGCTAAATGCCTCTCCCCCAGGAGGGCACGATGGGCTCTGTTTTGGCCAAGCTTCAATTACATAGTCTCATTCTTACCCGGTACTACAATGTAAAGTAGTGAGTGTACAGCTTGTATAACAGTGTAAATTTGCTGTCCCCTCAAAATAACTCAACACACAGCCATTAATGTCTAAACCACTGCCAACAAAAATGAGTACACCCCAAGTGAAAATGTCAAAATTGGGCCCAAAGTGTAAATATTTTGTCTGGCCACCATTATTTTCTAGCACTGCCTTAACCCTCTTGGGCATGGAGTTCACCAGACCTTCACAGGTTGTCACTGGAGTCCTCTTTCACTCCTCCATAACAACATCACAAAGCTGGTGGATGTTAGAGACCCTTGCGCTCCTCCAACTTCCATTTGAGGATGCCCCACAGATGCTCAATAGGGTTTAGGTCTGGAGACATGCTTGGCCAGTCCATCACCTTCACCCTCAGCTTCTTTATCAAGGCAGTGGCCATCTTGGAGGTGTATTTGGGGTCGTTATCATGTTGGAATACTGCCCTGCAGCCCAGTATCCAAAGGGTGGGGATCATGCTCTGCTTCAGTATGTCACAGTACATGTTGGCATTTATGGTTCCCTCAATGAACTGTAGCTCCCCAGTGCCGGCAGCACTCATTCGGTCCCAGACCATTACACTCCCACCACCATGCTTGACTGTAGGCAAGACACACTTGTCTTTGTACTCCTCACCTGGTTGCCGCCACACACGATTGACACCATCTGAACCAAATAAGTACATCTTGGTCTCATCAGATCACAGGACATGGTTCCAGTAATCCATATCCTTAGTCTGCTTGTCTTCAGCAAACTGGTAGCAGGCTTTCTTGTGCATCATCTTTAGAAGAGGCTTCCTTCTGGGACGATAGCCATGCAGACCAATTTGATGCAGTGTGCAGTGTATGGTCTGAGCACTGACAGGCTGACCCCTCACCCCTTTTACCTCTGCAGCAATGCTGGCAGCACTCATACGTCTATTTCCCAAAGACAACCTCTGGATATGATGCTGAGCATGTGCACTCAACTTCTTTGGTCGACCATGGTGAGGCCTGTTCTGAGTGGAACCTGTCCTGTTAGACCGCTGTATGGTCTTGGCCACCATGCTGCAGCTCAGTTTCAGGGTTTTGCAATCTTCTAATAGCCTAGTCCATCTTTATATAGAGCAACAATTCTTTTTTTCTTTGCCATGAGGTGCCATGTTGAACTTCCATTGACCAGTATGAGAGGGTGAGAGCGATAACACTTTTGTTGCCAGCGGTTTAGACATTAATGGCTGTGTGTTGAGTTATTTTGAGGGGACAGCAAATTTACACTGTTATACAAGCTGTACACTCACTACTTTACATTCTAGCAAAGTGTCATTTCTTCAGTGTTGTCACATGAAAAGATAGAATAAAATATTTACAAAAATGTGAGGGGTGTACATACTTTTGTCAGATACTGTACATTTATTAGCACTTTCAAGTGGGGCTAGGTACAAGGAGTCAGCAGGTCACAGAAAAGGGGGTCTGGAGGGCACAATACAGAGGGTCAGCTAGGAAAAGTACAGGGATCAGGAGGGCAGAGTACGGGGGAGGCAAAATAGGCACAGTACATGGGACAGTAAGCACATTGTGATTGGATAAGGAGGGCACAGTACAGGTGCATTAGGGCACAGCGTGGGTTGGTCAGGAGGGCACAGTGTAGGAGGCAGTAGGGCACAGTGTTGGTGGGTCAGGAGGGCACAGTAAAGTGGGCAGTATGGCAGTGTGTGTGTGGGAAAGAAGGGAACAGTGTAGTGGGCAGTAGGGCACAGTGTGGATGTGGCAGGAGGGCACAGTGTGTGTGGCTCAGGAGGGCATAGAACAGGGTGAAGTAGGGTGCAGTGTGGGTGGGTAAGGAAGGCACAGTAGAAGAGACAATATGGCACGGTGTGGGTGGGTCAAGAGGGCACAATACAGAGGTCAGTAGGGTACACCGTGGGTAAGTCAGGAGGGCTACATACAGGGCACAGTAGGGCACATTGTGGGTGGGATAGGAGGGCACAACGATGGTGGGTAAGGAGGGCAGAGTACGGGGGTCAGTAGAACACAGTGTGGGCAGGAAAGGAGGGCTCAGTATGGGTGTTAGTAGGGCACAGTGGAGTGGGTCAGGAGGACATAGTACAGGGGGAAGTAGGGCACAGTGTGGATGGGTCAAGAGGGCACAGTAAAGGGGGCAGAAGGGCACAGTGTTGATGGGTAAAAAAGCATAATACAGGTGGCAGTGAGGCAGTTTGGGGGAACCAGGAGGGCACAGTAAAGGGGTCGAAAGGGCACAATGTAGGTGAGTCATGAAGACACAGGACAGAGGTCAATAAGGCACAGTGTGGGTGGGTCAGAAAGGCACACTGTGGGTGGCTCAGGAGGGCTTAGTACGGGGTCTAGTAGGGCACAGTGTTAGTAGGCCAAGAGGGTATATTACGAGTGTGAGTTAGGAATGGTAAAGGGGGCAATAGGGCTCAGTATGGATGGGTCAGAAGGACACAGTGTGGGTAGGTAAGTATGGCACAGTGTGGATGGGTCAGGAGGGCACAGTGCAGGGGAAAGAGGGTATAGTACAGGGGAGAGGAAGACACAGCATGAGTGGGAAAGGAGGGAACAGCGTGGGTGGTACAGGAGGGCACAGTGTGGGTGAGTCAGAAGGGTTCAATGTGGGTAAGTCAGCAGAGCACAGTACAGGGGGCAGAAGGACACAGTGTGGGTGGTTCAGGATAGTTTAGGGGCAGTAGTGAACAATGTGGGTGGTTCAGGAAGGCACATTACAGGGGGCTGTATGGTACAGTGTGGGTGGGTAAAGAAGGCACAGTGTGGGTGGGAAAGGAGAGCACAGCATGGGTGGGTCAAGAGAGCACAGTACAGAGGGCAGTAGGGCACAGTGTGGGTTGGTCAGTAGGGCACAGTACATTTGTCATCAGAGTGTAGTGTGGGCGGGTCAGGAGGGCACAGTAAAGGGGACAGAGGAGCACAGTGTGGGTGGATGAGGAAGGCGCAGTGTGACTGGGTGAAGAGGGGACAGTACAGGGGCAGTAGGACACAGTGTGGGTGGTCAGGTGGGCACACTACAGAGGACAGTAGGGCACAGAGTGGGTGTGTATATAGGGCAAAATGCGGGTAGGTCAGGAGGCACACGAGCCGGAAACGGCAGCAGACGGCTCTATTTCAGCTGTGCACACCCTGCAGCAAGTGCTGTCTGATCTACAGCATTTAGTGTGTGTTCCTGAGCTACCTTTATTCTGATTATCTGTTCCTGTGACCCGGCCTGCCTGACTTTGCTGATCTCCGCCTGTACCGATCCCTGGATTGCCTATGAACACTCTTCTGCCTAGCCCTCCTGTACTTCTGCTGCTTGCCTGTTGATGACCCTGCCTGTACCCGACCATCCATCTACCTGCTCCTTCTGTACTGCACTGCCAGCCAGCTTCACGATCCTGCCTGTATGACCCCGCTTCTAGTGCACGAGTGCACCAATGGACTTCCTACCAACACCAGTGACCCAGTCCGACCCTCATGCCATCCTGCACTACCGAACCACCTGTCTGCTCTACCTGGGGTTCCCGAGTCAGGGTAGTAAGGAGGTTACCCACTGCATAAGTCAGACTCGTCCACCAGGTACGTGACAGGAGGGGACAGTGTAGAGGGCAGTAGGGAACAATTCAGTTCCACTTCCTGCTTGTTATTATACCTGATTTGCTTGTTGCTAACTTAGCTTGTACCCGACTACGCTTTTGGATTGCCCTTTGTACTACGTTGACCAATTGTTGCTGAACCTTGCCTGTCTCTGAAGCCGTCTCTGGTATACCCTCCGCCTTGATTTGCTACTGGACCAACATTGGGTCACCCTTGGCTCCCGACTAGGTCCACTACTAACCGTGAGTCCTTTATTTATTTTGTTGTTCCTTGATTTAGCCTGTTTGCACTTACCATAGAGGTCCCAGAATTCTGGCTGCAGGTTTGCAACCATCCTCCACCTGATACCGGGATAAAAAGACTACTGGTCAGGAAACCGGAGTGACGGTTGGGGTTCTTGGCACACCTAACAGTTGGTTCATAAATGCACAGTGCTAAATGCAGTAAGGTACAGTGTGGGTGAGTCAGGAGGGCACAGTACGGGGAACAGAAGAGGACAGTGTGGGTGTACCATGAGGGCACAGTGTGGGTGGCAAAAGAGGGCACACTAGAGAGGGCAATAGGGCACAGTGTGGGTGGGTCAGGAACGCACAATGTAGGTTGGTCAGTAGGGCACAGTACAGGGGCAGTAGGGTACAGTGTGGGTGTGTCAGGGGGCACCATTACAGGGTGCAGTAGGGCACAACATGGGTGGGTCATGAGCACACAGTACAAAATGCAGTAGGGTACAATGTGAGGGGTCAGGAGGGCACAGTACAGGGGACAGGAGAGCACAGTGTGGGTGGATCAGGAGGGCACAATATGGGTGGGTCAGGTGGGCACAGTACAGGAGGCAGAAGTTCACAGTGTGGGTGGATAAAGAGGACAAAGTGTGTATAGGTCAGGAGGGCACAATGTGGGTGGGTTGACCAGGAGGGACCAGTACAGGGTGCAGTAAGGTGCAGCATGGATGGGTCATAAGTGCACGGTGCTAAATGCAGTAAGGTACAATGTGCGTGGGTACGTAGGGCACAGTACAGGGGACAGAAGAGTACAGTTTAGATGGGTCAGGAGGGCACAGTACAGGGGACATGAGGGCACAGTATGGGTGGGCCAGGAGGGCACAATGTGGATATGTCAGCAGGCCACAATATAAGGGGAAGCAGGGCACACTGTGGGTCTGGTGGGCACAATATGGGTGGGCCAGGAGAGCACAGTACAAGAGGCAGTAGGGCACAGTGTGAGTGGGTCAGGAGGAAACAGTACTTGGGGCAGTAAGGCACCGTTTGGTGAGAATACTACAGGGGGCATATGGACTTAGTGTAGGTGGGTCGTGAGGGCACAGTGTGGGTGGTCAAGTAGGACACAGTACAGGGGTCAATAGGGCACACTGCGGGTGTGCAAGGAGGGCATAGTACAGGGTACAATATGGCACAGTGTGGGGGGTCATATGGGCACAGTAGAGGGGTCAGTAGGGTAAAGCATGGGTGGACAAGGAGGGCACAAAACAGGGGTCTGTAGGGCACAGTGTGGGTGAGTCACATGGCGACACTACAGGGGGGCTAGTTCACAGTGTAGGTGGGTAAAGAGGGCACAGTGTGTGTAGGCCAGGAGGGCACGGTACAAGGGACAGGAGTGCATTGTGCAGGTGAGCCAGGAGGGCATAATGTTGGTAGATCAGGAGGGCACAGATAAAAGGGGCAGCAGGGCACAGTGTGGGTGGGTCAGGAGGGCACAATATGGGTGGGCCAGAAGGGCACAGTAAAAGGGGCAGTAGGGCACAGTGTGGGTGAGTCAGAAGGGAACAGTTACAGAAATAAGTAGGGCAGAGTGTGGATTAGTAAGGTGTGTAAACTAAAACACAGTGTGGGTGGGCAAGTAAGGCAAAGTACAGGGGTCAGCAGGGACAGTGTGAATGGGTCAGTAGGGCACTGTGTACATAGATCAGGAGGGCACAGTACAGGGATCCGTAGGGCATAGTATGTATGGGCCAGGAGGGCACAATACAGGGTAAAGTAGAGCACAATGTGGGTAGGCACAATACAGGGTACATTAGGGCAGCGTGAGGGGTCATGAGGGCACAGTACAAAAACATTAGGACACAGTCTAGATGTGTAAGAAAGGCACAGTACATTAGGCAGTAGAGTGTAGTGTGGGTGTGTCAGTAGTGCACAGTACAGGGGGCAGAGTGTAGGTGGGTGAGGAGGGTACAGTGTGGGTGGGTATGGAGTGCACAGTACTGGAGTAGCAGGGCACAGTGTGAGTTGTTCAGGTGGGCACAGTACAGGAGACAGTAGAGCACAGTGTGTGTGGGTAAAGAAGGCACAGTGTGCATAGGTCACTAGGGCACAGTGTAAGTGGGTCAGGAGGGACCAGTACAGGTTGCAGTAGGGCACAGCATGGCAGAAGTTCACAGTGTGGGTGGGTAAAGAGGGCAAAGTGTGCATAGGTCAGGAGGGCACAATGTGGGTGGGTTGGCCAGGAGGGACCAGTACAGGGTGCAGTAGGGTGCAGCATGGTTGGATCATAAGTGCATGGTGCTAAATGCAGTAAGGTACAGTGTGGGTGGGTAAGTAGGGCACAGTACAGGGGACAGAAGAGCACAGTTTGGATGGGTCAGGAGGGCACAGTACAGGGGACATGAGGGCACAGTATGGGTGGGCCAGGAGGGCACAATGTGGATATGTCAGCAGGCCACAATATAAGGGGAAGCAGGACACACTGTGGGTCTGGTGGGCACAATATGGGTGGGCCAGGAGAGCACAGTACAAGAGGCAGTAGGGCACAGTGTGAGTGGGTCAGGAGGAAACAGTACTTGGGGCAGTAAGGCACCATTTGGTGAGAAAACTACAGGGGGCATATGGACATAGTGTAGGTGGGTCAAGAGGGTACGGTGTGGGTGGTCAAGTAGGACACAGTACAGAGGTCAATAGGGCACACTGCGGGTGTGCAAGGAGGGCATAGTACAGGGTACAATATGGCAAGTGTGGGGGTCTTATGGGCACAGTAGAGGGGTCAGTAGGGTAAAGCATGGGTGGACAAGGAGGGCACAAAACAAGGGGCTGTAGGGCACAGTGTGGGTGAGTCACATGGCAACACTACAGGGGGGCAATAGTTCACAGTGTAGGTGGGTAAAGAGGGCACAGTGTGTGTAGGCCAGGAGGGCACAGTACAAAGGACAAGAGTGCATTGTGAAGGTGAGCCAGGAGGGCATAATGTTGGTAGATCAGGAGGGCACAGTTAAAAGGGACAGCAGGGCACAGTGTGGGTGGGTCAGGAGAGCACAATATGGGTGGGCCAGAAGGGCACAGTAAAAGGGGCAGTAGGGCACAGTGTGGGTGAGTCAGAAGGGAACAATTACAGGAATAAGTAGGGCAGAGTGTGGGTGGGTAAGGTGTGTAAACTAAAACACAGTGTGGGTGGGCAAGTAAGGCGAAGTACAGGGGTCAGCAGGGACAGTGTGAATGGGTCAGTAGGGCACAGTGTACATAGGTCAGGAGGGCGCAGTACAGGGATCTGTAGGGCATAGTATGTATGGGCCAGGAGGGCACTATACAGGGTACAGTAGAGCACAATGTGGGTAGGCCAGGAGAGCACAATACAGGGTACATTAGGGCAGTGTGAGGGGGTCATGAGGGCACAGTACAAAGAACATTAGGACACAGTCTAGATGTGTAAGGAAGGCACAGTACGGAGTGCGCATGCGCGGGAGTTCCGATATGGCAGCCTAGCCCGGAGCTCCGCACCTTCGTCCGCCTATTGAGCCAGCAGCACAGCGGGTCAGTGTCCTAGGCGCCCTCTAACCGACAGCCTCTGTGTCTCCGCACACCCAGCAGCCTGTGGGCATACTTCGGTTACCGTTTTACCAGTAACGGCCGTAATTTCTCCGGGATAAGCTGACTGAAGGGAGCTCCAAGATGGCCGCGGATGCGGCCTACAGTTTAGTCTGACCCATCCCGGGTCTCTGACAGCGCGGGGAAAGGACCAACTCACATTAACAGACCCCACTGGCCATCCGGTCTTTCAGGACAAAAGTAAGAGGCTTTACTTTTCCTACTCTCTCCTCCCCAAGAGACTGTTTGAACGGCTGGGTGTACCAAGATGGCCACCGCACGTGCCCTCAGCATCTCTATACCACCATACTGAACTGAGGTTTCCTCTTTCATGCTCATGGGGATCTAGGGCTCTCACTGACCACCTCTGAGTCACCCTGTATTCAGGAGCCAAGACTTTATTTAATCATTTAACCTTATAACCATCTCATCATACATATATTTCTTCAGACCCGATTCGGGGGCCTCTGTTGCAACAACCGATCTCTCTTCTTTGCAAATCAAGACTCTATACCTCTAAAGGACTAATACACCGCCTTCCCCCATGTCCGGGCCTACGGCTAAAAAGGACC
This sequence comes from Glandirana rugosa, assembly GCA_018402905.1. Lineage (NCBI taxonomy): Eukaryota > Metazoa > Chordata > Amphibia > Anura > Ranidae > Glandirana > Glandirana rugosa. Next base: position 243,310 of record BLSH010159217.1, read on the forward strand.
TCAGCCAACTCTTTGCCACGGCAACACTACAGGTGTCCACAGGGGCAATCAAGGCCCCAGTTATGGCGGTGGCAGGCCAAGAGTTCCATAGCAAGGACAGCCCCCACTTTGAGAACTCAGAGTCGTCGGGGCGTCTGGACACTAGACCTGTGCTCTCCCCAGCTCTCTTAAACTATACACCTGGTCCAAAAGGGGGACAATCTCAACCACCTATCCTATCCCCCTCGTCCACTGAGTCCCTACTTGGCAGATTTCAGGGCGAACTAGCATCCCCTCAGCTGGACCCTAATAGCCCAGTTCCAGCCTCTCCATGCCTTCCCAACAACGACTTGTCCATACAAGTAGAAGACCTTTACCACAAATTCTCAGCTCTCCTAGAAAGGGGCCTGGCAAACACGATTGCCACCATTACAGGGGAGATCAAGTCGGATTTTCAAATGTTTGGAAACCGTATTGAAGCAATTGAGAACAAGCTAGATTCCACCGCTGCCACCTCCAACCAAAACTCGGACCTTATATGTTCACTGCAGGACAAGCTAGACTCAGCTATGTCTAGAATCAATGACCTCGAAAACAGATCCAGAAGATACAATCTCCGAGTGAGAGGTCTCCCAGAAGAGGTTAATGATGTCCCAGGGGCAATACACAATCTAATCTCTAACTTACTTCCAGACTACCCCAAGCACCGCATGGAGCTGGACAGGGCCCATAGAGCTCTGGGCCCTTTGCGGAAAGACGGTTCCCCGAGAGACATAATAGTGAAGCCCCACTTTTATGCTGTTAAAGAAGGGATCATGAAACAAGCCAGAATTTCAGACAAGATCCTTGGCAATGGGCACCCAGTCCAAATTTTCGCTGATCTAGCACCATCCACCATTCAAAAACGGAGAGCCCTCAAACCTCTCCTTAAAGTTCTGATGGAAAGGGGGGCGTGTCCAGCCGCGGAGAGAGACGGACGCTTCCTCCATAGCTCCGCTCTGTGAAATAGAAAAAGCTGGCTAAAAGTAAAACCAATCGACGGATCACCTCGACAACATCACCCTGAGAAGATCCACCTTAGCTCCAGCAATCGATCCCTGTGCTCCCCGTGAGGCTACCCCGCAGCGAGGAGACACAGACAGGAGAGCAGGGCGGAACACAGGCCGGAGAACAGACCTGAGAGCAGGCCGGAATTCCATCAAGGGGCTTTCCTGGCAAAACACTCAATCCGAAGGCATCCTGACTACAAGAGGCACGGTAAGCCCTTCAAAGGATATATATTGAGTCCCAACAACATCCCAGACACAAATACCTGCATATGAGACATTAGATAAAAGCCAGACAAAATGTGGTAATGGCCGCCTAAACCTTGCTTTCCTGCAAAACGGAGCCGGAATTAGCTATCAAAGAGGTCAAAAACACACCTAAAAAACAACTAAACATGGGGAAAAATGATCATATTAACCCAGCCGCCAAAAGTACCAAAGACTTACCCGCACAAATGTCTGGGAACATTCCTGCAATGTTCCGGATGGCAGGAGGGGAAGGCCGCACAAACACCGATATGGAATTGGAAATCCCTCCAGAGACCCCTCCACAAGCAAGCACCCATCCCATCCTGCAATCCCCCAGCGGTCCACCCTTACAACCCCTCTGTTTAAACGATCTCCAAACGATCGCTGCAGATATAAAAGCAACACTTTCTGCTGCCATAGCAGACCTTAAAACAGACATCCATGCAGTATCCATGAGAATAGGGGCAGTGGAGCAGACATCATCCTGCCATGCAAACACCATCAGACAACTGCAAAAATCTACTGATATGAATCTGTCACATATTATCGATATCCACAGACACCTAGAAGATATCGACAATCGTGGACGCAGACACAACATTCGCATCAGAGGCGTACCTGAAATAGTAGAACAACATCAAATTGAACAAACAGTGACAGGGATTTTCAATGATCTCCTTGAAAGGCCCGCAGACTCACCAATCGAAATGGAAAGAATCCATAGGGCACTGAGACCTAGGGGCCGTGAGACTGACCCACCCAGAGACATTATATGTTGCCTGGTAAATTTTCCCCTAAAAGAAGCCATCCTAAGAAAAGCCAGAGACCGAAACAGAGTACAATTTAATGGCAATGAAATTAAATTGTTTCAGGACCTTTCTAACATAACTCTAAACCACAGAAGAGCCCTACGCCCTCTCCTGGACCAACTGCGCTCCAGAGGAATTCCTTACAGATGGAAGTTTCCTTTCTGCCTTTCTGCCACATGGAGAGGACACTCTGCACACCTGAGAACACCAGACGACCTACAAGCCTTCTGTGACACCCTAAACATTCCCTACACCGAGGTTCCTGACTGGTATAGCTCTTTCTCAATTGCTGAAACATGGGTGGAAGCAGGGGCGTAACGATAGGGGTTGCAGGGGTTGCGATTGCAACCGGGCCCCATGGTCCAGGGGGCCCATGTGCCTCCCTTGTACACCTGAATAGGAGGGATGGCGGGGGTGGCATTTAGAGGACCCAATCTCCTCCATTTTCCTCTATCCAGTTTACTTGTCTTCTGCTGTTCCCAGGGCCCCTGTGTGCTTCCCTGGTCCCCCTGGGGCCTGCTGCAGAACTTGTGAAAGGGCCCCACTGCAGTACCATAATAAAGGGACCCACGATAGGAGTAAAGGGCCCCAGGATCAGTGGGAAGAGGGAAGGGCCCTGGCCAGGGGTCAGGGGGCCCTTCATAATTTCTTGCACCGGGGCCCTGAAGGTTCTAGTTACGCCTCTGGGTGGAAGTCTCTAACAACTCCACCCCAAGAGCCCAAAGACATAGAGACCGACGCCGCAGAAACTCCTCACACTCACCACACCACAATCCTAACCACAGAGAAGAAGGTTCCAGAAGCCCAGGTGCTTCACCACCACGCAGAAGAGACCGAATTGATGCCTGAAAACTCCCTGAATTCTAAAAACTAAACTGTTTATTTCTCCTTATTGCCTACCCCCCATATTCCCTTTTACCCCTTTTTTCTCTTTTTTCTTTTTCTCTTTTGTTTTCTTCCACACGAAACAGACTCACCGTTGGAAAAGAAGAGATGCATCTTGAAATCTCACAACCAACATCCTACTAGTGAAACAAAGACTGGAGGGACACTAACAGTAAGATACTTTACTCCATCCCTTGGCACCACTTTGATACCTTTTTCACCGGAATTTTTCATTTTTGTTTGTCTTTATCTTTTTTTTTCATACTAACCATTTTTACTCCACTCATCCAAAACATGAGTCTCTTGCTCCCCATCCCAACCAGGGAGGGGAGGAAAAAAGAAGGAAAATGTAAGAAAAGCTGTTGGGAGGGGGGGGGGGGGGGGG
>BLSH010159217.1:252766-269248 GCA_018402905.1 Glandirana rugosa
AGGATGAACTGGTGGGTGTGACACGGGAGAACTGGGTGGATGTGATACAGGTATACGGGGACATCATAAGAGTGGTGTGACACGGGATGACGGGGAACATGACACGAGAGGACCGGGTGGGTATAAAACGGGTGGTCTGGGTGCCACACGGGACGAAGGGGAATATAACACCGGACGACTGTATGGGTGTAGATCTCCCCTGTAAGACCGTTGTTTCTTGGTTTTTTTTATTTTTTTTTATTTGTCTTTTGTTTCAGGAGAGTACAGGGCCCCCCATTATTTCCTAGGTTCGTACCATGAATAGAGTTGAGATGCCTCGTGGTCATCATCTGACTTTGATAAACGACTTATGCTTGGATCCTTTATTACCCCCCGGGACATGAGAGGACTTTGTTTTCTGTTTATTTTTTTTTATTTTTTTTGGTTCTTTGTTGCCAGAATGTCCCCTCTAGATGTGGGTATGTCAGCAGGCCACAATATAAGGGGAAGCAGGGCACACCGTGGGTCTGGTGGGCAAAATATGGGTGGGCCAGGAGAGCACAGTACAAGGGGCAGTAGGGCACAGTGTGGTGAGAATACTACAGGGGCATATGGACATAGTGTAGGTGGGTCAAGAGGGCACAGTGTGGGTGGTCAAGTAGGACACAGTACAGGGGTCAATAGGGCACAGTGTGGGTGTGCAAGGAGGGCATAGTACAGGGTACAATATGGCACAGTGTGGGGGGTCATATGGGCACAGTAGAGGGGTCAGTAGGGTAAAGCATGGGTGGACAAGGAGGGCACAAAACAGGGGGCTGTAGGGCACAGTGTGGGTGAGTACAGGGGGGCAATAGTTCACAGTGTAGGTGGGTAAAGAGGGCACAGTGTGTGTAGGCCAGGAGGGCACAGTACAAGGGACAGGATTGCATTGTGCAGGTGAGCCAGGAGGGCACAATGTGGGGTAGGTCAGGAGGGCTCATTTAAAAGGGGCAGCAGGGCACAGTGTGGGTGGGTCAGGAGGGCACAATATGGGTGGGCCAGAAGGGCACATTAAAAGGGGCAGTAGGGCACAGTGTGGTGAGTCAGAAGGGAAGTTACAGGAATAAGTATGGCAGAGCGTGGGTGAGTAAGGTGTGTAAACTAAAACACAGTGTGGATGGGCAAGTAAAGCAAAGTACAGGGGTCAGCAGGGACAGTGTGAATGGGTCAGTAGGGCACAGTGTACATAGGTCAGGAGGGCACAGTACAGGGATCCGTAGGGCATAGTATGTAAGGGCCAGGAGGTCCCAATACAGGGTACAGTAGAGCACAATGTGGGTGGGCCAGGAGAGCACAATACAGGGTACATTAGGGCAGTGTGGGGGGGGGTCATGAGGGCACAGTTCAAAGGGCATTAGGGCATGGTGTGGATGTGTCAAGAGGGCCCAGGACAGGGGATAGTGTGGGTGGGTCAGTAGGGCAGAGGGTGAGTGGGTCATTAGGGCACATTACAAAGAACATTAGGACACAGTCTAGATGTGTAAGGAAGGCACAGTACATTAGGCAGTAGAGTGTGGTGTAGGTGGGTCAGTAGTGCACAGTACAGGGGACAGGAAAGCAGAGTGTAGGTGGGCAAGGAGGGTACAGTGTGGGTGGTATGGAGTGCACAGTACTGGGGCAGCAGGGCACAGTGTGAGTTGGTCAGGTGGGCACAGTACAGGAGACAGTAGAGCACAGTGTGTGTGGGTAAAGAGGGCACAGTGTCAGGAGGGACCAGTACAGGGTGCACGGTGCAAAACACAGTAAGGTACAGTGTGGGTGGGTCAGGAGGGCACAATGTGGGTATGTCAGAAGGGCACAGTATAAGGGGAAGCAGGGCACAGTGTGGATCAGAAAGTCATAATATGGGTGAGTCGGAAAATCACAGTGCAAGGGGACACAGGACACAGTGTGAATGAGTCAGGATGGAACAGTACAGGATGCAGTAAGGCATGGTGTGGGAATACAACAGGGGGCAAGTAGAGCACAGTAAAGGGGTCAATATGGCACAGTGCGGGTGGACAAGGAAGGCACAGTCCAGGGTACAATATGGCACAGTGTGGGGGGTCATGAGGGCACAGTACAAAGGGATTTAGGGAACAGTGTGTGTGTGTTGGAAGGGCACAGTGTGAATAGGTCAGAAGAGTGTGGGTGGGTAAGGAGGGCACGGTTGGAATGGGTCAGAAGGGCACAGAATAGGAGGAAGAAGTGCACAGTGTGGCTGAATCAGGAGGGCACAGTACAGGGAGCAGTAGGACACAGTGTGGTTGAGTCTGCGGGACACAGTACAGGAGGCAGTAGGTCACATTGTGGGTGAGTCAGGAGGGAACAATGTGGGTTATAAAGACACAGTACAGTGGGCAGTAGGGTTCAGTGTGGGGGGATCAGGAGAACACAATGTTGATGTGGCAAGTGGGCACAGTTTAGGGGTCTGTAGGGTACAGTTTGGTTGGGTCAAAATTACACAGCACAGAAGGCAGTAGGGCACAGTGTATGTGGGTCACAATGGCACAGTACAGGAGGCGGTAGGGCATAGTGTAGGTTGGTTTTAAAGGTCGCTGTATGGGGGTCAGTAGGGCACATTGTGGGTGGGTCAGGGGGGCACAGTGTGGGTGGGATCAAAAGGGCACAGTGAAGGGGGCAGTAGGGAACATTGTAGGTGATTCAGGAGGGCACAGTTCAGAGGCAGTATGGTACAGTGTGGGTGGGTCAGGAGTGCACAGTACAAGTGGCAGTGCGGCACAGTGTGGGTAGAAAAAGGGGGCTCAGTATGGGGGTCAGTAGGGCCCTGTACTGCTATTGGAATACTGGCACTGTATACTATATGTAACTGATGCTACATACAGTTTATTTCCTTCACCAACACATCCAGTGGCTTTCAGCTCTGTATAGTTTGTTTGCACCAGCTTGGTCCAAATTAGCTATTTAAAGTAAAGGGTAAGCTGGAGTTAGACTTTAACACATTGATACATTAAAATTGTAGGCTTTATATATGAATTCATTAGAATAAAGCAATTGATATAATAAAATTACTTTTACATCAGGATCGACCAATGGGGTTATTCTAATGGATAATTGCTAAATAAAATCAGTTTGATAAAACTTGCATTTAAGTCTATTATTTGACACCTTAAAACTCCCCAGGTATGTATTGTGTAAGCATAAGCCAATATGTTTCTTCAGTATCTTTGGGTCACGGTGCCACAGCCCATCTGTGATCCATATATGTATAGGAAATAAAAAGACAGAGGTTGTCTATGACTATATGATATTTTTTTCTCCCTTTTGCTAATCATCCAAGCACCGCAGTAATTAATTTTTTCATTTACACTAATCTATATATTATGTTAAAATGCCAGAGGATTTGTACGTCTGTCAATCCAGTCCTGAGATCTACACAGCTCTTCCACACAGCACAACCCTTTTTGGCAGGGGAGACCAGATTTTTCCCAGCTGTAGCTGACCACCTCAAGTCCAGACACTTTCACCCCCTTCCAGTCCAGGCCAATTTTCAGCTTTCAGCGCTGTCGCATTTTGAAGGACAATTACTCAGGCATGCAACACTGTACACAAATTAACTTTTTTGATCATTTTTTTTAGACAGATAGAGCTTTCTTTTGGTGATATTTAATCCCCACTAGGTTTTGTATTGTTTGCTATATAAATTAAAAAACACAGAAAATTTGGGAAAAAAACACACCTTTTTCTTATTTGCAAAATTTAAAAAACAGAAACTAAATAATCCTTTTTATACATTTAGGCCAAAGTATTCTGCTACATTTCTTTGGTAAAAATGACCCAAAATGGTATAAAATATACAGTATAGTCTGTGTGAGAATTATATGTACCATAGTTTGTAGACTCTATATTTAAAAATTGATTAATTCTGATACTGACATTTCATGAGACCCTAAAATGCCAGGACATTACAAAATACCCCCTCCCCCAATTATCCCTTTTTGGAAAGTAGACAATCCATGTTGTTAAGTAAGAGGCATGGTGAGTTTTTTTTGTGAAAAAAAAAATTATTTTTTTTATTCATTTTGCAAAAAAGTTGTAATTTTAACAAGTTATTTCTCACATACAGAATAGACATACTTATACATCCCAAAACATATTCTGTTATGCCTCCTGGCATAAATTAGGCATCTCATTTCTGAACTACCTACCACATTTTTGGAGGCTGGAGCCTGGAACAAAACAGCAGACATCCCAAAATATATTCTGCTATGCCTCCTGAATATGAGGATACCACATGTGTGAGACTTTTTCACAGCCTAGCTGAGCGGCCCAAAATCCAAGAAGCACCTTTAGGTGTTCTAGTGGCATAAATTAGGCATCTCATTTCAGAACTACCTACCACGTTTTGGAGGCTGGAGCCTGGAACAAGACAGCAGACATCCCAAAACATATTCTGCTATGTCTCTTGAATATGAGGATACCACATGTGTGAGACTTTTTCACAGCCTAGCTGAGGGGCCAAAATCCAAGAAGCAACTTCAGATGTTCTAGGGGCATACTGTAAATTAGATATCTACTGTAATTTTTGGACTACCTATCACATTTTTGGAGACTGGAGATTGGTAAAAGACAGTAGACATCCCAAAACATATTCTGCTATGCCTCTTGAATATGAGGATACCACATGTGTGAGACTAATTCACAGCCTAGCTGAGGGACCCAAAATCCAAGAAGCACCTTCAGGTGTTCCAGGAGCATAAATTAGACATTTAATTTCTGGACTACCTATCACATTTTTGAAGGCTGGAGCCTGGCACTTCAAAACAGTAGACACTGTAACTGGTGTGGTGGTGATTAGGGAAAATATGGCTATGTGCGGTAATCAGGGACACTGTAACTAGTGTGCTGGTGATTAGGGACCCCCCCACCAGCCAGCCAGCCAACCAACCAACCAACCACATAATCCACCCCCCTGGTGCTCACTCAATTGATCGCCACTTCACCCCCCCTTGCTCGATCGCTTCACTGCCAGGCCCCCCATTGGCCGTGCACTTACCCCTTGCAGGTCGTGGCTTCGGCGACTTCAACCCCCCCTTTCTCCTCCCAGCCACTCAGGAGTTAGGACTCACGGCCTATCAGGTCTTAGGACTCCCGGCCAATCGAGTCTTAAGACACGCTTTCTGATTGGAGGAGAAACAGGAAGACATTAGCGAATATTGATTCGCTAATGTCACACAAATGGGTGGACTCTGGGCACAGTGCTCTGCGCCCCGAGCCCACCCTTTTTGAAGCCAATTAGAGCCTCCAGCTCTAATCATATGCTTTTAAAAAAAAACCATTGGAATCCATGCGTTAAGCACACTGCATGTAGATTAGGGGCCGGGCGCATGCATTAAGGGGGCGGTGCCCCTGCACTCTGCTTGAGCAGCCACCTCCTGTACTCAGACTGCAATAGAGTAATACTAGGTCATGTTGTGGTATTGCTAGCATCTAAAAAATATGAATAATGAATGCAGAACTGCATTAAACATTATAGGTCTACTTGGTTCAAAGGAAAATATGATGTCAAAATATCCTATCCACTGTCCTAATCTTTTTCAGGCATTCCTCACGAAACTCTTTACTGTTAAATGTATAGATCAGTGGGTTCACTAAGGGGGTCCAAAAAAACAGTATGAAGGTGGTAGTGCTGGTAAGTTGAATTGTTACTACTTTAGCTGGCAAAACATAGACACCAAGAGAGAGACTGTATTGCATGGAGAACACAATGAGGTGGGAGCTACATGTAGAGAAGGTCTTCTTCCTACCGGAGGATGAGGGAATATTAAGAATTGCGTGAATTATAAATGCGTATGTTACAAAAACAGACAAAAAGGTGCCCAATATCATAAAGGCACTTAATATAGCAGAAAAGAGACCAATATGTGTTGTATTGCAGGTGGCCAGGTCCAGGAACGGAGAAGAATCACAGATGAAATGGTGAATTTTGTCATTACCACAAAATTGTAACTGACTCATGAACCCGGATATTACACCTGGACAAGCAATTGAAATAATCCAAAATAAAATGATTATCTGAAAATAAATTCTGTTATTCACAAAAGAAGAGTAACGTAACGGATGGCAAACCGCCAAGTATCGATCATAAGACATTAGAGCATAATGCAAAGAACCAATCACTCCCGAAGTTCCATGAATCTGTAATTGCACAATGCAACCAGTTACGGTGAAGGTCGGCCTCTCACAAAGAACATCATTTAGGAATTTTGGAATAACATTTGAGATGTGCAGCAGATCACATAAACACATGCTCTGAATTATGAAAAACATCAGTGCCTTGAGACGAGCGCTACTATAAATGATATAGATGATCAATACATTTTCAAAGCAAATCAAAAGATAAATGATCAGAAACAGAACAAACATTGGGATCCTGAAGCCTTGAAAAGCTTTAAATCCAGTGAGTAGAATTTCAGTGATGGCCGTGCAATTCTCAGGATACACCATCTGTGGAGAAGGCAATCACATATCAGATACAGAGAAGAGGAAAAGGATAAGGAAGAGGTGAAAGAGAAATGAGATGAGGAGTAGAGGGAAGAGGAGGTGAAGGAGGAAGGAAAGGAACAGAAGAAGGAGAACAGTGGCGGTAAGAGAAGGAAGTGAAAGAGGAAGGAGAAGCGGAGAAGAGGACGAGGAAGGAAGGGAGAAGAGGTAGGTGCGAAGAAGAGGAGGAGTTGAAGGTGGAGCAGAGAGGAGGTGAAGGAGGAAGTAGAAGAGGAGTGGAGGGAGGGAATGAAGAGTTGAGTTATGAGGAAAGGAAAGGAGACATCACTTCTATGGGCTGAGAGCCGCCATCCCAGATGGCTCAAGGATTGTATTCCTGTGGGGACAGTTCCTACGGATCAAGAGAAACTGTTCCAATCCAAAGGCATATAGGGAGGAAAGTGATAACCTCTATAAAAGAAGACTATTCCCACCGTCAACTGAGGATTGCCAAGAGAAGGGCAGCACAGTATGATAGAGCCACTCTATTAGAGAAAAAAATCCAAAAGAGATAATAGAGGAAGCCCTGGCCCTGTATGTATAATAACTCAATTCGGGACACAGTGGGATACGGTCAGGGGCATCCTTCAGAGGCACTGGGATGTATAAATGAACACACCGGGACTGGCTGAGATTGTAGGACCAAGACTCAATATGGTGGCAAAGAGGGCCAAAAACCTGGGTGATATCCTTATAAGATCAGACTCTACAAGAAACCCAAGCAGCACATGGCTGCCAGACTACCCTAGAAGTAAGGGGATGTTTCCCTGTGGTCATTGCCAAATTTGTCCATATGTAGACAGAACAGACACATTCAGGGATGTCGGGGGGGAAAAAAGCTTTCAGATAAGGGACCTAGTGAACTGTGCCACGAGCAGGGTCATCTACATGCTAACCTGCCCCTGTAACAAAATGTATATTGGGAAAACTAAGAGGTAACTTAGAATCCGTATAGGGGAGCACATGAGTGAGATAAAAGAAAAGGACCCTGATAAACCTTTGGATAAACACTTCACCAGGTTCCACGATGGGAAATCGGATGGCATGCAGGTGAAGGGCATCTATGTGCTTAAACTACCTCCCAGAAGGGGGGATTTTGACAGGATACTCCTGCAGATAGAAAAATGGTGGATTTATAACCTTGGTTCCTTAATGCCATTAGGCCTCAACACAGAGTTTAATCTCCAGATCTTTTTGCAGGAGTAAAAATACCAGTGGGGTACATGCCCTGCCCATTATCTGTACCCACCCTGTGACCAGAGTCTCCATTACATCTTCATCCCTATCTAAGTGTCCTTTTCCTTGTCAATTTAAACAAGTGACAGCGTTAACCTTTTATATGTGCATCTGGTCTGGGACTAGTCCTTCCATCGGCCGATTTGTACACATACTCTCCACCAACATCTCTCACTTCTCTCTTATCAATTGTCTCTCTCCCCCCATCTTCCTCTCCATCCAATCTTTGTCCCCCTCCCTCGTGTCATGCCCTGTCTTTGTATAGTCATGTTCTGACTAAATAATATTGAATATTCTGCTTGATTGATGTCCATGTGTAAGGTGTCACTGTCCTTGCCCAGATTGAAGGAGTATTACAAGACATATGTTGATACACTGCAATAAGCTCCTTAAATTGAAACTGTATAGTGGGCGGCGCAGTGCGGGGAGGAGACATACTGAAAAGGAGCCCCCGTACTTGGCATCCAGACAAAGCTACACATTCCATTTGCGAAACGCATTGAGGTCACTTCTGCCCATTATGCCAGCAATCACTTCGGAAGCCTTGACGGCGGGGAGACTGCAAAGGCTGGAGCATAGTGCGCAGCTGCAATCCACTGCTGGATGACACTGGTGGTTGTTCACCGTTTACCAGGAAGTACTCCACTTGAGAAGCCCAGGATGTCACTGTGATTGCCAAATCATGAAGGAGTGCGGCATTTGGACAGTACTGGAGCCAGCCTGAAGGGTGGTAAGCCTAGGGTAAGCATAGGGCCATTGCGTACACACCCTCATATGCAGGACTTATCCATTCACCGCCCACCCTACGGTCACTGCCGGTGATTCACATTGCCACACTGTATCACAAGCTTACCACAGCCACATTTGAAGGTTCTACATTGGCAGTTTCTACCCAGCCACGGACCAGCAGGGGCACCCCCCGCACTCCATCCAAAGGACCTATATGGCCAGTGAAGCTGTGTAACCACTGTGCTGGACTTCTCGCACATCCCCACAGCCAGCAGCAGTGCTTCTCCTGCATACTCAGGCCCCTCGGCACTCAGCATTGCCTCTCGTCCCCTCCATTTACCCCCCCACTCGAGCCACCAGAGGTGATTGTAACATACCGAACCACATTCTATCATTGATAATACATAATTGGGATATTCCCATGTGGCACAGTTGTTAAAATACCATCTGGCGTCCGGACGTTTTGTATTCTTTTATGTACTATCTGTTTGTCCCTTGTCATTGTTTGTGTATCCATGTTTCTTGTTCTTTCTCTGCATGTCTAGAGGTGGTCCCCCTTGGAAGGGCTCCTCCACATATTTGGACAATTGATTTTTAACGCAACTAATTTTTGATTACCAATACATTATTACTAATTGCATAACTCAATGTACCCCAACTTTTGTCTCATTTAAGCTTTGGTTTGCTCCCCTTCTCGGGGAACACTTTTTGGTATTGTTTTCAGGTTTGTTGACCTATCGGCATGGTAAACGAGTACTGGTACCTTACATATTTGCACTGCAGTGTTCACCTACTGTGAGTTAGTTTTCTAGAGAGTTATGAGGAGTAGAGGGAGGAGAAGGAAGGAAGGGTAAGGAGTAAAAAGAGAAGAGGTATAGAAGGAGGAGGAGGAGGAGAAGGAGGAAGGAGAAGATGAAAAACAGGGAAGGGTGGAGGTGAAGGGGGAAGGAGAGGAAGAAGTAAAAGAGAAATGGGATGAGGAGCAGAGGAAGGAGTAGAGGGAGGAAGAGGTAAAGAGGAAGAAGAGGAGGAGAAGAAGTGGTAGGTGAACAAAGAAGCAGAAGAGGGAGAATAGGAGTAGAGGGAAGAGAAAGTGGAAGAGTAAAGTGTGGAAAGGTGTAGAGGGAATATGTGAAGGAGGAAGGGGGAAGGAGTAGAGACATATTGGGGAAAGATGGAGGAGAAAGGAAACAAGGAGTAGAAGGAGAAGAGGAGAAATTAAACAAAGAAAAGGTGAATGAGGAAGGAGGGGCATGGGATGATGGGCAGGAAAAGTAAAATGTGAAGGAGGGGTGAGGAGTAGAGGGGGAAGAGGAGTAGACAGGATAAAAGAAGAAGGGGAGAAGGAGTAGAAAGAGGGGATAAGAGGAAGAAGAGGAAAGGGATGTGGAACAGAGGCTGAAAGAGTCTAAGGAGTAAGGAGAGTAGAAGTGAGAGTAGATGAACAGAAGGAGGAAGACATGATGGAGAAAGGGGCAAAGAAGAAAATGACATGGATAAGGAGTAGAGGGAGGTGAAGTAGATGAAAAAAGGTAAGTATTAGAGGGATGTGGTGAGGGAGGAAGCAGAAGAGGAGTAGAATAGATGGAGAAGAGCAGTAGAGAGAAGAGTAGAGGGAGGAAGTGGAGAAGAAGTAGAAGGGGAAGAGAAGTAAAGAGAGGAAGAGGTGGTGAAGTAGGAGAAGTAGGGGCTGGTTTGGTTCAAAAAGAGGGGGGTGCAAGCCCATCCCTCCCTTCCTGGCCAGCCAGGCTGTATGCTCAGATTAAATGTCTGGGGTGTGGTGAAGAGGCCCTTGCCCTTATCAGTATGTGGATAAGGTGATTTGCCGCGGGGTCCCTCCTGGTAATGTTCCCTCCATGTTGAGCGCATTTTGCCTGTGGTAAAACAAAATGGCTAAGTGTAGGTTTTCAGTTGTTCCAGACAAAATAAACAATTTGATGTTTAACCACTTGCCGACTGCGGCAATATGGCTCTCCTGCGCAATTCGCCAAAGCTGTACGGCGGTCCCTGCACAGGAGATAGCGGGCGACTTCTACAGAGGCAGAACGGGGATCTGCAAATGTAAACAAGGCAGATCCCCATTCTGTCAGGGGATATGACAGAGATCTACTGTTCCCAGTGATCGGGAACAGTGAGATCTGTCATGTCCCTGCCAGCCCAGCCCCCACACAGTTAGAACACGCCTAGGGAACACAGTTAACCCCTTGATCAGCCCCTAGAGTTTAAACCCCTTCCCTGCCAGTGACATTTATACAGTAATCAGTGGCTATGCTTAGCTCTGATCGCTGTATAAATGTCATTGGTCCCAAAAAAGTGTCACAAATGCCCGATCTCACCGCCGCAATACTGCAGTCCCGATAAAAATCGCAGATCGCCGCCATTACTAGTACAAAAAATAAATAAATAATAAAAATGCCATAAATCTATTCCCTATTTTATAGACCCGATAACTTTTGCGCAACTCAATCAATATATGCCTATTGCGATTTTATTTACCATAAATATGTAAAAGAAAATATATCAGCCTAAACTGATGAATAGATTTTTTTTTATATATTTTTTTTTGGATATGTATTATAGCAAAAAGTACAATTTTTTTTTTTTTTCAAAATTGTTGCTCCACCAAATACCACCAAAAGAAAGCTCTATTTGTGGGGGAAAAAAAGGATGTCAATTTTGTTTGGGTACAACTTTGCATGCCCGCTCAATTGTCAGTTGAAGCGACGCATTGCTGAGTCGCAAAAAATGACCTGGTCATTAAGGGAGCAAATCCTTCCGGGGCTGATGTGGTTTATAGAATGGAGAATGTGAGTAAATGGAAATGGAAATTTATCTGAAGCAGTTAACAGAGATTTAAGCCTGCACAAAGTGGGGGGCAATTTTCTGAATAAAAGGTATTGTGGGAGGTTAGGGATATTCTTAAATAAGGACTACAGTCAGGGGGGCATTGAAACGCTGGTGTTATATGTGCTATCATGGATTGTGGGAGAGAAATATTGAATGCTTTAGAGTTAGACATGTTAAGTTGAAGACCAAAGATTGAGGCAAATGTGCCTATTAACTCAGAAAATGGGCATTTTTATTTGTCAGATTCAGCTCCAATTGATTTCAATGGGGTTGGGAATTTAAATTTCTTTGCAGTTCGCCAAACTCTGCTTCAACCTAACCCAAGGCAGTTTGGTTCATCACTAAAGAGGAGTAGAGCAAGAAAAGAAGTATAGGGAGGAGGAGTTGAAGGAGGAAGGAGAAGAGAAGTAGAGGGGGAAGGAGGTGAAGGAGGAAGGAGAGGAGGAGAAGAGGGAGAAGGAGGGGAGAGAGGCAGTAGAAGAAGAGTAGGGTGAGGAGCAGCTGAAGAAAGAAGGACAATATGAGTAGAGGAGTGAAGGATTAAAGCGGAGCTCAACCCAAGAGGGTAAGCTCCGCTTGCCTGTGCCCCCCCGATACCACATTTTGAGATGGAGGGGTAGTGGGTGCCTGATTTTGACAGGTAGCCGCTCCCAATTCCAGCTCAGTTTGCTGCAGTAAACTGAGCCGGAAGTTTGGCCCCTCTCCTCCTTTCCCCACAGCTGGTCCATTCACAAAGTGCAGCGCACTTCACACATGCACGGTAGGGAACTGGCTGTGGAAAAGCAAGTCTTCACTGCTGGTTTCCCATAGTGGAGATAGTGGTGGCAGCATCCGATATCCGATTGAAAATTGGCTCGGGTGAGGACACTGCTGAATTCCTTGACTGGTGTATTGCTAATCATTTTGGCTGCCAAGACCGAACTCCAATTCCTGACTTACCCCCCTTAAATAAATAAGACACAACCGCTTCCAAATGGAATTTAAATGGCTATAGCAGCCTTTTATTAACAAAAAAAAAAAAATTAAACAATACGTCCTTTTCATTACCTTCCATAACAGATACAATTTACCTAGCTAATGTATAAAACTGACTTTCTTAAGTCCAGGTATTTGGAGGTAAGCATGGTCTACCGAATTGGCTGTATCAAGCACCAAGTTCCATACCACGGTCCCCAGCCGCAATTACACCGACTCGGGGACAATTAATTACCCCCCGATAAAGCCCCAATACTGATTACACCATACTGACGTCACATCTACTAGAAGGTACGTATACCAAAGATGGGCCCAACCAATCATTCTCCACTGACAATTTTTTGACCATGCCCACCTTCAAAAATCCTTCGACCCACTGCCCCCTGCTATGACCTCACCGTACCCACCCCCCCCCCCCACTAATGGCGAGCACAAATGTACCTACTTCCCACCAAATAATGACCAGAAAAGAACCCAACCACAATAACAGAACATGAGAACCCATTACACACTAACAATTGAGGGAGGGAGGGGAATGTTTCTCCTCTGGCTGCAGACTCCAACTGACCCCAAATCACCACCCCTTTCCAACCAAACCAAACATTGTCCACCCTGCCTCACCTTGCCACGCCCTGGCACCATCCAGTCCTAAAAGACCCTTAACCTGCCCAACGACAGCCTAGACTGCAAACACAGTCATGTAGGCCCTCCTCTTAATGCCGGGCATAACGTTCCAGGCCTGTTCTTGACTGGTGTATTACTGATCATTTTGGCTGCCAAGACCAAACTCAAATTCCCAACTTACCTCCCTTATATAAATAAGACACAACCACTTCCAAATGGAATTTATATGGCCATAGCAGCCTTTTATTAACAAAAAACACAAAATTAAACAATACATGCTTTTCATTCCCTTCCATAACAGATAAACTCTACCCAGCTAATGTATAAAACTGACTTTCTTAAGTACAAGCATTTGGACGTAAGCATGGTCTACCAAACGGACTTTATCAAGTTCCATACCACGGCCCCCAGGCACAATTATTACACCGATTCAGGGACAATTAGTTACCACCCGATACAGCCGCAATACTGATTATGCCATACTGACGTCACATCTACTACAAGTTACCTATACCAAAGATGGGCCCAACCATTCATTCTACACTGACAATTTTTTGACCATGCCCACCTTCAAAAGCCTGCGACCCCTGCCACAAACACCCAAGTGGGAAACACAGCCGAAAAGCCCTCTGAATACCTTCCTCCAGGCCCAGGAACCACATATCAATTCCAATGGTGTTCAAATGAACCCCATCCCCCCCAAGGCCGGATTAACATAGGGGCTATTGGAGCTGCAGCTCCAGGCCCCTACCTCAAAATAGGCCCATGCCAGTGAGTCATTAATGCTGTTTAGCTCTGGGTGTGTACACCATTGTTATGTAAATTGTGGGCTGCAGGCGCTATCGTTATGTAAATTAAGGGCGGCCGGCAGGGGCTATTGTTATGTAAATTGCGGGCGGACGGCAGGCGCTATTGTTATGTAAATCACGAACGGCAGCCGCTATTGTTATGTAAATTGCGGGCGGACGGCAGGCGCTATTGTTATGTAAATCATGGGCGGCAGCTGAGTTCCACAGAGTAGCCCCTCACAGAGGCTGAGACTTGTTCCTTCCCCACAACTTTCACCCCCATAGCGCAAAATACAGCAAATGGCGCTAAATAGCGCCCAGGCAACAGATGGCACCCAAATCCTTACTCCAGTTAAGACCTGGAGATGTGCACATGGAAATAATGTTTAGCGCATGATATAATAACCTAAATTGTACTAAAATTTGCGGTATATTGTTTAAAGATAATCTGCTTTTAAACTGTGTGAAAAAGTGATTTCTACACTGAAATATCTTAAAAAGTCTGAGAAGAGATAAATTCCCCGTCTCTTTACTCCTAGGTGCAGAGCACAGCTGAGCACAACCATCCATGGAGTAATTACAGGGCGCTATAGTAAATACCAAAATGAGAGCTGTGAGAGTTTTTTTGGGAGTAAAAGTTGGAGCAATGCAGCCCAATGCAATCTTCAGCCATTCATTCCAATACAATTGTAACTTCCCCACAGAAATCCTTTTCATGTTGAGATGAAATGTATCTTTCTCTCAAAGAAATTGTCCTGGCAACAATGTTGCAATTTTGATCTATTTTGTTTTTAAGATTGGTAGAATGTTCAATCTTTTCATGTTTTGTTAAAATATTATTTTTTCTCTGTCACTGTCACTTGTTGATATCTAGCGCTCAAAAATATTTCCCCAAACTCACACAGATGTCTTTACAAACCAAAAACAATACCATTGCTTGTGGAAATTTAAAACGAATCCCATTTGTTTTATTTTTTATTCTTTCCAAATTATTTTAAAGAGGAAGTAAACCCTGATGAGTTTTACTTCCTCTTTGTTACCCTGCAATTTAAAAGCATAATAGGCTAGTATGCATTGCATACTAGTCTATTATGTGTCACTTACCTGCATTGGAAGCCTGTGATGTCCCCGCTCCAGGCCGCATCCACCTTCGCCCCTCTTCCTTCCGGGGCCACGATCTCCGCCTCTGTGACAGGCCGGAGCTGCGTGACGTCATTCCCGCGCATGCGCACAGGAGCTGCCAATCACGGCACAATCTCAGTCAAGAAACGGCACGTCGGCACATGCAAGTACAGTGAGGTCAGGCACTGATGTGGATGAGAAGGCCTGGCTCGCAGTCTCCACTCTAATTCAGCCAAAAGGTGTTCTATTGGGTTGATGTCAGGACTCTGTACAGGCCAGTCAAGTTCTTCCACCCCAAACTCATTCATCCATGTCTTTATGGACCTTGCTTTGTGCACTAGTGTGCAGTCATGTTGGGACAGGAAGGGGCCATCCCCAAACTGTTCCCACAATGTTGGGAGCATAAAAGGCCCACCAAAATCCTCAGCACCAGGCCCATGATGCTCTTAATCTGGCCCTGATCCCCCCTCAAATAGATCCAGTTGTCCCCTTCTAACTCCAGATGGCCGCCGTTTCTGACAACAATTTTTGCCACTTCTTTTTTCACCTTAATCCTGGCCTTATCAAGTTTATCCACTGAGCGTGCCAAGCGCCAGGAAGATCTGCCCACAATGTCAGACCAAACCCCATTGGTGTTCGGGAAGAAGGACCTTAGCCGAAGAAAATCCAACTTCACATCCCGGATCAACTCCCGGGCAGCCCGGAGCCCAGAGATCATTTCCCCCAACATGCAACACCAGGATATCGGGGGGTGCATCCAGCCTGGCAAAACGGTGGACTTCCGTCAATACAGAGACCACAAAATGCCCGGAATGCCGATCCACCTCACACAGGCCTTACTCCATGGGAACCTCAAATGCCTGCCCTCTGGTCTGATTGCAGCCCTCTTGGCACCCCAAAACACATAGGAGTGGCCGAGTATCCAGACCAAACATTCTCTGTCTGAAAAACACAAGTTTTCTTTTATTGACACACAAATAACACAGACAGACCGGCGCAAACAAGTAAAGACAAACGTAAAAAAATGTTGTGCCCCAGAACCACGAAAAAACATGAACACAGGGAGAACAAAACATACAGCAAGCTTATAAGAGATGAGGGCGAACATTTAAACTGAAACGCTGGGATTCCCAGGGCCCAATACGCTGTAACACCTGATCACCCAAGCCCCATCTAGTAGCCTACGTGGCAGCCTCAATCCTAAAAGAATGTGAGGCGAAGTCCGTCAGAGTGAAACCAGTAGACAATAAGCACTTCCTAAATACCGAGATTAACTGAAACCGGGACAATGCCGATCCATCTGCATGTGTCAAAAGGGACCCCGGCCCTATCTGCCTAATCTTCAACCAATCGATCACAGCAGTGATGGGCAAGAGGAAGAATGGGGAACCCGTCCGAGCTTGACATTGCTCCCCCGGCCCATCTGATCCGTGTTAGATCTCAGAATCAGCAAAGAGATCCTGTCACC
Source organism: Glandirana rugosa (assembly GCA_018402905.1). NCBI lineage: Eukaryota > Metazoa > Chordata > Amphibia > Anura > Ranidae > Glandirana > Glandirana rugosa. Next base: position 269,057 of record BLSH010159217.1, read on the forward strand.
TTGCACCATGAAGTCTGAGGCCCTCAAACCTCCCCACCATGTGTAGAAGGACTCACCAGCTCACCCACACTAAGGGCCCAAAAAAAGCCAGCACAAAAGCAGTCTTAAAGAGAACTGCCTCAAATGGAGAAGAGCAAACCTTCGGCAAGTGCTCCAATAACACCCCCAGCATGTAAAAAAAACAGGACGGTG
>BLSH010159217.1:279805-297151 GCA_018402905.1 Glandirana rugosa
TGATCCGGCCTACCTCCTCCTACTCCTCTACCACCGCCACTTCCACCTACACTGCCACGGTCACGGCCTAGTCAACCTCTAGGCTCCTACTCCACATCCACCCCCCTTCCTGTTATTTTATTTGATTTTAATTTATTTTCCCTATCCCCATTTATTTGTAGGGCACTTGCCCTAGTTTGAAGATGATTTTAGAACAGTTATATGGCTTCTACCGTTAATTAATACTTTTCAGACACAGTTTGAAGATGAACCACATTCATCTCCATTTTTGCATTTTTTAATGTTGTTATTTTTTTAAAAATATTTAAAGTTATTTCCCTGTCCCCATTTTTTTGTAGGGCACTTGCCCTACCCTTACCCCCATTTTACTTCCTTTTGCAGCCCTCTGGGGCTTTCCAGGACTTTCCTACAGCCATTTTTGTGCCTAAAAGTTCGGGTCCCCATTGATTTCAATGGGGTTCGTTGTCCGTGCGAGCGTTCGGGTTCCGTCCGGACCCGGACCCGGACTTTGTCCCGAAGTTCGGACAGACCAGCAGAACCCGAACTTCCAGGTGTTCGCTCAACTCTACCCAGAAGACATGTATAAATGTTGCCATGCCTTCCGAATAACGCCAACATTTAGCAGGGTGCGATGGAGATATTCTATGCAATTCTTGGGGAGCAAAGTATATTTTAGGAAGAATTTTAAATTTCATAAGTCGGTCCTGAGTAGAGACCAGTTGTATTTCCAAATGTCCTCCCAGTCTTCGGTATCAAACTCTTGCACCAGCAAGACAACAATTTATCTACACCCTCATGAATAGTTGGTGATTGGCTCTTATATATAGTTAATAGTGGTTTCGTGAGGTAATCATCTAGATTTAAAGCAATTTTTAAGATTTTTTTAAATCTGAAGCTTTGGATAAAATATCATCTTGTTATGAAGGTCCATGTTCAGGCACTTCCTGTCTCCCAGTTGCTCTCCTTCATTGTCAGGACATTTCCTGACAAATATGATGCCCAAAAAGAGAGTTCCTCTAAACAAATAGGCAGCTTATATAGCTTTCTACCAGCATTCAGCCTTTTCACCCAGCAGCAGCTTCCCACATCAGAAAGAATAAAATAGAGAGTCAGTGTGCATATACAGTATCTCACAAAAGTGAGTACACCCCTCACATTTTTTGTAAATATTTTATTATATCTTTTCATGTGACAACACTGAAGAAATGACACTTTGCTACAATGTAAAGTAGTGAGTGTACAGCTTGTATAACAGTGTAAATTTGCTGTCCCCTCAAAATAACTCAACACATAGCCATTATTGTCATCAGCTATCAGCGGGCTTCTCTGCTGATGGCTGGATGTAAGGAACCAATTGCTGGGGACAAGGTGCTTTGAGGTGGGGGGGCAGAGCCAAACCGCCCCAAAGCACCTCTGCACCTCCCCCCATGTTGAGGGCATGTGGCCTGGTATGGTTCAGGAGGCGGGTGGCGCTCGCTCATCAACCCCTTTCCTGGCCTGCCAGGCTGCATGCTCAGATAAGGGTCTGGTAGCAATTTTGGGATGGACCCCACTCCATTTTTTTTCCCGATCAAGTTAAACAACCAAAGTGGCTCTCTTATGTTCAAGTCAGGAGATTGTAATTGCCACTCCGGAACTTTCACTTTTTTCTGCTGCAGCCACTGAAGCTTCAACTTGACCTTACTTTCCAGACCATTGTCATGTTGTAAAGCCCACGTGTTCCCCACATGCAGCTTCCAGGCTGATGGATAATATTTTCCCCTAATATTTTTTTATATTGTAATATGCTGCATTTAATTTGTCATCACTTTTAATAAAAGAGTCACCAGAAGTGATGCGGTTGGAGATTTTACTGAGTTGGAGTTTTCGGCAGGGCACCGGCGGCCTACTGTGGTGTAGTTTCTGCATGGAAAGCTTTAACTAATTGAAGACCAGGCCTTTTCTGGCACTTTTTTTTTTTTTACATGTAACAATCTGTATTTTTTTAAAGCAGAGGCCCTAGAGAATGAATTTGTGGATATCGCAATTTTTTATGTAACGTGATGTTTTTCAAATGCAATTTGGAATTTTAATCCCAAAAAAAAACAATATGTAGCCCATTTTTTGGGTAAGATATAAAATATGGTGTTACGCCAAGTAAATAGATACCTAACACGTCCCACTTTAACCACTTCAGCCCCGGAAGGATTTCCCACTTTAGGACCAGAGCACTTTTTGCGATTCAGCACTGCGTCGCTTTAACTGATAATTGCGCGGTCGGGCGACGTTGTACCCAAACAAAATTTGCGTCCTTTTTTTCCCACAAATAGAGCTTTCATTTGGTGGTATTTGATCCCCTCTGCGTCTTTTCTGATCGCTGCTATAAACAAAAGAAGTGCGACAATTTTGCAAAAAAAAAACAAATTTCTTACTTTTTGCTAAAATACAAATCCAAAAAAAAATATATAAAAAAACATTTTTTTCCATCGGTGTTGGCCGATTTTATATTCTTCCTCATATTTTTGGTATTAAAAAAAATCACAATCGATGTTTATTGATTGGTTTGTGCAAAAGTTGCCGCGTTTACGGATGATGAGAATTCATTTCTGGGGTTTTTATTTATTTTTTTACTAGTAATGGCGGCGATCTGCGATTTTTATCGGTACTGCGATATTGTGGCGGACATGTCGGACCATTTTGAAATTTTTTTTGGACCATTGGCATTTATACAGCGATCAGTGCTATGAAAATGCATTGATTACTGTGTAAATGCCATTGGCAGTGAAGGGGTTAACCTGCAGGGGGCGCTCTAAGGGTTAACTGTGAAGGAGGGGATCACGGCTTCCATATACAGGAAGCCTGTGATCATTGCCCTTCCCCCTCTAACAGAACGGAAATCTGTGTTTACTTACACGGACCTCCATTATTTCACTGCAGGGGGGGGCATCGCGGGTAGCCGGCGGCGATTGAGTCCGCCCTACCCGATCCCTGACCCCCCCCGAACACAGTGATCATGCGAGCGCGCCTCCGGCGGCGCGCGCTGACAGTGAGAGATATCGCAGCCACGGCGGTTTGCGATATGAAGCCACTTTGACACCGTCAGACTGCGATCGGCGGTCGGCAAGCGGTTAAAATTGCATATGCCCAAGCAATGGCGACAAACGGCGTACATTATCCTATCCACTGGCGACGCTTTAAAAGTCTTTATAAGTTACCACTTTAGATATACACAGAAGGTCTGGTGCTAGAATTACTGCCCATGATCTGACGTTCGCGGTGATACCTCACATGTGAGCGATGATCTCTGTTTGCGTGTAAGAAAGCACAAGAGGACAGGGACACTTTTTATTTTTTATTTCATTCTATTTTCATTTATTTTTTTTTTAGCGCTTTTAGGCCTCAGCCACCGAGGCGTTTTTTACAGCCACGTTTTTTAGCGTTTTTTTTTTTACAGCTCTCCATGTTATTCAATGACCCCTTAAAAACTCAGACGAGCTATAGATGGCGTCTTCGTTAGTGAGCTGAAAGTAGAACCCACGGCCTGCGTGTCCCAAGGCTGTAACGTTTTGGCGTTTCTGACGCCGACGCCGCAAAACGTTCACTAACGCCGTACTGAAGTTAATCTGCATTTTTGACGCCCATTGACGCCGCCGCTCACTAACGCCGATACAAAACTCTGAAAAAAATGCTGATTTTTCCCTGACGTTTTTCTTATTTTTTTTTCATATGAGGCGTTATTGCTGTCACAAGGAATGTAAACATCCCTTGCATCATATACACTATATTACCAAAAGTATTGGGACACCTGCCTTTACACGCACATGAACTTTAATGGCATCCCAGTCTTAATCTGTAGGGTTCAATATTGAGTTGGCCCACCCTTTGCAGCTATAACAGCTTCACCTCTTCTGGGAAGGCCGTCCACAAGGTTTAGGAGTGTCTATGGGAATGTTTGACCATTCTTCCAGAAGAGCATTTGTGAGGTCAGGCACTGATGTTAGAGAGAAGGCCTGGCTTACAGTCTCCACTCTAATTCATCCCAAAGGTGTTCTATCGGGTTTAGGTCAGGACTCTGTGCAGACCAGTCAAGTTCCTCCACCCCTCACAACTCACTCATCCATGTCTTTATGGAGCTTGCTTTGTGCACTGGTCCAAATCATTTGGTGGAGGGTAAATCATGATGTGGTGTTATTTCTCAGGGGTTGGGCTTGGCCCCTTAGTTCCAGTGAAGGGATTTCTTAAGGTCTCAGCAAACCAAGACATTTTGGACAATTTCATGCTCCCAACTTTGCGGGAACAGTTTGGTGATGGCCCCTTCCTGATCCAACATCACTGTGCACCACTGCACAAAGCAAGGTCCATAAAGACACGGATGAGCCAGTTTGGGGTGGAGGAACTTGACTGGCCTGCACAGAGTCCTGACCTCAACCTGAAAGAACACCTTTGGGATGGATTAGAGCGGAGACTGTGAGCCGGGCCTTCTCATCCAACATCAGCGCCTGACCTCACAAATGTGCTTCTGGAAGAATGGTCAAACATTCCCATAGATACTCCTAAACCTTGTGGACAGCCTTCCCAGAGGAGATGAAGCTGTTATAGCTGCAAAGGGTGGGCCAACTCAATATTGAACTCTACAGACTAAGACTGGGGTGCCATTAAAGTTAATGCTGCGTGTAAAGGCCAGCGTCCCAATACTTTTGGCAATATAGTGTATGTATGTGATTTATATGTATGTATACAAATAGTCTTTTCTTATGTAGCTCTAATTACAACTACTATTGTACTATCACTATACCATTACTTTTGTTGTAGATGGAATAACTATGTCAGCTGAAACAACAGATGCCTGGTCCAGTCCCGAAGAAGCGGCAAATCAGCAAAACACGTCGATTTACAATGGGTATTTCTAGAAGGAGTTTTTATTTATTAGTGTTACAGTATGTGCACATATTTTTTTATGTGTTATTTGTGACATAGTTGAGTTTTTTATGTTATACAGTATATATATATTACTTTGCAAACGTTTTAGGCAGGTGTGAAAACATGCTGCAAATGAAAAATGCTTTTAGCAATCAAAGTGTTAATTATTTATTTTGATCAATTAACAAAATGGAAAGTAAATCAATAGAATAGAAATCCAAATCAAATCAATATTTGGTGTGAGCATCATTTGCCTTCAAACTCAATTCTTCTAGATAGACTTGCACACAGTTTTCCAAGATGTTTGAAACAACCTACCTGCCGAGTTCCTTTAAAAACTAAGCACAGATCTCTGTGAATGTCGTCTGCCTGAAATCCTTCTGTCTCCTTCATGTCATCCCAGACAGACTTCACAAGAGTGAGATCAGGGCTCTGTGGGGGCCAAACCGTCACTTCCAGGACTTCTTGTTCTTCTTTACAATGAAGATATTTCTTAAAGCGGTAGTAAACCCCCAAAGCTATTTTTACATACAGGTAAGCCTATAATAAGGCTTACCTGTAGATAAAAAGAATATCTCCTAAACCTGCATGGTTTAGGAGATATTCGCCCTGCATGCAGCCGCTGACATTAGCGGCGCATGCGCTCTGACGATCCAGCCGAGGTGGCCGGAAACTCAGAGCTGGCTGCCGGAGCGAAGAGCTCCCACGCGCATGCGCAGGAGTGACGTCACGCGGCTCCGGCCACTCACAGCGCCGGAGCCGCGTACCCGGAAGAAAGAAGAGGACCAACATGTCAGCGTCCTTAGCGCTGACCGACTCGGGCATCGGGGGCCTCGTTCTAAGGTAAGTATTTCATAATATGTTAGTATGCGATGCATACTAACATATTATGCTATTGTCTTGCAGGATTTTTTTTTATTTATTTTTTTTGTCAGCGGGTTTACTACCGCTTTAATGACATTGGCTGTATGATTGGGGTTGTTGTCCTGCTAAAGAATAAATTGGGGGCCAATCACACACTTACCCGATGGTATGGCATGATGGAGAAGTAGCTGCCTGTATCTCTCAGCATTGAGGACACCATTGATCATGACCAAATCCCCAACTCCATTTGCAGAAATGCAGTCCCAAACTTGCAAGGGATCTCCACCATGCTTCATTGTTGGCTGTACCGCTCTCCAGCCCTTCACCAACAAACTACCTCCTGCTACAGCCAAATATTTCTCATTTTGACTCCTCAGTCCAGAGCACCAGCTGACGTCTTTCTGCCCCCCCCCCCCCAGTCCCTATATTTTCATGCATAGGGCATGGAAACAAGGACAAGTGACTCCACTATGCAGGAAAACATTAGAACTGGGGTGCAGAAAAATAGTGGCAAAATTTGAAATATTTGGCTGTATGGATATGGAGGCAATTTGTTGGTGAAGAGCAGTGGCGGTCTGTCCAATAGGGGAACATAGGCTCCGCCCCCATCCATGCATCCAACCCTCTGATCAACATACAGGGAGCCGGGCCATGGATTCCAATGGAGGTGTTTTTTTTAAGCACGTGATTAGAGCCAGAGGCTCTAATAGGCTTCAAAAAATAGTGGTCTCAGGGCACAGAGCACTGCGCCCTGATCCCACCTAGTTGTGTGACAATAGCGAATGAATATTTGCTATTCTCGCACTAATCCTTCTCCTGGCCAATCAGGAAGCGGGTCATGAGACCCGTCACCCGATTGCCTAAAAGGACAGGTGATCCTATTGGCCACCTAGCACCTAGGAGGAGGAGAGAGGAGATACACAGTGGAAGCCGCCATGCTGGAGGAGAGGATACTGGAGCTGCCGCCCGCCACCTATTTGAGGTAAGTGGTGGATCAACCGGCAGACAGCAAGCGAGCGAGCAGAGGGGTAGAGTAGTGCGGCCGCTGGCTGGCCAGCCACTGTCGCTGCTGACCAGTGGGGTGGGGGTGGTTGTTTGCCACCCCCCAAAAAAAACACCAGTCGCCACTGGTGAAAAGCTGGAGAGCACCCAGGATAGGAATGCCCGGGGCATAGAGAGCGACCACAATGACCCTGCGTGGAGACAAGTTTTCTCCACCTGCACACTAGGAAGGCCATGTGTGAACTAGGGTGCAGAAAAATGGCGGTAGGTGCTCTGGACTGATGAGTCAAAATTTGAAATATTTGGCTCTAGTAAGAGGCAGTTTGTTGGTGCCGAGCTGGAGAGCACCCAGGATGGGAATGCCCGAGACATAGAGAAGGACCACAATGACCCAGCCTGGAGTCAGGGTTCTCAACCTGTGCACTAGGGAGGCCATGTGTTCTCCCCATTATGGGGTAACTGCAGCCTCATAAGTTGTAAGTCCTTTTTTTCCTATTATTGTGGGAGTTTTATCCTAGCTTTTGAATAAATCAACTACACAATAAGGCCTCTCCCACCCCTTCTCTTTTCTTTTTTGGTGGACAGTCTGAGCTATACCAGAGACACCTGATCAGCTCCTCAGGATCCTTAGGTCCATGATCTACCACCACACACCAGGGATCTCCAAACTATGGCCCTTCAGTTGTTGTGGAACTGCACATCTCATGATGCATTGTAAAACTCTGACATTCACAGCCATGACTGGGCATGATAGGAATTGCAGTTCCTGAACAACTGGAGGGACATAGTTTTGAGACCCCTGCCCTAGACTCTTAATTGAGATAAATGATACAGCTTGCACAGGGATGTGCAAAACACCTGTGCATCCTCGTGCAGGAAAACATGGCCCTCAAATAAAGAGAGGCCCTCAAATAGGTGTAGTGTGAACAAGGCCTAAGACAGGAAGTGTGTTATTGTCAAAATCACCAAATAAAATAAAGGAAAAATCCTAAAAAAAAAAAAAAAATGTATTGCAGCTTACCAATCCTTAGATGTGGTGGCTCCATTCATTACATTTTTGGTTTGGGGTTTATTACCAATTTAAAGTGGTGGCAAACCACAGACATGAAATATGAGCCACTTCTGGCAAGTTTTCCTGACACCAAGAGATTAAGGCTGGGTTCACACTATTGCGAATTGGATGGCAATAGCAGGGGATTGTGATCGGCTCTCTATGGAGCACATATCTCCGGTGTCGCTCCGGTGCAAATTTGCGCAGGAGCCCTGTGCGTCTTTTGGTCCGTTTCAGTTCCAAATTCAGCCTTAAATTCATGCTGAAATCGGACCTGAAACGGTGAACCAGGACGCATCGGACCCCTGCTGGGAGCTGCTTTGGCATTCAGTGTGAACCCAGCCTCAAAGGAGACAGAGGGAGGGATCTACAGCACACAGCCTGTGATTGACAGCCTCAGCTCTGTTCTTGTGTGCTGTGTAAAGGGGGGTGTGCCCCTTACCTCTAATCAGCTCTCACTGAGCTCTGCAGAGTGTAACCAGTGTGACATTTACTTGCTTCCTTATGTTTGCAAGCATTCAAGGCTTCCCTTCTTCTATGCCAGATTGGGGGACCCCATTCAAAAAAATTCCATCTAAAATACCTTCTCTTTTATGAGGGTCTGGTATGGTTGTCAAAAGGGACCCCACAATAAAAAAAAAAAAATGTCATATACAGTATAGTAAAATTAATGGCTGCTACTATATATGATGTTAATCTCCCACCAAATGGCCATAAAGTTGGGCATTCTGACTATAGGCACAAATATGCAGCTAAAATCCATGTTTTTGCTGTATCTCTAAGCTCATGTGAAAGAGGCCTCAAAGCGTTACCACTTGCCGCCCGGCTTAAGAGGTAAGTGCCCAATTTCTGCTGAGAGGTGGTGAGCTCAGAAGTGTAGAAGAGCTAACCACGAGTCCATCCGGATGGCAATATGAAATATAGTTTGAAGGATATCAGATATTTTGGACCAAAATGAGAGTAAACCAAAACAAAACCACCAAATATGTATAACGTCACCTTGCTGGACGCAACTCCCAAAACATGTCACTGTAGGATGGAACTGCTTTCACGATGTGTGAGAACCATGTACCACTTCAAGAGTTTGATAAGCAGATTCCTAGATAGTCGTGTTGAAGGAGTAGTTAGCTATTCTAGACCCGATCTTCCCCCAGTCCTCAAAGGCAACTGAGGTATTCAAGTCTCATTAGTAGAGGTGATCGAACCCCTGGATGTTCGGGTTCGGTGGGTTCGGCTGAACTTTGCGAAAAAGTCCGGGTTCGGTACCAAACTAAACCCGAACTTTACCCCGAACCCCATTGAATTCAATGGGGACCCAAACTTTTCGGCACAAAAATGACTGTAAAAAAGTCCTGGAAAGTGCTAGAGGGCTGCAAAATGATTTTAGAACAATAATCTGACCCTTACAGCACCAGCAGGAACCTGACCCTATAGGTGTAGGCAATGATTTTACAACAATAATCTGTCCCTTACAGCACCAGCAGGAACCTCTCCCTTTAGAACTAGAAGATGATTATAGAACAATAATCTGTCCCTTACAGCAACAGCAGGAACCTGACACTATAGGAGTAGGCGATGATTTTAGAACAATAATCTGTCCCTTACAGCAACAGTAGGAACCTGACCCTATAGGAGTAGGCAATGATTTTAGAACAATAATCTGTCCCTTACAGGAACAGCAGGAACCTGACCCTATAGGAGTAGGCAATGAATTTAGAACAATAATCTGTCCCTTATGGCAACAGCAGGAACCTGACCCTATAGGAGTAGGTGATGATTTTAGAACAATAATCTGTCCCTTATGGCAACAGCAGGAACCTGACCCTATTGGAGTAGGCAATGATTTTAGAACAATAATCTGTCCCTTCTTGGATCAAGAAAGGTGAAGTGTTGCAGTGAATACCAGATTTATTTTGATTGTGTATCGGCAGACAAGCTGCGCTATCACCTGCACCTAAACTCTGGCTATGCTGTGGATGGATGGTTAATGTGCTCACCTGGAACAAATTTCGCTTCAGAAAAGGAGAGGGATGTGCATAGCAGCTACAGCGACTCTACTGGTAAAGATGCAGAGATCAGAGGGATCAGTGTCGGGCTTCCAGAAATACAGCAATATCTGTCTTCTGGGGGTGTTATAAACCTGTCAGATATAAATAATAGAGATAAGTCCAGGAGAAGTCAGGCACCTCCTTGGACTTAACCTATAGTGTGACTTCACTTTTTACAAAGGAACTGAATTCCTAGAATTCAGCTCTATGGTACAAAAAAACCTTCCATTTGCTGAGTCCTCTCTCAATCCAGCACTGTCCCTGTCTTTAGCAGCCCTGCCCTCACTTCCTGCTCTCACAGAACAGACTGAGAACAGCTGGAGCCATTTGCTATGAAGTCAAATCCTATGAGGAGGGAATGGGGGCATGGCTTACCAGTGCTGTGTGTGCCTATGAATGCACAAAGCCCAGCCTGGGAGCACACCTGCATGTGTGTTCCCATAGCACATGGCTTACTATGGAAGCACAGGCAGGAGCAGACAGTGCCAGAAGGGGACTTGACATGCATAGAGAAGGTAAGTATTAAACTCAGTCATATCACTTTAACCACTTCCGGACCGCCCTCTGTATATATATACACATCACTATTTTGACGTCAAATACCGGGGTTATGGCAGCAGCTAGCTTCCATAATCCTGGTATTTTTTCATAGAGTGTGAGATCCTCTTTCACGTAAAAGTGGTCCCAGCAGCGGATTCGCCATGGGATCACTTTTATGGGCAGTGGGAGAGGTGCCCCCCCCCCCACCGCTTCCCGATCATTTCTGGCGCTTACTGGAGAGATCAGCAGCGTCGGAAATGTTCTGGTCCAGTGGAGTGATGGGCAGAAAGTCAAAGCAATGTCAAAAATCACTTCCGCCCTCTGGCCTTAAAGGCCCCATTTTTTTTTTTTATGTGGAAACATTATGTGGAAAAATTACTTTTTTTTTTTTTATTGCTTTTAAGTGTAAATGTGAGATCTGAGGCACTGCCCTGCCTATTTCTATTACAAGGGAGGTTTACATTCCTTGTAATAGAAATGAAGTGATTAAAAAAGTGCCAGTGTTCCCCACATCCAATTCGCAATAGCAGGAGGCTCTCTATGGAGCCGGTTCACATCTCTCCGCAGCAGGTCCAGTGCGTTTTGGTCCATTTCAGGTCCGAATTCAGTCAAAAATTCTGGCTGAATTTGGACCCGAAACAGTGAACCAGGATGCACCGGACCCCTGCTGTGAGCCACTGCGGGTTCTAGTGTGAACCCAGCCTTACATTTCTAGAAAGACCTCTTGCATTTTACATTTTTCCAAATTTCAGGTGAATAGTCACTATATGTACAAATTATATGTATTTTGGAAAGATATAAGATACATTATACCATGGCTTTTCAATGTATGGTCTATGTTTGAATTATGTATTAAAATTTTGAACATTGTAATTGCAAATACAAATAAAGTATTAACAAGTAAATATTAACATCAACAACAAATAAAATAAGTCAAAGGAAACTTTCAGAAAATACCAACTCTATACAAACATTTCAGTCCATAACTTATGTTCCACAAAAAAAATCCACAAAAAATAGCATGGAAAAATAGGAAAGGAAGTCCTCAAACAATCAAACACTGTGACCAAGAACCAAGGAAGAGTGCAGTGACAAATATTCTTGATTGTCCATGCTCCACCATCACTCGAGAAATACAAACTCACCAGATAACCAGATATAATAAGCCTCATAATACTCAAATCCCTTGGACAATGGTATATGTATGTAGGTAGTACTCCTCTACTTAGGTTCAAACCCTAAGGTGTCTCCTCAAATTTATGTAACAATGAAACTCAGGAAAAGCAGAATGTATATCATAGTGCTACACGTTTATTGAACAATATCCCAGCCAACAATAATGAATGTGCACTTACATTCTATGGTGCTAGTAAGTCAGCACCAACATGTACAGCCAGTAGAGATGAGGGAACACTGTTTCTCTAGATTGTGGCGTGCGTTCCACCACACTGGAAGTCAGAACCATGGGTGTATCGTATATTTGAACACCATGCAGGTTTTTTCTGGGTTGTCTTCTCTGACATGAGAGCATCTGGGGTTCCTCTTTAGCCTCCTGATGCGGTAACGTGTGTCCCCGTGATCCGGTAATCTCTACACACGCCATGAGGACCTGTGCCGGTCAGAGGGCACCAGCAAATGTGAGTGGAAAGCGGATATTCATTGACCCTTACTGTGTTTGAAAAGCGGAGTTACGCTATGTGAGCTTTTATTGTTTTACATGAGCTGTTTGATTTGATGGTGGAGTGTGAAAGCCGCAAGTCCATCTCTTCATATGGTGGTTTAAAGTGAGTGTTCCCTTTCCTTGTGAACCGTTGTCCAGCAGATGGAGAGCAGAGGAAGGCAATAGGGAACTCTTAAGGATATTTGGTAGCAACTATTTTCCCTTTTTTTACGGACTTTATCTATGATTACCAAAAACTACAGTAGGACTATTTATTGTTATTAATTTGTGTAGTGGACTATGGATTAATTACTTTTATCACTTGATTTGTATCACAATTTGAATCTTTTTGTGTGTGTGTTCATTCACCACATGTTGTTTTTGGGGTAAAACACCTCTTGTCCTTTTATTAATTACTTACAAATGTGTTTTCAGAACTCCAGCACTGGTTGTCAGGTGAGCGCCTTACACCTCCTTCTCAAAATCATCATAAATGATTTATTTGGTACCTTTTGCTGCCTAAAAGCCCTTGGGAGCATTCCTATGTTTGGTTTTGCAGTAGACATCAATGCTATTACTCTAATAAAAGTTCCTACTACAGACTGCTGAGGTCCAAAGGCCACAGAGCCACATGTTGGGCACCAGGTGTCGACCTGTATCAAATGAAAATGTGATAACCTTAACACATCCCATCCACTTTCTTCATCCTATTCATGCATTCCACACGAAACGCTTTAATGTTAAATGTATAGATCAGCGGGTTCACTAAGGGGGTCCAGAAAAAGTGAATGAATGTGAAAGTGTTGGAGAGCTGAAGGGTCACTACTCTAGCTGGCAACACATAGACACCAAAACTGAGAAAGTACTGCATGGAGAACACAATGAGGTGGGAGCTACATGTGGAAAAGGTCTTCTTCCTGCCGGAGGATGAGGGAATTTTAAGAATTGCGTGAATTATGAACATATAGGTGATAAAAACAGACAGAACTGTGACCAATATCATAAAGGCACTTATTATAGCAGAAAGGAGACGGGTGAGCATTGTATTGGAGGTGGCCAGGTCCAGGAATGGAGAAAAGTCACAGAAGAAATGGTGAATTGTGTTTTGGCCACAAAATTGTAACTGACTCATGAACCCGGATACCACACCTGGACAAGAGATTGAAATGATCCAAAATAAGATGATGATCTGAAAATAAATTCTGTTATTAACAAAGGAGGAATAACGCAATGGGTGGCAAACCGCCAAGTATCGATCGTAAGACATCAGAGCATAGTGAAAAGAACCAATGTTTCCTGACGTCCCGTACATCTGTAATTGTACAATGCAGCCAGTTACAGTGACGGCCGGCCTCTCACGAAGAAGGTCATTTAGGAATTTTGGTATAATATTTGAGATGGCCACCAGATCACGTATGCATATGCTCTGTATTATGAAAAACATGGGAGCCTGGAGACGAGAACTACTGCAAATAACATAGAAGATCAATAGATTTTCCCAGCAAATGAAAAGGTAAACGATCAGAAACAGAACAAACATTGGGATGCTGAAGCCTTGAAAAGGTTTAAATCCGATGAGCAGAATTTCAGTGACGGCTGTGCAATTCTCAGGGTTCACCATCTGAGGAGGAGACATTTACACATCAGATACAATATTCTGAAGATCAGGACAGCTCAACTGAATATTCAGAGCCCATTCGCACCATCAGCACATGTTATGCTCTATACACCTCATACCCACTGGCATGTACAGGTAAGAGGGGGTGCGATGCCCTCTTCATACACTAGACCAGTGCAGCCCAACTCGTATGGTATGAATGGGCCCTTAATCAGCTAAATGCAATCAAGGGGCATGAAAACAAAAGCAGTTCATTCTCTTTAGAAAGCAGCTACATCCTGAGTAGAAAGGCCTGTTCCCTGCCAGAGAAACTCCTTCTGCAAGAGTCTAATGTGCCTTTTTTTTTTAGCCACAGCTAGAACTTTGCTGATTGCAGAGCAATCAACAGGGAATATAGCTGCACATTGCAAAGCTAAAGGTCTGACTCAGCAGAGGTCTCGGTTTTCACCTACATAAAACACATCAACACTATTCTTTATTTACTTAGCATCAATATAATTTATGTAGGATAAAAAAATGAGCGTCAGTGTTTAAGGGGGCTTGCATATGGCTAGTGGTGGCGCCAGGTGCACAAGTCACTGCATGCTTCTTCTCCTACTAGAACAACCCACCTCCTTGAGGCTGCAACCCTCCACCCTCTTGTACCCTTCTCCATGGCAGAGGCCTCCTCACAAAATTCCCACCCATTCACCTTTATATCCCAAGGAAGGAGTGTCCACACAAAAGGTTAAGATTGCTGCACTTTATTGGTGTTGCTTTAAAGATGGCATTCACAGTGGCATCACATTGACATTCTATCCAGGGTCACTTGACATTGTCGATCACATATAGTTTACGAACTGCAGCAGTCAAATGTGAGCAGCATGCAGCGCATTTAATAAGCCATCTTCCTTAGCTCAGTCTCTCTCCACACCTGGGTCATTAGTACTCACTCAGAGGTTCTGGTTTGCCTCTGTTTGTGTCCACTCACTGTTCTTCACAAGTAGACCAACTGATTTATGGCCACCACTCGCTGTTCCTCACAGGTAGCTCAACTGACTTCAGATCACCACTCATTGTTCCTTACAGGTAGTCCGACCGAGTTAGGATCACCACTCACTGTTCCTCACAGGTACTTTAAGCAGAGTTAGGATCACCACTCAATGTTCCTCACAGATAGTCTGACTGAGTTAGAATCATACTAATCGCCTCTAGCTTGGGTACACCTCTTCCAGGTCCACCAGGGGAAAAGCCTAATTCTGGGTAACACTTGCCCTGGCCTAAAAGGCCTTTTGCAACCATCTCTAGCCTCCACCACCATATGGGTCAGGATTCAAGAAGTCTACAGCCAGCTCTTCAGCCTTGTCCAGCCCTCTACTTGCTCAGTACATCTGGTGGCAGAGTCTCTGGCTCCCATGCCCAATGCACTAAGGCTCCTCCCAACCTAAATTATATGTAGGCACTGCCTCATCCATTACATCACTAAAGGAGGGCTAAAAGGGACCACACTATTCTCTGCAACGAGACACTATTCTAGAACACAGCCACCTAGTATCAGACCAGCTAACCCCACCTGCTTACAAGTGTATTTAGTTAGGATTTAAAAAAAATATTTAGTGTCAGTGTATTTGGTGGTGGGTCAGGATGATGACATATACATGTAATGTTTAAAAATTATTTTGTTTAATCATGAAAGAAAACTTGCTCAAAAAGTAAAATAATAAAAAAACAGGAGATATTCATTACTATTTATCACTAAATAAAATCTCAATTTGTCAAGGAAAAAAACAAGGTTCAATTCACTTAGATACAGTAAGTCAGCCCTCAAAATGTCCACTCGCCTGCTCGCATTTAGGCCCCTTTCACACTGGGGCTGGCAGGCGGTAGCGGTAAATCCCCGCTAGTTTCAGCTGGGATTTAGCACTGTTATAGCGGCACTACGGCGCCGCTATGCAGGCAGGTGCGCGGCACTTTTAACCCCCCACAAGGGGTTAAAACGGGGTTAAAAGTGCCGGAGCGACGCGCTACCAAGGCGGTGTGCAGCCGCTTCGGAAACACTGCCGATTGTTTTCAATGGGCAGGGGCGGTGGAGGAGCGGTGTGTCACCGCTCACCGCACCGCCCCAAAGATGCTGCTTGCAGGACTTTTTGTAACGTCCTGCAAGCGCACCGCCCCAGTGTGAAAGCACTCCGGCTTTCACATTGGGATGGGTGGGGAGTGATTTTTTTAGGTGCTTTACAGGCGCTATTTTAAGCTAAATAGCACCTGTAAAGCGCCTCAGTGTGAAAGGGGTCTTAGGGAGTGGAGATTAGTGGAGGACGAGTGTGGAGCATTGGCAGACTGGGCTGACAGCTTCCTGGCAGAAGTGGTGCGGCCATCAGAGCTCTGATGTCCTGTAAAAAAGTCTGCACCTCTTCTGCCAGAAGCGATCAGCCAGAGAACTGTCAGGAGGATCTGCCAGCCGGATCACACAGAGCAGGGATCTTCCACTGAGACACGGCTATTATATAGATAAAAAGCAATAATTTCCGCGCTTAGGATAATAGATACACCTGAATAAAGGTTTTAGGGACTGCTGCCCTCCTGGATTTCCACACTGGAAAAAATGGATAAGGTTGTAAGCAAGGAGATGGTGCTGTCCCTTTAATTTATATGTAAAACCTATGCATGCCAGTTTAGTAATAAAAATAAAAACTGGGGTGATCAATTTAAAGTGACATCATGTGCAATATAAATATAAATATAAATATAAATAAAGGATAGATAAAAGAGAGTCAAAATCCAATAAGGAATAAATTAGTGAATATGTGCTAATGGATCAAAAGCCCCAAATATAAGTTAGGTAAATCTCATATGAAGTGTCCAAAAACATGTACAAAATATATAAAATATAAAAAATATATATGTGCAAAAAGAGTTGTTTGTGTCACATTAAAATTCAAAGAATCCCCAGTGCACAGGTTTAAAAAATGATCTTCAGCACAGTATTCCACAGTCTTAATTCAGGCATGTGCTGTGTGACTTAATAGTACTCCACCGACGTATCCAAGAAAATTGGTGACTTTCACACGTGCTCCCCTCCTGTGTCCCCACTCACCAGAGCTCCGCACCCCTACAAGGATATTGCGCATGTAACCAATCCGGCTTCCAAGCCTCGATCCCAGATTGGTCTGTGTATAGCCAGGGATGGTGATCCTCCGTGTAAGGGACTCCCTATAAAAGACTGTAGATAACAGCATCAAACAAACAGATCGTGTAAAACGATGGGACTTCGATTATATGTCAAATGAAGCCCCGCCTCCTGGATCGGCATTGGACTAGTGTGCCGTCTATTAGAGTAGCTGGTCCAGGAGGCGGGACTTCGTTTCACAGCTGTGCTTTTTAAATACAAGCCGTGTCTCATCTGTGTGATCCGGCTGCCAGATCCTTCTGACAGTTTCCTCCCGATCCTCCCGATTCCTCCATGCTGCACTGATGGGCAATGATAAGTTGCACTGATGGTTAATGCTATGCTGCACATATGGGCACTGATAGGTGGCTCTTATGGGCACTGATAGGCTGCACTGATGGGAAATTTTAGGCTGCACTGATATGATGCACTTATGGGCACTGATAGACTGCATTGATGGGCACTGATAGGCTGCACTGATGGGCAATGATATGCTGTATTGATGAGCACTGATAG
>BLSH010159217.1:298356-310467 GCA_018402905.1 Glandirana rugosa
CTAAATGTCACTAAATAAAATTGTAATAAACGATTATAAAAATAAAATTGTAATAACGATAATAATAATAGTAATAACAATAGTAATGAAATAAAATAGTAGTTATGAGATTGTGTGAACACGTGTACCCGATGTCGTCGTTATTATAGTTTAACATTATCTTCTTCCTCTTTAATCATTAATGACTATGTAACCCACCGGTTGTAAGTAGTGTATTGCCGTGTCCTCTACTTCTACTAAAAAGTTGTTATTACACAGTGAATGTCGTTGTCGACCGGGATATCCTCATCCGTTACCAAAACCTTGTTCTTAGACATTATTGCTGCTGTAGCCCATGTGCACAAGTGTGTTAGAGTATTGATGATAAAATAAAGTAATGATAACAATAATGATAATAATAATAGCAATAATGTTAAAATAAAAATATTAGCAAATAATGTTAAAATAAATCACTGTAAATCACAGTTTTTGCCAGCTTCTTAATCTCTGTTGTTGCTGCTGTAGCCCATATGTAAACTTAATGCTCAATTGCAAACCACTATGACATTAATAACATGCTTTACAGTTGCTGTTTTTTCAAAGTGCTTATTATAGTGCTCACAGGTGCTCCTTATAGCGCATACATATTATGGCTTGTATCTCTATATATGAAAAGTGCCGGTGCAATGTGTGCTATGAGTTTCCTTTGGTCTAAAACCGTTCAATTATACAGTCCATTTGTATGCAAATATGTATAAGGAGCACCTGTGAGCACTATATAAGCAGCAACAACAGAGATTAAGAAGCTGGCAAAAACTGTGATTTACAGTGATTTATTTTAACATTTTTTGCTATTATTTTTATTTTAACATCATTGCTATTATTATTATCATTATTGTTATCATTACTTTATTTTATCATCAATATTCTAACACACTTGTGCACATGGGCTACAGCAGCAATAATATCAAATTGTAATAGAAGAAGGAGAAATTAGTAATTACTGATACATTGGGTGGCCAACATTCATCACATAACAGCACAGTAGATACTAGCAATGTGCTGTTCAAATACAAACGTTTTTAATCTTCCTATGACACCAATTGGGATACATAGGTCACAACAGCAGCTGCAATAAACCCACATAAAACACTACCATGTTTTATTGAATAGGCCTCAATACAAAAAAAAAAAAAACATGTTGGCTACCTCCTCCTACTCCTCTACCACCGCCACTTCCACCTACACGGCCACGGTCACGGCCTAGTCAACCTCTAGGCTCCTACTCCACATCCACCCCTCTTCCTATTTTTTTATTTGATTTTAATTTATTTTCCCTCTCCCCATTTATTTGTAGGGCACTTGCCCTAGTTTGAAGATGAATTTAGAAGAGTTATATGGCTTCTACCGTTAATTAATACTTTTCAGATACAGTTTGAAGATGATCCACATTCACCTCCATTTTTGCGTTTTTTATGTTTTTATTTTTTAAAAATATTTAAAGTTATTTCCCTATCCCCATTTCTTTGTAGGTCACTTGTCCCACCCTTACCCTCATTTCCTTCCTTTTGCAGCCCTCTAGGACTTTCCAGGACTTTGTTACAGCCATTTTTGTGCCTAAAAGTTCGGGTCCCCATTGATTTCAATGGGGTTCGTTGTCCGTGCGATCGTTCGGGTTCCGTCCGGACCCGGACCCGGACTTTGTCCCGAAGTTCGGACGGACCAGCAGAACCCGAACTTCCAGAGGTTCGCTCAACTCTACTCATAACGTATTCATGCTCAGTACCTCTCACTACCTCCAGGTACAGAGGGTAGCGATGGGGACCAGATGTGCCCCATCCTACTGCCAACCTGTACCTGGAGGGGGGGTTGGAGAATACATCTATTTTCAAGAGAAGATATGTCTGACCTTTTGACTCGAATATTGGCATGGTATCGTTATATTGACAATGTTTGGTTTTTCTGGATGGGAACCAAAAGAGAACGTGAGCTTTTTCATAGAACTGTCTCAGTTAATGAATATAATTTAAAATTTACTCTGAACTGCAGTCAAAGCAAAATTAGCTTTCTGGGTGTCGAGCTTTCATTGGACAGAGAGGGCTTTCTTAGGTCCTCCCTCTATAGAAAGCCCTCAGCTGGCAATACTATTCTTCATGCTACAAGCTCTCATCCTGAACCTCTAATTCAAAGCATTCCCTATAGTCAATACCTTCGCATTAAACAAGACTATAATAAAAATGAAGATTTTGAGGTAGCAGCTAAGGATTTATATCCTAGACTAAAACAACATGGCTACAACCACACCGGTCTTAAAGAAGCCTACAACAGAGTAGCCAATAGAGATAGAAACTCATAAATTTTTTCCAAAAAGTCTAAGGATTCATCCCAGTCAGACTGATAACTAGATATTCAACACAACATAAACAGATTAGAAGCATCATCAAAAAATATTGGTCTTTATTGTCTGCTGACCCTATGGTGAATAAACACCAAAAGAATCCACAAATTACCTACAAACATGCTCCATCACTAAGAGATAATCTTGTGACAAGTCATTTTGATCCAATTCATCGAATTAAACCTAGACACCCGGGCACTTTTGCCTGTAGACAATGTGATGTCTGCCCCTATCTAAACAATAGTCGTTCCATCACTCTCCCTAATGGCCAGAGATACAATCACATAGAGTTATCTGTCAGAATATAGTGGTGGTCTATCTAGCACAATGCTTGTGTGGTGGGCTTTACGTCAGCAAGACAAAACGCCCATTCCATAAAAGAATCAAGGATCACCTCAAACCAATCTTTAAACATCTAATGAGTACAGCTGTTGCCTGACATATAGGGACGTACCACAATTTTGATCCAAGTATGATCAAATTTGCAGCCCTGGAATATATACCGACGCACCCCAGAGGTGGCGGCATTGACCAAATGCTGCTACAGCTGGAAGCTGTATATAGCCTCAGGGCAAACTCAACATCCTGGTTTTAACGAAACCCTAAGCTTTAAGCCTTTTTTGTGAATGTGAGGTTTTGTATTTGTTCCTTTGTCATGGCCTTGTTTTTTGACAAACCGATTTCCCCATTTGTCTTCTTCCCCTCTCTTTCCTCCCCTGTCTCCTCTGCCCGGCCACGTTAGGATTAAATGAAAAACAATGCCTACATCGATAGAGATACCTGCTAGTCAATACATCCTTTTGTTACTTCTGAGATATCTGAAATGTTTGTGCACAGTGTGATTTGAGTGTATATAGATCTGATGATATTTTTTATATGCATGTTACATTTATTGTTTATTTGATGGTTTGTTTTTCTTTTTCTACATGTCATCTGTGTCTCCTCCGCTCACCACTGGGGGGGTCCCATGCCCAGGTCATGTTGGCATCCTTTCCCCTTGGGGGAATTATTGGTGCGGAAAGGGCACTGAGGGGGGTCCTGTCAGTACCTTTTTACATCGGGTCCTTGTGAGCCTGTTGTCCCTGAGATGATGAGATAAAAGGGTAAGGATACCGCCCTAAAGTCTTCAATGCGGAGCAGCAGCCAATATACACAATAAGTATACCAAAACCAGAAATAAAAACAAAAGGGCTGTGCTTAAACAAAATACAGGGTAAATAGCTAGGTCCCAACTTTAAGATGGCATGAGAGGGTTAATCTCAAGGCGATGTAATATAAGTTTAACAATGAATGAGAGGCGTTGAGGAGCCTTCAGTCCCAATCCATTATGCCAGAATAATATAGAACCAGTCCTCCATCAAAGTATATGGATCTTATAGTATATAAGATACACCCAGAGTGCTGTATGAGAATTCTGTGCAATCCACCACCGAATTATGGAAGGCTTACCAGACTAAAATATATTGGCGCTTGTGGCTTTTCCCCAGCCAGGGGTATGTGATGAATCACTTCAAGGTCTATGCGCCAGGATGTCTCACACGGTGTCTCAAAACAGTTGCATAGTCGATCCAGGTGTGCCATATAAAATAATTGATTTCTGTAGTTGGCAATACTTTAAAGCTTACACTCTACTCCGTATAGTCAATGGGTATCTGGCGCTCCAGAGGAAGTAATCCTTATAGGGTATAGTTTGTGAATGAGGTAGTTCATAAAGGGCACAAGGGCAAAGATCAAGGGAAGGCAGCCATCCTTCAGAGTGTATCCCTTTTTATCCCTGAGATGAGATGCCTTTGGCATATCTCTTTTCACTGTATTCCAGCGGTCCACACTGTCTGCTTGACAGTCACTATCTCCCTGGTCCTGCTTTGCCCCCAGGCACCGTGCGCCGGTCTTTTGACAGCTGGGCGGTGCCCTTGTGATACGAGGACAGGGTATGTTCTGACCGGCTTTGCGTCATACATTTCTGTACCCACCGTGATCGCGTGCACGGCCTTATGGGGCATTTAGTTTCAGCAGGTTCTTGGACAGCCGATGCATGCGCCCTGGTGTTGTCACATCCGCACTCGGCGACGTCAGACGCCAGCCAAGTGGAGGGCGCAAAAAGCCGGCTCCTCCATCCCCACATCATGCTGGAGACTGGGGGTGCTTCCTACTTGAGCTCACGCTGCATAGGTAGATTATTTCTCATATGTATCTTTGCTTTGTATCTAAACACTTCTGGCTACCCATGCTGTATGTCTTACTTTTTTGTCACTGCTTATAATGTATGTCTCCATGGCTGTCTTACCTTGTCTTTCCCCTAGTATTTTGCCACAAGTGACTTGTTTAATTATTGAATCATTCTATTATATCTTTTTGGTCTATATTCCTACTTTTGTTTAGTCTATCCTGTCTATGTAGAGGAACATTTCCCCATCTAGCTCTCCGTATGTGGCAATCAGCCATTATATGAGATCTATTAAATTCCAGACCGAACCTAACAAGGACTTGTGGCTTAAAGAATGACATGTATGCATGCACAAAATATGCATGTATGTGCATGTCTAGTTGTGAATGTCGCAGGTGGAGATGTATATATACGTTTGCACCGGCTCTGTGACAGCCATGTTGATACATGTGTGTATATATATATATATATGTATTGAGACGTTATGCGAGGTGCCATAATGGACGGGCGATACTTGTCACCTCACTTACAATCACTTGGAGGCGACTAGAGAGAGTCCAACCCGGGTTTTTCCAGCCACATGGTTCGGGCCCGGACTTTCCCCTTCACCCAAAGCCCTCTCCACCTGCATTTAATGAGCAGGAAGAGAAGGAGGGGAGCCCAATCCTGGATCTCAGTGGAGAAAATCTGAGAAAAAATGAGGTTTGCATTGTGCTCATGTTTTGTGGGTGTCGGGGCCAGCCCCACGCCGTATAGTGAGGATTCACAATTGTTAGTTTAGCGCCAGATAGTGAGGTTTTGTTTTCTGTTTTTATTTGTTTGAACCTGCAAACCTTTCACAATAAACCTGGCAAGCCGCCAGATTTTAAAGAAGTTGGCCTGCCTGCTGAGTATTTTCCTCCGAAAAGCAATCCCCACAAGCTAATCTCCCACAGTATTATATATATATGTGTGTGTGTGTGTGTGTGTGTATATTTTTTTTTAATAGTTATACTATTGGCTTAATCTATGAACTCAATACTTTGAGCATATGGCAATTTTTCCCTTTCTCTATACCAATTCTTTCAATGCTTTTCCTTCTCAGCATACTCTCTGTTGTTGAATCTGTTGGATTCCATGCTTTTTAACCTCAAGCACCCCCCCCCCCCACTAAACTTCTTATAATCTTGCATCCAAGTAAGTCTTATTTCTTGTCTCATATATAAGAAATTCTCCTGATATAAAATAATGTATAATACATATATAGATCCATGCACAAGAATTTAATGTGCATGGTGTTATGTCTTTTTCTGCTTTTTTTGTGTAATAAGCTACTAGACATAGAAATATAGGATTACACATTTTTATACCAGTATATATATACTTACATTCTATCACAGCTTGGACTTTGTGCGCCCTCTGTGGCTGCATGGTGCTTTGCCCCGTCTCAGGTAGTGCGGTAGTTGGTGCTCGTGGAGTGGTCCCTGCTGGGGTGAGTATGTTATGAGGGGACTCTGACATGTGGATTAATTATTCAAGCCATCAAATGTGAAAATTGTTCTTAATGTATAACGTGTTGGTGAGGAACTTATATTCCCTTTTATTTATGAAGTTCAAAATGGTGATTGCTGAAATCCCCTGAGGAAGCCATATTGATGGCGAAACATGTTGGGAGAATTATGACCTACTGTAAACCACCAACCTGTATGCTAACCGACTAATGAAATTGTACCCACGCTACTTTCTCCTTTTTATATGTATTTAATACTTTTTAATATGTCAACAATAAAATTGATGTTTTAATGCACATGTGTCAAACACAAGGCCCGCGGGCCGAATCCGGCCCTCCAGGCCATTTTATGTGGCCCTCGCACCTCTCAGAGCTGCAGTAGAGCTCCAGTACTCCTACCGACCCTGCACTTTCTGCTTCCCAGTTCCACCCCCAGCTTCTTCCCAGCAGCAACACAAGGTAAGGGGGTGCACTTTATTGCAAGGGACATCTGATGTAAGGGGGGTAGGATACTCTGGACATCCAGTATTACAGATACAACCGGCCCTTTGAGGGCAATCATAATGCTGACGCAGCCCTCAATGAAGTTGAGTTTGACACCCCTGTATTTTAATGTATACTGATTTTTTTTTTTTGTCTGCTGGCACTAATACAGTCCCAGTGGGAACCCCACTATTTGGTCCCTGCATTAAGTAGTTGTAAAGCGATGTACAATTTTTTACCAGCACATGCCAAAGCTGCAAAACTTGGTTTAAGCTTTATGATTTATTTTACCTTCATCAAAGGAGAGCTGATAATTGGAGAGTAAAGGAAAGACATGTGCTCAATCACTGATTCACTATCATACATGCACTATATTACCAAAACTATTGGGACACTTCCTTTAATAAACATAAAATTTAATGGCATCCCAGTCTTAGTCTGCAGGGTTCAATATTGAGTTGGCCCACCCTTTGCAGCTATAACAGCTTCAACTCTTCTGGGAAGGCCACCCAGAAGGTTTAGGAGTGTCTATGGCAGGGGTAGGGAACCTGCGGCTCTCCAGCTGTTGTAGAACTACATTTCCCATGAGGCATTGCAAGGCTGATGGATACAATTACTCCCAGAAGCATGATGGGAAATGTAGTTCTACAACGGCTGGAGAGCCGCAGGTTCCCTACCCCTGGTCTATGGGAATGTTTGACCGTTCTTCCAGAAGCACATTTGTAAGGTATTATGTTGCCTTTCATCATAAGTTCATGTTTTATATATTGCATCGCCTTTTATAATTGGTCCATGTTTTAGGTTATAGTCAAAGGCCACACAGTATATACAAGTTCATGTTTTATGTTGAATATATTGCAGAGATTTAATAAGGAGTTCCTTTTATTATTAGTTCATGTTTAATGCCATATATAGATTGTATTGCTTATTATTATACAGATTACAACATAAACCATGAATGTATATTTAATGACTGAGAAGGTCTGTATGTGAAGGGATGTGGGAAGGGAGCCAAGCCTTGGCTGTAAGCATTGCGTGTTTGTTGTGGAATTAAAGAAATTATTGGAAGCTTCAGCTTACATCCATTTTAACCCCTTGCTTACTGGCCACTTAAACCCCCCTCCTGCCCAGACCAATTTTTGGATTTCAGAGCTGTCGCATTTTGAATGACATTTGCGCTATAAACAAAGAGCGACGATTTTGAAAAAAAAAACTATATTTTTTACTTTTTTGCTATAATAAATATCCAAAAAATTAAAAAAAAAGAAAATTATTCATCAGTTTTGGCCGATATATATTCTTCTACATATTTTTGGTAAAAAAAAAATTTGCATTTATTGATTGGTTTGCGCAAAAGTTATCGCATCTACAAACTATGGGAATTGATTTATGGTGTTTTTACTATTTTTTTTTTACTAGTAATGGCGGCGATCTGCGATTTTTGGAACAAGGAAAAAGAAATTCTTCAGACAGCCGCACTCCAGAAAATACCGTTTAATAACAAAAGTTCTCTGCCATACATGGGTACAATCAGGGCACAGCAAGGGTGGACCCCAGGTGCAGGACTGACGCATTTCACGTCCAAATATGACGCTTACTCATAGCTATGTTCCATGTTGTGGCGGAGCCTGCTGTCTATGGGATTGTATTTACACGTGGTGTGTGGCCGTGGCTTAGATCCGGTGTAGTTCTTTCCTTTGATCTGCGCTTTTTATCGGGACTGCGATATTGGTGTGGACATGTCGGACATTTTTGACACTTTTTTGGGACCCTTGACATTTATACAGCGGTCAGAAATTTAAATGTCCACTGGTTACTGTGTAAATGGCAGGGAAGGGGTTAACACTAAGGGGCAGTGAAGGGGTTAACTGTGTTCCCTGCATGTGTTCTAACTGTATGGGGGCGGGATCAGTAGATCTGTTATGTCCCACTTAACAGAACGGAGAACCACCGTGTTTACATTGGCGGTTCCCCGTTCTGCAGCTGTTACAGGTGATTGGCAGTTTTTTTGGGTGGACATCAAGACCTCCCGACCCGTAGGCACGCCCACACAGCGTGCCGCAGCCGCGAGGGCGCATCGCCGTATGCCGTGAGTGTGCGCGGGGAGCGCGCAAAGGGGCAGACATCCATAGACGTCCGCCGGGCAATTCAGATCCATGCTGTAGCCGTATTTTAGCTATAGCGCAGATCTGAACTGGTTAATAACCCCTTCAAGGGCAACATTTATAACAAATGTATAATTTTAATTAACGTAAACAACAATGAAGCATTTAGTCCTTTAGATCTCAGGTGTCTATAGAAAGTCATCATTAATGATACAAGTGGAATAGTGATGGGCTCACCATTTGTCCTGGGAATCCGATGATCTATAACACTGGATTTATCATTCTTGATGTTGCATAGAAGCCCTCGCTCCGGCAGAGGTCTCAGTATTACGAGTTTACAGACGCTCTTTTATACTTTCCTGAAGAGCGCCTTTGATGATTTATCCCAATGGTGTTAGCAAGTTCCCAAAGCAGATAATTAAAATGATAATAATTAATGACTCTGGTCACAAAGAAATAAACATTTGATTACATCAGACTGCTAATCCCGTAGAAGCAGACATCACTCTCTAATTAAATCTACTATTTTATTCTACATAAACGTAATCAGTAAAATACCAAATTTTTATGTCCTTTCAGAAGATGTTTTCAATATTTTTTAAAGATGTAATTTTCATTAAAATAATCCCAAATTCAGTATCTAATAACAACACCCAAACCAGAGAATTTAAATGTGACCAATGTGCTAACCAATTAGAAAGTCAATGAAAAGTCCATAAAATTCCATGACATATTATGTAAATAAGATCCAAAGGATCCATGATTTAGGGGCCTTTCATACGGGCGGTCCGCTCGGCGGACTCCGCTTTGCTCAGCAAGGGATCGCTCTATTGATCCCCGCTGAGCAGGTAGAGGACAGGTCCATCTCCGCTCACTGTGAAGAGATGGACCTGTCAGAGCCCCGCTCTCCTCTATGAGGAGATCGGATGAAAACAAACCACCTGTCCATTATCTTCCGATCCGCCAGACGGATAAAAATAGGGTTTAGTTCCAGAATTCCACCTCCGGAAAGAACACACTATCAGCTTACCAGAAATGGAGATCTCTAAATAGAAGGTATTACTGTGTCAAGCATTTGCCACTTCCACTGGTGGATATCTGGGAAGCCCTGTGGAGGGTTCTATTCTCAGAAGGGTCACTCAAGTATAACAAACAGCCTTAAGGAACAGAACAAAGGAGCCATAGTGTAGTAAATAAAATCACTACTCTTTATTATCATAAATGGTACTCACAAGACACTGCAAGAAGCATATGTGAGAAGCACACAAGTGCCGCTCCATCAAGCATGTGAGATGAAGTCAGCGCTAACTCTGCCCTATGCATTTTGTCATAAAGGACGTCATCTCTCATAGCTCTCATATACAGTATATATTTATTTTTGTACATTACTTATTATATTAGCTGGGGGAGTGTCTGTTGTTTTCTAATAGCTGGTGGTAGAGCGAATAGTGAATAGGAAGGCCCCCCTTACAGCTTGTCAGGAATGTGTAGGGCTCCTGCTTCTCATTCCAGAATCCTGGTTTTGTCTGTGGCATTCTCCTTGTCTGTCTGTCCACCTGCAAGATAATTGATGTGATCTGTCTCTGCGTGGAGACCAATCCTGATTTAAGCCAGCCAAGCCTGCGGTCTCATGCTTGTGATAGCGTGTGTAAAACTTGCAAGCTCTCTGTCTGTCTGTCCTGCTCTGCTGTTTGGATTCCCCTATTTATGACCTTGAATTGGATATTGACTATTCTCAGAAACTTTACCTGCCTTTCGACTATGGATTTACCCAAGCTATTTATAACATTGCCTGCCTTGTACCTGAACTGCCACCCACAAGTACCCATTTGCTTTGCACAGTTCACGCCTGCCCTGGCGTGGTGGCCAGGCACTATAGCATTGTGTATAAGACCTGGGGGCAACTGAGTACACGTAGGCCTGCTTGCCTTATGAGAAAAGGGGGCTGCTATAGGTGAAGAACACAGAAGAGAGCTATAGTGTCTGACCACCTGCATTAGGGGGTAAGCGTGACATGGCTCTGGCTTGAGTACTCCTGGTGGTGTGACAGAAGGCACAAGAACACAGAGAGCTACAAGTGCCTGTAGCTTGTCCAGCAATCTGCCCAGTCAGGTAGCTGGTGCTTCCCCAGAGATTCATAAGGTGGAGACAGCAGGTAGAGGCTGGGTTTTGACAGGCTGACAGAAGGTTGGCAGAGAAGGAAGGACCACGGACTGGTAGCAGGTAGGCATCATCAGACCTTGGACTGGAGGTCAGCGGCTGGCAGATGACAAGTTGTCAGTGCTGAGCAAGCTGGCAAGAACCAGAAAAGTAGAAAACCAGTCAGCAGGCAATTGACTGGTAGCATAAGGTAGGATAAGCGGCAGGCAGAACAGTAATCAAAGTGAAGGCCAAGGTCAATAATGGTGGAGCAGATCAGAATAAGCAGAGGCAGATTCCAGAGACAAGCCAGTGCTGGGGCAGGTGGCTTAGTCATAGTCAGAGGCAAGCCGGGTCGGCAGCGATGAATCAAGAACAGGAATGGATAACAGGTTACACAGAAGCTCTGTAGATCAGACAGCCATGGACCAGTGCACCAGCCCAGTTTAAATAGTCCATTTGGTGCCAGTGTTAGGGATAGATGCACACTCATATGTGGATGCCTGCACACACCTGCACAGCTACCCACTGGCCTGTACCTGCGCAGTGGAGCACCATCTTCACTATGGGCAAGCCTTCCCTGAGAATTGCACTGATTGTATGCAGAAGCTATATGCAGGCCACTTCAGTAGGGAGATTATTTCTTCATTTATTGGACACCAAGATACTTTTAAATTCAGGAACAAAGCCCACTGTTATGGCCCCATTTACAAAGAAAGACAAAAAAAATTTCTTTTTTCTATATAAAATATCTCATAATGCAAATTTACTTTTACCACTTTAAAGCTCAACAAAAACAGCCCTTGCTGCTATTTTATCTATTTATTTATTTATTTAACATTATTTTATTTTTGCACCGAGTGCAGTTTTTTTATTTTAATCTCAAATTCAGGTGATGAGTAGTGTTGAGCGAACCCGGACTGTAACGTTCGGGTCCGTACCGAACTTTCGGGTGTCCGTGGCACGGACCCGGACATTTCAAAAATCGTTCGGGTTCGGTCCGGGGTTCTGCTATTTTACTCCACGTGTTGAGAAGCTGCAGGGCAGCCAATCAACAAGTGTTTCACTGGTTTGCCCTTAGAAGCCATCACAGCCATGCCTACTAATGGCATGGCTGTGATTGGCCAGTGCATCATGTGACCCAGCCTCTTTATAAGCTGGAGTCACAGTGCTGCAGTCACATGCTCCTTGGGTTAGTGTAGGGAAAGGTAGCTGACTGCGTGAGGGACAGATTTGAGACATTTTAAGACCTGATCCTGCATCCTGAGATAGATTACTTTACTACTGCTGTCTGTGCTGTTGCTCTGAGGACAGATAGCAGAAATTAGAGATTTCAAATACCGCTGCTTTG
>BLSH010159217.1:314747-345240 GCA_018402905.1 Glandirana rugosa
GACGGTCGGTGTCGAGAGGTCACTGTACTCACTAGTTACGTCTCGTCTCTGCCTAGTTGTCGCCGGCCCATGGGAACCGTCATCACGCGGGATCCACCGGTGGATGAGACGGATCACCATCTCGGCCGGGACGTGTTTAACAAATATCAGACCAGTGTTTCATCGGACGACTCACAACAAAAAAATATTTAAGGTTAAACAAATAATGTCATTTTTAGGGAAACGTAAGGAAAATAAGAACTAACCGAGGGTTATTCACTAAATCTAGAGGATTTTTACCCAATGAAGTTTTAGACTAAAACTCCCAAACTACTCAAACAAGAGTACCGTGCGATCGTTCGGGTTCCGTCCGGACCCGGACCCGGACTTTGTCCCGAAGTTCGGACGGACCAGCAGAACCCGAACGTCCAGGTGTTCGCTCAACTCTAGTGATGAGAACAAACTCATCAAACCCTCAAAATCAGATTTTGAAGTAACCCATTTTTAGGAGATCTAAATCACTTATTGGGAGCCAATCAAGAATAAAAGGAATGCAAAGGGATTTTTACTGTAATAAACAAATTGGAATTTATAAAAAAACAACACTCAGCAGGCTACTTTGTGACCAGACTATAAACAATTTGTGCAGGGCCGGCTCTACCACTAGGCAGAGTAGGTGGCCACCTAGGGCGCACTACTGCCAAGGGTACCCGGCCGCTGTTGATCCGTCTCTGCTCTGCATTGATCACTCATGTCACTGGAGAGCTGTGGCTGGCAGCACACCAGGGCGGTAAAATGTGACTGCTGTGAACAGTGAAGACATCCCATGCTGCCCCCGTGCTCTGTGCAGAAAAAAAATTGCCCTCTCCACCCCCGTTCTGTCAGCCTGCTTTCTCTGGGACCACTCTATGCTCAGCCTGCAGTGTCGGCACAACCCTAACAGTGGCAGTGAGAAGAGGAGGGGAAAGAGCTGGGACAAAGAGCAGCTGGCCGGCCCGGAAGTGCTGCAATAATGATGGAACCGGCTGGGGCGGGTGAGATGGAAGCCCTGCATATAGTTCTAGGCTTGCCACGATTTCCCCTCCCTCCATATACTACCCCAGCCTGTCCATATTCTACCCCAGCCTGTCCCTATACTACCCCAGCGTGTCCATATACTACCCCAGCCTGTCCCTATACTACCCCAGCCTTTCCATATACTACCCTAGCCTGTGTATATACTACCCCAGCCTGTCCATATACTACCCTAGCCTGTCCATATACTACCCCAGCCTGTCCCTATACTACCCTAGCCTGTCCATATACTACCCCAGCCTGTCTATATACTACTGTAGTCTGTCCATATACCTGCCGACAAAGGCTGGTATGAGAAAGCAAGCTGGTGCCACCATTATTTGTCTTTAGGCCGGGTCCAGAGGCACAGGTGTGCTAAAGAAATAGGTAGAGTGCAGTGTTGCCAACCTACCAGATTGAAATTTACTGACACGACACCCAAAATGTACTGGCACAGCCAAGTTTTTACTGCCATTTTACAAAGGTTACAAAATTACAGTTTTCAGTTCAAATTTCAGTATTTAGGCTACAAGCAATTACACTGTGCAAATAGCAATGTGATTTAAGGTAGATAGCAAGGTAAAAAAAACATATTTCTGTTATTTTCAATATAATAAGGGCAGATTATTTAGTCCATCAGTTTTGTCACCTATGTCAAATGGTAGAGATTTCCCTTTAATTTCTGTTCCATAACCCCCACAGAAAGTGAGGTGAAATCCCTGGTAGCCACTAGGATCACCAGAATGTCCCCACTTCTAAAGGCTTCCTGTCTCCATCACCTCCTGTTTTTATCCCTCCAGCCTCCATCCCTCCATCACCCATCATCTCCATCACACCATCCCCCCTGTCTCCAATCCCCCCATCACCTCTTGTCTCCATCACACAATGCCCCCCCCCCATCACTTCCTGTCACCATCCCTGCATCTCCAT
Source organism: Glandirana rugosa (assembly GCA_018402905.1). Classification (NCBI taxonomy): domain Eukaryota; kingdom Metazoa; phylum Chordata; class Amphibia; order Anura; family Ranidae; genus Glandirana; species Glandirana rugosa. The sequence continues at coordinate 316,710 of BLSH010159217.1, forward strand.
CACACCACCTCCTGTTTCCATTACACCATCCTTCCATTACCTCCTGCCACTTATCCAGTGCACACTGCACTCATACAGCGCACACTCACACTAAGAGAGAGAGACTCCTGCAGCCTGGCTCGCGGCTGTCTGTCAGAGTGAGCAGAGACAATGTGTGTGGATGTCAAACAGTCACACACTCACTTTTTGGCTGGCTTGAAGAGGAAGCGTACTGCACTCACCACTGTCACCAGGAGGGCTGCAAGGTCAGCCAGAGCAGGGAGGCAGGCAGGAATCAGGAGGGTCTATCCATCCAGAGTGTCTGCTCCGGTCAGGTGCTGGCTGGCGGTGGTGTGGCGGGAAAATACAGTAACCTGAGGGCGGATGGGCTGGGCAGAGGCGCTAGCTGGCAGCAGGAGGGAGTGGTCGTCCAACTCGTCTCAGGATCAGGATCGGATCTTCTCACTCGCCGCTCAGGAATTTCCATAATTGCACATGAACAGCTCTGACCGGAGCCGATGGCTACCGTTTTTACTGGCACTTTTCGGCTGCTACGGACTTTTACGGACACCAAAAAAACTGCCCTGTTTTTACGGGTTGTCCGTAAATTTACGGACGGTTGGCAACAATGGTAGAGTGGCGCTGCAAAAATCTCCACCTCTGCCACCTCCATCGTATACATGGACAGGCCAATGGGGGTATAGTCAGGGGCGGAGCCAAATGGGGGGGCAGCAAAATGAGATTTCGCCTAAGGTGTCAAAAATCTTTGCACCAGCCCTGAATTTGTGACCAGGCTACAACCAATCATAAGAAAAGTGTCTGAACATAACTAGGTATTCAAAGTAATCAGGAATTTTCTTTTTTTTTTATTAGAGTGAATATTCACAACTTTGCTAAATAGTCTTTATGTCTTAAACCCCCTAGAATGCCCCTGTTGTATGAAATATTTGGGCAGAACCAACCAGAAATTGAGAAACAGAATTAGCCACAGCTATAGGACCATCATAAAAATCTTCAAGGATCACTGCATATCTGAACACAGCACCTTCCCACGTAACAAAATTCCCATATCCTGAAGGTTAACACCGTAGAACAGGGGAGACAGTGGACGATTCCCCAAGGTCTACTGAGGATCTTCCTGGTCCCATTTTTGGGGCAGAGGAGACCTTGAGCGGAAAGGAATGTTGACCACAGTGGAAAGTTGGCCACATCTGCACAAAGATGGGGGTGGACAGAAGCCACAGTTATAGAGGAAAGTCCACCCATGACTAGAGTTGAGCGAACCCGAACTGTAAAGGTCGGGTCCGTACCAAACTTTGGGGTGTCCATGACCTGGATCCGAACCCGGACATTTGAAAAAAAGTTTGGGTTCGGGTATTTTATCCCGCCTGTTGAATAGCTGCAGGGAGGCCAATCAACAATCGTTTCACTGGTTTGCCCTTAGAAGCCATCACAGCCATGCCTACTAATGGCATGGCTGTGATTGGCCAGTGCATCATGTGACCCAGCCTCTTTATAAGCTGGAGTCGCATAGTGCTGCGTGTCACATGCTCTCTGGCTAGTGTAGGGAGAGGATGCTGCCTACGCTGTGAGGGACAGATTGCAGATATAATAACATCTCATCCTGCATTACAGAACGATCTGATTCTGGACTAGGTAGAGATTACTACTACTACCGCTTTGAGGGACAGATTGCAGATCTCATCCTGCATTACAGAATGATCTGATACTGGACTAGGTAGAGTCTACTGCTTTGAGGGACAGATTATTGTTCTAAAATCATCTCCTAGTTCTATAGGGTCAGGTTCCTGCTGTTGCTGTAAAGGACAGATTATTGTTCTAAAATCATCTCCTAGTTCTATATGGAGAGGTTCCTGCTGGTGCTGTAAGGGACAGATTAATGTTCTAAAATTGTGCAGAATAGACATTTAGACCGGCGACACACAGCCATTTGTATACTTGTTTTTTTTAATATGTCTCAATATTTTGGGGGCTACCCCAATTAGAAAAAAAAAAGCAAACAAACAACAAAAGTGTTGGCTACCTCCTCCTCCTCCTCCTCCACCACCGCCACTTCCACTTACACTGCCACGGTCACGGCCTAGTCAACCTCTAGGCTCCTACTCCACATCCACCCCCCCTTCCCATTTTTATTTTTTTTATTTGATTTTAATTTATTTTCCCTATCCCCATTTTTTTGTAGAGCACTTGTCCTACTCTTACCCCCATTCTACTTCCTTTTGCAGCCCTCTAGCACTTTCCAGGATTTTTTTACAGCCATTTTTGTGCCGAAAAGTTTGGGTCCCCATTGACTTCGATGGGGTTCGGGGTCTGGGGTCAAGTTCGGTACCGAACCCGAACTTTTTCACGAAGTTTGGCCGAACCCGAACATCCAGGTGTCCGCTCAACTCTACCCATGACCTGTTGCTCTTTTGTTTAAATTCCATTCTTCATTTATAATTAATCACCCATAGGATGTGAAATGTAAGGTCCCAAATTTCAAGTTTTAACACAGTTTTTGCTATTATTTCAATACAAGTAGCTTTGCATACATTTTGAGCAGTATAGTAGAAATATACAGATGAAAGGAAAAGAGTAGGGGGAGGAGAGGTAGTTGCAGTTTGTAAATCATTCCGTGCCCCTTTCTTGTTAAAGCATCCATCGTATTACTGGATTCAGTTGTGTGCACAGATATGTTACACAGTCCTGGCTAAAAATATTGGCCCCCTGCATTTGGATAATGATCACTTAGCCCAGAAAGTTTCTATGTTTCTATGTTTAGGCATTTTCGTGTTTATTCTTTTTGTTTGTATTGGTATGACACAAAAATGTGGAATACAAAAAAAACAAAACAAAAAAAAACAAATCGGACACATTCCACGCACAGCTCCAAAAATGGACTGGACAAAATAACTGGCACCCTCAATGGCTTCCTGTAACCATCAGTGAGTTTCTTACAACTCTCTACTGGAATTTTGGACCACTTTTCTTTAGCCAACTGTTCCAGGTCTCTCAGATTAGAAGGGTTTCATTTTCCAAAGACTGTTTTGAGATCTCTCCACAGGTCCTTTACCGGCTTTAGATCTGGACCCATTGCTGGCCAGTTCAGTACTCTCCAGCACTTGGTCTTAAACCATTTCTGGGTGCTCTTTGATGTGTGCTTTGGGACCATTGTCCTGCTGTAAGACCCATGACCTCTGATGGAAACTCAAGTTTCTGACACTGGACCCTAGTTGCGCCCCAAAATTCTTTGGTAGTCTTCAGATTTCATAATGCCATGCACACAGTCAAGACACCCAGTGCCTGAAGCAGCAAAGCAACCCCAAAACATCAGTAAACCTCCACCATGTTTAACAGTAGGGACTGTATTCTTTTCTTTAACCACTTCAGCCCCGGAAGAATTTCGCACTTTAGGACCAGAGCACTTTTTGCGATTCGGCGCTGCGTCGCTTTAACTGACAATTGCGCGGTCGTGCGACGTTGTACCCAAACAAAATTTGCGTCTTTTTTTTCCCACAAATAGAGCTTTCTTTTGGTGGTATTTGATCGCCTCTGCGTCATTTCTGATCGCCGCTATAAACAAAAGAAGAGCGACCATTTTGCAAAAAAACCCAAATTTCTTACTTTTTGCTAAAATTCAAATCCTAAAAAAAACATTTTTTTTCACTGTTTTTGGCCGATTTATATTCTTCCTCATATTTGCGATAAAAAAAATTGCAATCGGCGTTTATTGATTGGTTTGCGCAAAAGTGGCCGCGTTTACGGATGGTGAGAATTCATTTCTGGGGTTTTTATTTATTTTTTTTTTTTTACTAGTAATGGCGGCGATCTGCGATTTTTAGCAGTACTGCGATATTGCAGCGGACATGTCGGAACATTTTGACACTTTTTTGGGACCAATGACATTTATTCAGCGATCAGAAATTTAAATGTCCACTGATTACTGTATAAATGTCATTGGCAGTGAAGGGGTTAACCTGCAGGGGGAGAGCTAGGGGTTAAGTGTGTTCCCTGGGTGTGTTCTTACTGTGGGGGGGTTGGGCTAACATGGGCATGAGAGATCCAACTGATCCCAGTGACAGGGATCAGTAGATCTCTCATGCCCCACTGACAGGGCGGAGAACCGGCGTGTTTACATCGGCGGTTCCCCGTTCTTTCCCTGTAGCCACTCATCGCGGCTCGCCGGCAGACATCGGGTCCGCCCGAGCCGCAGGCACACTCCCCAGGAGTGCGGCGGGTGCGTGCGCGTGCCCCCTGGTGGCCAAATGCGAATCGCCGCTTATTTACGGCGATTCGCGCAGGGCTCCCCGACTGCCGCCGTGAAAAGACGGCGCGCGGTGGGGAACCTGTTAAATGAAAACAGCTGAATGATGGGTTTTACCAAAAAGCTGTAATATTGTTTTGTCTGTTCACATTTTCCAAAAAATATTTTGGCTTCCTCAGGTAAGTTTTGGCAAACTCTACTCTGGATTTTTTATGTTTAAGATATATTAACCGTTTCAGCCCCGGAAGGATTTGCCTCCTTTAGGACCAGAGCACTTTTTGCGATTCGGCACTGCGTCACTTTAACTGACAATTGTGCAGTCGTGCGACCTTGTACCCAAACAAAATTGATGTCTTTTTTTCCCCACAAATAGAGTTTTTTTTTTGGTGGTATTTGATCACCTCTACGGCTTTTATTTTTTGCGCTATAAACAAACAAAGAGCGACAATTTTGAAAAAACCCTAATATTTTTTACTTTTTGCTATAATACATAACCAAAAACAATAAAAATAAAAAAACAAATGTATTCATCGGTTTAGGCCGATAAATATTCTTCTACATATTTTTGGTAAAAAAAACAAAAAATCGCAATAAGCGTTTAGTGATGATTTGCGCAAAAGTTATAGTTTCTACAAACTATGAGAACTGATTTATGGCGTTTTTACTTATTTATTGCTAGTAATGGCGGCGATCTGCGATTTTTAGCGGGACTGCGATATTGCGGCGGACATGTCGGACATTTTTGACACTTTTTTGGGAAATAGCCACTGATTACTGTATAAATGTCACTGGCAGGGAAGGGGTTAACACTAGGGGGCGATCAGAGGGTTAAATATAGTTCCCTGTCAATGTGTTCTAACTGTGTGGGGGCGGGGCTGACTAGGGTAGGAGAGCGATCGCTGCTCCCATATACTGGGAACATACGATCCCTCTCCTCTCCTCTGTCAGAACGAGGATCCGCTTGTTTACATACACGGATCCCCATTCTGTCACTGAGGGGAGTGATCATGGGTGACTGGCGGACATCGAGTCCGGCCCACCCACTGATTGGCTCCCCCACTAGCTTGTGAGCGCGCCTCCGCGTGCGCCCACAATACTTGCTTCTGAGCCCACTGTCAGGTGACGGCGATTCACGCAAGAGAGCCATGTTGTCGCCATAAAGCCAGGGCGGGCGGCCGGCAACTGGTTAATAAACAAGCATTAATCCAAATATCATTCCAGTCTAAAACTAACTGTTGATAGTTATTTTATGTAGTGTAGCCAGGAGCTAAGTGTCATAATCCTGGCAACAAAGATGTTTCTGCTTTCAGGTACAATGCAGCATTTTACCCCTAGTGCCAGTTTATTATTTTGTTACTTTAACAGTGTTAAGAGAAATGCACTCTGGGGGTTGTAGTTTGCTTTTGGGGATTCGTCGTCTGGCTGTGCTGCAGGAGAACTGCATTTCCCATCTGACTGTGCAGAAAAGAAAGGTTCCTGGGAGAAGAAGTGCCTCATGGGAGAGATTATTTAAGCCAAGGTGCGGCCAAGCGCGCTTTCTCTGGATGGCAGCAATCGATCGAGCAAGACCCTGTGTGTCATGGTGGCTGAGTTGCGGCCTACTCCCGCAGACTTAGAAGTTCAGCAATTGTGCAGCGCTTCAGTGAGCAATCTGAGAGACCTGCCCTGCACTGAGCGGAGCCTGCTCCTGAGATCTGCATCCACTTCAATACCAGGCACTTACCCCCCTTCCCGCCCAGACCAATTTTCAGCTTTCAGCGCTGTCACATTTTGAATGACAATTGCGCAGTCATGCGACGTTGTACCCAAACAAAATTTTTATTGGTTTTTTTCCCCCACAAATAGAGCTTTCTTTTGGTGGTATTTGATCACCTCTGGGGTTTTTATTTTTTGCACTACAAATAAAAAAAGACCAAAACTTTTGTTACAAAACTTTGTAAATACCTTTTCTCGTTCACTAATGGGCACTGATGAGGCAGTACTGATTGGCACTGATGAGGCGGCACTGATGAGGTGGCACTGATGAGGTGGCACTGATGATGAGGCACTGATAGGTGGCACTGATAAGCAGCACTGACAGGCACGGATAGGTGGCACTGATATGCACTGATGGGCACTCATAGGCAGCACTGATGGGCACTGGTAGGCGACACTGGGCACTGATAGGTGGCACTGAGAGGTGGCACTCGTGGGGACTGATGGGCGGCACTGATAGATGGCACTGTTAGGCAGCACTGCTAGGGTGGCACTGTCTGGCATCACAGATGGGCACTGAGTGCCATCCCTACTGGCAGATGTCTGCCATAACTGGTGGTCCTGGCTGGGATTCCCAGGTGGTCCCTGGTTGGGCTCCCTGGTGGTCCTGGGCAGGCTCCGTGGTGGTCCTGGGTGGCGACCCTAGGGGGAGCTGCACTGATAAACAATCAGCGCAGATCCCCCTGTCAGGAGAGCAGCCGATCGGCTCTCCACTACTCGCGTCTGCAGATGTGAGTAGAGGAAAAGCCGATATACGGCTCTTCCTGTTTACACTGTGATCAGCCGTGATTCATCACAGCTGATCACATGGTAAAGAGCTTCAGACAGATCGGAGATGCGGTGTATCATACAGACACACCACACTGCTAATCGCCCGCGGGCCAGCTTGTTATCCTGCTGGACGTCATATGATGCCCAGTCAGGATAACAGAACCACTTCCCAGCAGTCATTCTGCAACAGTGGTAGGGAAGTGGTTAATCAATCGATCCAGGAGAACCGCAGAGAGGCGGTGGAAGCCAATTCCGGGAGCCAGAGGGCTGGAGTGAACATCATCATCATCTCCATCCTTGTCATCATCATCATCCACAACAGCGGATTCATCATCTACATCCATTGTTCCTGTGGGGTGAGCGGCCTGAAGCCCATTATTGCAGATATTGTGCACACATATCCTGATATTAAAACAGAGAAGAAAAGTTGGTGTACAATCATTTAAGCCTCTTTACTGGATTGCTGTTATCTATTGTTCTGCCATAAAAGTCAGTGATCACTGTGAAGTTTATTTTGTATTGCTACAGTAAAAGTGTTTTATACCAATACAGTGCACTTCCTGGAAACCTGTTTATTGCAGCTGCATTTGCTTTTGGTATATATACCATTTAACCACTTGCCGCCCGCCGTCGACTGACTACGGCAAAGTGATTCAATATCGTGAACCGCCTGTCACGATCAGGCATCAGGCTCGAAGACCAGTTGCTATAGCAGTTGCAGGACCACCACTGACCAGCAGGATAGGTACACAGGTAGTCACCCTGGCAAATGACACAGTCTCACCTGAGGTGCGGAGTCTAAGTACTAACTGGTGTTCACCAGAGCTCCTGATGGTGGGATTGCCCCACCAGGGTGTTAGCAAGCCAGGGTCCAGTAGCGGATGAGCAGATAAGGATCAAACAGGAGCGTGGTCAGTAGACAAGCCAAAAGGTCGGTTACGAGTAGTTGCAGGTTGGGATCAGGCAGTAGCGTAGTCGAGGAACAAGCCAAGGGTCGATAACGAATGGTAGCAAAATACGGACAGCAGCAGGGAAGACAAGGCACTGGCTGAGAAAGCACAATAACCTGGCAAAGAGGATGTGCAGGGACAAGGCTTATATAGGAAGGAGCAAGGAGTTCAAGGTTCAACAGCAATCAAGACATAAGGCAGGGTTGTCCAATGGAAAAGGAAGAATATCCAACAGATCAGGCAGGGAGCTATACAGCATCCCAGATAGCTCAGTGAGAAGAATCAATGCCAGACACAGAAGAGGTCCCAGGTTCGATCCCAGGTCCTGACAGTACTCCCCTCCTCTCAGGACGTCCTCTGGGTGTCTTAGGGCTGGGTTTGTGAGGAAACCTCTGGTGGAATTCTCTTTTTAATCTAGGGGCATGAACATTCTCCTCAAGCTCAGGCTCCCAAGAATTTTCTTCTGGCCCATATCCTTCCCATTGGATATTGTAGCTTGTTTCTAAAGATCCTAGAATCAAGAATTTTCTCCACCACAAATTTTACTTCACCCTGTACCTCAACCGGTGGAGGAGGTGGAATAATTCTTCCAGAAAAAGGATCTTCATGAAATGGTTTAAGTAGTGATATGTGAAAGACAGGGTGAATTTTCATACTGTCAGGAAGTTTTAACCGAAAGGTAACTGGATTGATTTGAGCAGAAATCTTGAATGGTCCTGCAAATTTTTGGCCCAGCTTTGCAGATGGATCATGGACCTTCAAATTTTTGGTTGATAACCTAACTTTGTCACCGACATGAAAAGTAGGAAGTGATCTGTGATGTCTATCAGCAGCCTTCTTGTAACATTCCTGAGCCTCCCTCAAAGTCTCAATTTCTCCTGAATCTCCTGCAAAGTAGTTAGTCTGTTGGTAACAGAAGGAATTGGAGTTGAGATAGGGAGATCAGGAATAAAAACTGGATGATACCCGTTGTTTAAATAACAAGGACTTTGAAAAGTGGAGCTGTGTTTAGAATTGTTGTAAGCAAACTCTACTGTACAAAGATAATCCACCCAGTCATCCTGAAGATAACTGACAAAACATCGAAGGTACTGCTCCAATGTTTGATTGGTCCTCTCAGTCTGACCATTAGATTATAATCCATTCTTCTCAGTTGATGGAGGGGGAGACTACCCTATGAGTGCTATGAGTAAGCACCTACTGTAGGATGCGAAACACGTTAGCTGGACCTTCTGTTCGTTGTCTGTATCACCCTTTTGATGCAATAAAACATTTTTGGAAATTGGATCGTTTAAGTGTGGCTACTTCCAACCTTTGCTGCTGTTACTATGGAGGGGTTATGGGTGGAAAACCAAGGAATACCCAGGATGACATGAAATTTGGGTGACGTAATCAGCTGAAAACTGATGGTCTCATGATGGTTAGCTTCAAACTGCAGTACCAAAGGGACTGTTTCATGGGTAACAGGTCCTGAATAGAGTTGAGCGAACCTCTGGAAGTTCGGGTTCTGCTGGTCCGGCCGAACTTCGGGACAAAGTCCGGGTTCGGGTCCGGACGGAACCCGAACGATCGCATGGACACCGAACCCCATTGAAATCAATGGGGACCCGAACTTTTAGGCACAAAAATGGCTGTAACAAAGTCCAGGAAAGCCCTAGAGGGCTGCAAAAGGAAGTAAAATGGGGGTAAGGGTAGGGCAAGTGCCCTACAAAAAAATGGGGATAGGGAAAATAAATTAAAATCAAATAAAAAAATGGGAAGGGGGGTGGATGTGGAGTAGGAGCCTAGAGGTTGACTAGGCCGTGACCGTGGCAGTGTAGGTGGAAGTGACGGTGGTAGAGGAGTAGGAGGAGGTAGCCAACATGGTATTTTTTTTTTTTTTTTCTATTGAGGCCTATTCAAAAAAACAAGTATGTGATTGGCTGTGTGAGTCCGGTCTAAATGTTTATTCTGCACAAGGTACAGACAAGTCTTGTGGGATCCATGCCTGATTCATTTTAATAAAGGTTAGCTTGTCCATGTTGGATGTGGACAAACGGCTCCGCTTGTCTGTGATAACGCCCCCTGCCGTGCTAAACACACGTTCCGACAATACACTGGCTGCAGGGCAGGCCAGCACCTCCAAGGCATAAAGGGCAAGCTCAGGCCATGTGGCCAATTTGGAGACCCAGAAGTTGAATGGGGCAGACCCATCAGGCAGTATGTGTAGGCGTGTGCACACATACTCTTGCACCATGTTGCTGAAATGCTGCCTCCTGCTAAGACGTTGTCTATCGGCTGGTTGTGCTGTTTGTTGTGGTGGGCTGCTGACAAAGCTTTGCCACATTTCAACCATGCTAACCCTGCCTTCTGAGGTGCTGGCGGTGGCACAGCTGCGTTGGTGGCCTCTACCTCCTCCTCCTCCTCTACCTTCACCTTGTGCTTCAGCTGAGCCCCCGGTGTCATTTGGGAATGCCCTCAGCAGCGCCTCTATCAGTGTGCGCTTGTAGTCGCGCATCTTCCTCTCACGCTCCAGTGAGGGAATTAAGGACGGCACGTTGTCCTTGTAACGGGGATCCAGCAGGGTGGCCACCCAGTAATCAGAGGAAGTTACAATGTGGGCAACTCGGCTGTCGTTGCGCAGGCACTGTAGCATGTAGTCGGCCATGTGTGCCAGGCTGCCCACAGGCAAAGACAAGCTGTCCTCTGTGGGAGGTATATCATCTGTGTCCTCTGTATCCCCCCAGCCATGCTCCAGTGATGCCCACGAGCTGCATTGGGTGGGACCCTGTAAACCAATTGAAAAACTGGCTGGGGTGCCGACATGGCGGGATCCAAGGACAGCTAAGTGTCCTAATATTAAAAGTCAGCAGGTAGAGTATTTGTAGCTCCTGACTGGAGGCTGGAGTTCTGCTTTACAGTCTTTACATCCACTTAAAAGGGCCCCTTATGAAGGGAGATCACTGACCATAAGAAAAAAATCTCTGAGCTTGATATTATACTATCTGCCATTGAAAATGTACTAGCTCAGTGAGTGCCAGTCTGCAGGGCCCGGAGCATTCACAGGTATCATTCTTGAACCAGCTCTTCACTGCCTTCTTCTTCCATATAGAGGATTTGAAAATAGAAATCATATGTAGAATTAACCTACACCTTCGTGAAATAACCAAGGCTAATGTGGGCTGAGATCTACAGTTCAAGCTATCTGTAATTCGTTCTTAAACAAACCACCAGACTCAGAAATGGAGCTAGAAAGGGTACATTGCATCCCCCTATCCAGAGGCAGACCCCAGTCTACTCCTAGGGACGTGCTATGCTGTATTTATTTTTACATGGTGAAAAGGAAATTCTTCAGCGGTTTGGCAGGAGGGTGAACTTCACTTTGATGGTATTCAAATTTAGGTTTTACCTGATGAAACTCTAATGTGATCGGTTCTTCTGAGTACCCTTTTCATCTACAAGTTCATAAATAGGGCGGTACCTCTATATGCTCCATACTCCAGACCAGCTATCTGGTCTGTACTGTTTCCCGGGAAATTTACCAACAGCCCCCTGAGTCCCTTGGTCTTCAATGGGAAAGGCACTCCGGGTCGTGGCCCACACAAAACACGGTGCAAGAACTCAACCCACAAATAATGTTTAGCATTAAAACCAGTAAACTCCAATTTCCCCTTGTCATACTTCCGTGGCTAGGGGTAAAGGGTGCTAAATTGCTCCTCACACGCCCTATTATTGGCCCTGCTTTAAAGGTTGCCTCCACACTGGGATATATTTGTGCATCTAGGTTCAAGCCAGCACTCATGACCCCAGTTGTTGATAACCCTGCATTTGCCCTAGGTTTGACCAACAAGTGTTTCTTTTTTTTTTTTTATGTAGCTTCGAATATAGTCTGAAATAATTGAATCCAAGGGTCAAATTGATGTCAGATATCAATCAATGTTGGGCCCTCTTCTAGATCGGTGGATGATTGCTCACCAGTCTCACTTTTTGTCCTCTTTACTCCCCAGGGGTTATTTAATTACCCCTCTCACCACCTTTGAACACATCTGCTCCGACACATTCCAAAATGTATCCTTCTCTCTTGTATGTCAATTTTTAATCACACCTTCAGACTCCTTTACACCACCTTTCCTCTTGAAGTGCGAGAGGGACCTTGATGTCTCTTTCTCAATGGAATGAAGAGATGACATACTTTATTTCTTTCAATGTTCTTCTATTGCCAGCAGGTTTCAGGAATCAGGTTACAAAATCCTGATGAGGTGATGCAGAACCCCCATAGTCCCCTTTACAATCTAGCGTTGCACTTGTCATCGCAACTGTTGGAGATGACGAGGGGACTTTACTGCAAATCTTATGGTCTTGGGCCAAGCTGAGGGGATTTTGGCAGAGGGTTTTGAATCCCATTTGCTTGAGGTGATTTTAGCCGTATTGGTGCAATAGTGCCAGAGAAAATGGAGTACTGTCCCTGATACTTTTTTTATTTGCACTAACATAAAATTTTTCAGGACAAGCTTTCGGGGGTATCTCCCTTTCTTCAAGGTACAAGCAGAATCTCATTTGTAAACTGATGTTGAACATTGTAACGAGGCAGTGATTTACTGTATCTTAGTCTATTCCAATCCCCCTACTGAATGTAGGAGAAACTGAGAAAAGTTCTTCAGACAGCCGCACTCCAAAAATTGCCGTTTATTGCTAAAATCAAATGAAATACAAGCAGAGCATATTGGGGGACAAACCCCAGGTACAAATTCTGACGCGTTTCACGTCTATATCTGACGCTTAATCATAGCTATGATTAAGCGTCAGATATAGACGTGAAACGCGTCAGCATTTGCACCTGGGGTTTGTCCCCCAATATGCTGTGCTTGTATTTAATTTGATTTTACCAATAAACGGCAATTTTTGGAGTGCGGCTGTCTGAAGAACTTTTCTCAGTTTCTCCTGTATCATGGTGGAGCCTGCACCCTATGGAAGCGGTCACATCTGTGGAGTGAAGCCGTGGCTTTGAGCGGGTATTGTCTCTCCTTCAGTTTATATTCAGACTTCACCTACTGAATGTAGCCAGGATTCACATCAGACTCTCGGTTTACTAAAATGACTGAGATCAGGCATATTAACCACTTGCCGACCGCCGATCGGCATTTGACGGCGGCAAAGTGGTTCGTTCCCGCAAAACGCTGTCATACGACGGCGGCTGCGGGATCGAGCTTAGTGAGCGCGTGCGCGCCGCCGGAGGCACGCCCGCTCGCTCACTGTGTTCGGGGAGGGCCAGGGAGCAGGTGCGGCGGCTTCGATTGCCGCCGGCTACCTGCGATGGCCCCCCCGAGCGGAGGAACGGAGGTCCGTGTATGTAAACACGGACCTCTGCTCTGTGTGAAGGGGGAAGGGCTGTGATCACAGCCTTCCTGCATACGAAGGCTGTGACCACTTCCCTTCCCCAGATAGTGCAGTCCCCCTACAGTTAGAACACGCCCAGGGAACATACTTAACCCTTAGAGCGCCCCCTGCAGGTTAACCCCTTCACTGCCAATGGCATTTACACAGTAATCAGTGCATTTTTATAGCACTGATCGCTGTATAAATGCCAATGGTCCCAAAAGAGTGTCAAAATAGTCCGACATGTCCGCTGAAATATTGCAGTACCGCTAAAAATCGTAGATCGCCGCCATTACTAGTAAAAAAAAAAAAAAGAAAAAAAAACCCAAAAATGAATTCTCATCATCCGTAAACGCGACCACTTTTGCGCAAACCAATCAATAAACGCCGATTGCGATTTTTTTTATCGCAAATATGAGGAAGAATGTAAATCGGCCAAAAACGGTGAAAAAAAATGTTTTTTTATATTTTTTTTTGGATTTGTATTTTAACAAAAAGTAAGAAATTTGTGTTTTTTTGCAAAATTGTCGCTTTTCTCTTGTTTATAGCGGCGATCAGAAATGACGCAGCAGTGATCAAATACCACCAAAAGAAAGCTCTGTTTGTGGGAAAAAAAGGACGCAAATTTCGTTTGGGTACAACGTCGCACGACCGCGCAATTTTCAGTTAAAGCGACGCAGCGCCGAATCGCAAAAAGGGCTCCGGTCCTAAAGCTGGAAATCCTTCCGGGGCTGAAGTGGTTAAAAACCTCACGTCCTCTCTCAAGCACCAGACGTAAAAACTTAAGACTAACTTGGTTTACTGGATAGAGTTCATAAATTCAATGGGAGCAAGGTGAGCACATATTCAATGCTCGGGATATGAGCATTTTTATTTTTTTATTGAGCTTCACGGAGATAATTTGGAAGATAGCGCTGTGGAGGCTGATCGCTGTGACCTAGTGGAGGTCTGTATCCACACAGGCGTTTCCTGACCCCCTATAATAAGGGGTGTAGGAATTCCGGTAAGGACCCATCTTTATCGGTGGAGGATTTGTTTCACTGAAGTGGTGGTGTGGTGGATGCTTATATATTTATGGACACTTGGACAAGATTTACATTCATTATCTTGCACTAACTCCTGGCCACAAGGTTGAATTCAATTGGATTCAAATTGGACTCATACCCTTTTATGCACCTACCTTTGATTACAGGATTGAATGCATTTGGATTTTTGCTGTTCACTTTGGATTTTTTTATGATGTGACTATTCTATTAGCACATATTTCATTTTATTATTTGTCATACACACATATGATATACACACAAGCGCAACTTTTTTTCTGTTTTAATGCTCGGGATATGCTATGCCCAAACTCGCTTGCATGGATATCTTGACCACCTTGAACACTGTGCCATGGATATGTTCAGAACACTGGAAATTTACCGAGGGTATGTTAAGCCTACTGACAACGCTTTATAGACCAGAGAAAACCATGGGCCTGTTTAATCAGCAATAACCATCATAATAAAATATCACATACATTTTTCAATACAAGCAAATCTTTCTTTGGCAATATTGATTGCATTTTTTATGCAATATGATACATTTTTTTCTGTTTTAACCAATGTTAGTTTTAAAATAAGTAGTTTTATTGGACATGAAATGTCTGCCTTTTATTATATAATATGTCCCATTTATAATGACACAAAAATTATGTTTCTGGTACATTTGGGAAATTTGCAAATTAATTTGTTTTTAATTTTTTCACAATTTTTTAACCACTTCCGGACCGCCCGTCGTCATTATACGGCGGTGCTTTGCCGTTGAATACCGTTGTTATGATAGCAGATAGCTACCATAACCCCAGTATCATTTTTTAAAGCGGGCGGTGCACTTTCAGATAAAAGTGGTCTCTGCGGCGGATTCACTTTTATCGGGGGTTACCAGAGCCCTCGGTAGCGGCGGATACGATCTGATCCTTCTCCCTTAATGCCTGGATGCCGATTGAGGGGAAGATGGCCCCCACCCGGCTCCATAGCATTGAATTGAATTACATTGAATTAAATAAATGTAATTTAATAAAAAAAAAAAATTCCTCTTTAAGAACATTGGGCGGAAGTGACGTTTGACGTCGCTTCCGCCCAATGTTCTTAAAGAGGAATTTTTTTTTTATTAAATTACATTTATTTATTTATTTCTATTGCATTTTAGTGTAAATATGAGGTTTGAGGTCTTTTTGACCCCAGATCTCACATTTAAGAGGCACTGTCATGCTTTTTTTCTATTACAAGGAATGTTTACATTTCTTGTAATAGGAATAAAAGTGACCCGATTTTTTTTCCTTAAAAGGACAGTGTAAAAATAAAGAGTATAAAGTCAAATAAATAAGAAAAAAAAAAAAAAAAATTCAAGCACCCCATCTCGCCGAGCTCGGTCAATCAAATACCTAAGTCGCACCCGCATATGAAAACGGTGTTCAAACCACACATGTGAGGTATCGCCATGATCTTTAGAGCGAGAGCAATAATTCTAGCAAAAGACCTCCTCTGTAACTCAAAACTGGTAACCTGTAGAAATTTTAAACGTCGCCGATGGAGATTTTTAAGTGCCAAAGTTTGTCGCCATTCCATGAGCGGGCGCAATTTTGAATATTTCAATATTAAGAGTAAAAAATTAAAAAAACAATACAATCAGAAGAAAAAAAGCATAAGAGAAAGAAGAAGTCACTTAGGGCTGAATATATTAAACCAAGGGTTACTAAGGGGTTTAAAAGTATTATGAAATATTATTTTTTTTTATTTGTACTGTTGTTTAACTGATGTCCTATGCAGATCGAAGGTCACACATTTGAAATGCATACTGTATGAATAAAATAAAAAGTAATTCTATTTAAACGCAAACCTTTTTTTTTTTTAATTATATATAGAATGGCGAGGGATTAAAACACCTGTCCATGCCACCGTTACAGCGATTCACTGGGGCGGTGCACTTGCAAGATGGGAAAAAAAGTCCTGCAAGCAGCATCTTTGGGGCGGTGCAGGTGCGGTGTATATACCGCTCGCAAATCGCCCCGTCATTGAAATGAATGGCCAGCGCTTCTGAAGTGCTTCCAAAGCGCTTCAGAAGCTCCACAACACGGGAGCTTTTAAGCCCTTGTTAACCCCTTCTGGGGAGTTAAAAGCACCCCATTAGCGGCGGCAAAGTGCCGCTATAACAGTGGTAAAGCCCCGCTAAAACTAATGGCCCTTTACCGCTACTGCCCCAGTGTGAAAGGGGTCTTAGTCCTGTTTACACTTATCATCAAAAGTGAAAATAAAAGAAGATTCCACATTTTGGGTTGACACCAGAACAGTAATAGAGGGGAAATATTCCAATGGGGACCCTAGTTCTGGTGACATACCAGGATGGTCTCACTTTAAAAGGATTCCCTCTCACGTACTGTTTTGTCTATGGCACAGAAGGGAATCTCCTCATTGAAACACAGATGGCAAAAAAGAGAGTTGATGACGTTCCCTTACTTCATACACATAGAAAAAATGGCTTTAATGACACTTTCCGAATATCAGCAAGTACAATTTTGCACAGGTGCAGTTAAATTTTGACAGTTGCTCCTGTTATGTGATACATAGCAAGTCCAGGCTGCCATTTTGTCAGCCTGAAAATGCCTGCATTTGCGATGGGGAAAGCAACAACCGGAAGAGAAAATCTGGGTGTAGGAGATATGCCCTAAAAAACAAAGTTAACAGAGTTTCTGCAGCTTCTACCCCAAGGTTCTCAAGTGGTTAGAGAAGCCTGTACTTACAGGAGGTGGACATAGTATCATAGGAATTAATTGTATTTGTGCAGGCTGCACTAAAATGTTGTGATTATCTTCTGATCTCTTTCCCTGTCTAGGTTGTATGGCAGGGTATTATAAGTTGTGTTCCGCAACTGTTAGTAAGTGTGGCCAGTAAAATGAGAATTCCAAAGAGGACAAATTAGCAGTGCCTGTTTAGCTGGAACATTTGTATCAGTATATCAAATAGTTTGGTGCTTCAAAAGCAAAAGTCTATACCAAGCATGGCAAGACTAAAAAAGTAGCAGTCTCTACCAAGCATGTAAGACTCCAAGAGCAACAGCCTCTACCAACTATGGCAAGACTAGAAAAGCAACAGTCTGTACCAAGAATGGCAAAATTTAAAGAGCACCAGTGTCCACCAAGCATGGCAAAACTCCAAGAGCACCAATCTCTACCAAGCATGCAAGACTCCAAGAGTGACAGTCTCTGTGAAGCATGGCATGACTACAAAAATAACAGTCTCCACCAAGCTTACAAGACTCCAAGAGCAATCGTCTCTACCAAGCATGACGTGCCTACGAAAGCAACAGTCACAAAAGCAACCATCTCCACCAAGAATAGCAATACTTCAAGGGCATCAGTCTATATAAGGCATGACATGACTACAGAATCAGCAGTCTCTACAAGCATGGTAAGACTCCAAAACAACAGTCTCTACCAAGTATGCAAGACTCCAAGAGCAACAGTTTGTACGAAGAATGATATGACTACAAAAACAACAATCTCCACCAAGAATGGCAAGACTCAAAGAGCAACAGTCTCTACCAAGCATGGCAAGACGCTAAGAGAAACATTCTACCAACCATAGCAAGACTGCAAAAGCAACAGTCTCCACCAAGAATGTCAAGACTCAAAGAGCACCAGTGTCCATCAAGCATGGCAAGACTCCAAGATCACCAATCTCTACCAAGCATGCAAGACTCCAAGAGTGACAGTCTCTATGAAGCATGACATGACTACAAAAGCAACAGTCTCCACCAAGCTTACAAGACTCCAAGAGCAACCATCTCTACCAAGCATGACGTGCCTACGAAAGCAACAGTCACAAAAGCAACAGTCTCCACCAAGAATAGCAATACTCCAAGGGCATCAGTCTATATGAAGCATGACATGACTACAGAATCAGCAGTCTCTACAAGCATGGTAAGACTCCAAAACAACAGTCTCTACCAAGTATGCAAGACTCCAAGAGCAACAGTTTGTACGAAGAATGATATGACTACAAAAACAACAATCTCCACCAAGAATGGCAAGACTCAAAGAGCAACAGTCTCTACCAAGCATGGCAAGACGCTAAGAGAAACATTCTACCAACCATAGCAAGACTGCAAAAGCAACAGTCTCCACCAAGAATGTCAAGACTCAAAGAGCACCAGTGTCCATCAAGCATGGCAAGACTCCAAGATCACCAATCTCTACCAAGCATGCAAGACTCCAAGAGTGACAGTCTCTATGAAGCATGACATGACTACAAAAGCAACAGTCTCCACCAAGCTTACAAGACTCCAAGAGCAACCATCTCTACCAAGCATGACGTGCCTACGAAAGCAACAGTCACAAAAGCAACAGTCTCCACCAAGAATAGCAATACTCCAAGGGCATCAGTCTATATGAAGCATGACATGACTACAGAATCAGCAGTCTCTACAAGCATGGTAAGACTCCAAAACAACAGTCTCTACCAAGTATGCAAGACTCCAAGAGCAACAGTTTGTACGAAGAATGATATGACTACAAAAACAACAGTCTCCACCAAGAATGGCAAAACTCAAAGAGCAACAGTCTCTATCAAGCATGGCATGACTACAAAAACACCAGTCTCTACGAAGCATGACATGACTACAAAATCAACAGTCTCTACCAAGCATGCAAGACTCTAAGAGCAACAGCCTCTACCAACTATGGCAAGACTGGAAAAGCAACAGTCTGTACCAAGAATGGCAACATTTAAAGAGCACCAGTGTCCACCAAGCATGGCAAGACTCCAAGAGCACCAGTCTCTACCAAGCATGGCAAGACACTAAGAGAAATAGTCTACCAACCATAGCAAGACTGCAAAAGCAACAGTCTGTACCAAGAATGGCAAGACTCAAAGAGCACCAGTGTCCACCAAGCATGGCAAAACTCCCAGAGCACCAATCTCTACCAAGCATGCAAGACTCCAAGAGTGACAGTCTCTATGAAGCATGGCATGACTACAAAAGCAACAGTCTCCACCAAGCTTACAAGACTCCAAGGGCAACCGTCTCTACCAAGCATGACGTGCCTACGAAAGCAACAGTCACAAAAGCTACAGTTTCCACCAAGACTAGCAATACTCCAAGGGCACCAGTCTATATGAAGCATGACATGACTACAGAATCAGCAGTCTCTACAAGCATGGTAAGACTCCAAAACCACAGTCTCTACCAAGTATGCAAGACTCCAAGAACAACAGTTTGTACGAAGAATGATATGACTACAAAAACAACAGTCTCCACCAAGAATGGCAAAACTCAAAGAGCAACAGTCTCTATCAAGCATGGCATGACTACAAAAACACCAGTCTCTACGAAGCATGACATGACTACAAAATCAACAGTCTCTATAAGCATTGTAAGACTACAAAACAACAGTCTCTACCAAGCATGCAAGACTCCAAGAGCAACAGTCTCTACCAAGCATGACATGACTACAAAAGTAACAGTCTCCACCAAGTTTGGCAAGACTCCAAGAGAAACCATATCTACTGAGTATGGAAAACTCCAAGAGTAACAGTCTCCACGAAGAATGGCAAAACTCCAAGAGCAACAGTCTCTACCAAGCATGACATGACTGCAAAAGCAACAGTCTCCACCAAGTACGGCAAGACTCCAAGAGAAACCATATCTACTGAGTATGGAAAACTCCAAGAGTAACAATCTCCATGAAGAATGGCAAAACTCCAAGAGCAACATTCTCGATCAAGAATGGTAAGACTCCAAGAGCACCAGTCTCCACCAAGCATGCAAGACTCCAAGAGTGTCAGTCTCCACCAAGCATGGTAAGACTCTATTGGGGAAAGAAGAAGAATGGCCAGAAACTGAATGATGAATTGTTGAACACCAATAAGCATTGTGGCCAAACAACTCAAAAATGCTGCATCAAAAGGAATAAAGGAACTCAATATCCACCACAAAGACCCACTAAACCAGTCTGGAGGGAATTTCACAAAGCCAAAAAGAATAGCTAAAGCTACACAAAGAACATCAAATAATATGGCTGTTAGGCCTCATACACACGGACATTTTTTGACGCCGGCGTTTTCTGGCGTTTTTTGCAGCTCTCCATGTTAGTCAATGGCCCCATAAAAACGCTGACGTTTTTGAGCTGTAGATGGCGTCTGCGTTAGTGAGCTAAAACTAGAACCCACGGCCAGCGCATTCTGAGGCTGTAACGTTTTGGCATTTTTTGACGCTGACAAACGCCAACTAATATTGTACCAGCGTTAACCGGCGTTTTTTGACGCCGAAGTTTTTAGGTTGAAAAATAGCAGAGGGATGATTTTTAAAAAAAAAAAAAAACGCCTATTGACGCCGACGCTCACTAACGCCGATGCATAACGCCGAAAAACGCAGATTTTTTTTCCTTGACGTCGGGCCCGACGTTTTGTTTATTATTTAAAAAACGTCCGTGTGTATGAGGCCTTATCGTTACCAATTCTTCAGCTAAACAGGCACCAAGGATTCTTTCTGGAAGTCAGTCAAGGGAACACGACATGTAATACACTACCTCACAACCTAGAGAGCATAGACAAAGAAAAGATAATTGCAACATATATAATACTGGTGTTCACAACATTGTGTCCACCAGTTTCTGATTTTCCTTATCTTGAATGTCCTTTAACAGCACAATATTCTTTTATGTCACTCACTGATGTCTTTAAAGCTTTATGAATGTCCTGATTCCTTAAAGTGTAAATGATGGGGTTTAACATGGGAAGCACCAAAAAGTATATAAAGCTGAGTCCATTATAAACGCTGTCACTCAATGTTTTAGACAGTGTCAGTGCATATGTAGCAAATGGTATTCCAAAGTATAAAGAGACCACCAGGAGATGGGAGCTGCAGGTGGAGAAGGCTTTCTGTCTCCCAGATGATGACTTCATCCTGAGGATGGAGATTATGATCAGTATGTAGGACAACACAATAAAGCCAAAAGGTAGATTAAGCAGGTAAGTTATCACCCAGGAAAATATGTAAAAGGGTCTTGTGTTTGATATAACGCACACTGGAGTAGAGAATGCAGTACATTCACAAAAAAAATAATTGATGATAACAGGAGCACAAAATTTTAGACCCATAAAGAAGTAAAAAAAAACTGCTACAAGGGCAAATGAAAACAACCAAAAGCCGATGACGAGGTACAGGCACAGTCTATTGTGGATGAGAGCAGCATATCTCAGTGGTTGACAGATCGCCAAATATCGGTCATAGGACATCAGAGTCAGCAGAAAAGTCTCAATGACTAAAACAGCGATCACTCCATTTATCTGGATGATACAAGCAACATAAGGAACAATGCTTCTTCCCCATAGGATGTTTTGCAGCACAGAAGGATCAACGATTGTGGTACCAACAAACTCACAAAGGAATAAATTGCTGATCAGAAAGTACATGGGGGTGTGGAGATGAGGGCTTTTCCATATTAGAGAGATGACCAGGAAGTTCTCAATGCAGGTAGCGGTGTAGATAATCAATAAGAGAAGGAAAAGTGGAATTCTGTATTCATTAAACCCATCAAACCCAACAACCAGGACTTCTACAACAATTGTTTCATTCCTTTGACGTAACACCTGTGAAAAAGTGATGGTTAATATTTTAGCACCCAGCATGATATGTAAGGCTAAAGTGTATCGGAACCTAAGAACACAAATGTAACATATTGCACCTTAACAGGCCTTAGATGTTATTGTGTGGTGATGGTTTCTTTTTTCAGGCCTGGTGGTCCTGCCAGTAACAAACTTCCTGTCCTAGGGTGTCAACTCTCACTGTGCTGGATCTATGGAAGAGCATCACTGACATCCAACAACGGGACGTGAGTTAGGACTAAGGAACACCTCCTCTGTCCACTTCTCCATGAATGAGAAGGTGGGGATGACAAGGTGGCAGATCATAAGTGGAAACAGCAGCAATGAATGATGGTGTTCAGACGAAGGGGTGGCATTCAAAGCACAGAAGGGGGTAGCTATCCTAATCCATTAGACAGCACCGCCCCGCAGTCAGAGACCACTGCAATTCCCAGAGCCAGTCCAAAAAGCTCTGCATTCTGGGACTTTTTTCATTTAACACCACATGTGTGGTCTGCTGTTGCAATGCTACCAGCCATATAGGCACCATATGCATGAGGAGACACATGAATCTACACCACAAAGATAAAGTGGGAGACACAATTCCAGTTTGGCAGCAAAATGGCCACACTCCTCCTTCCTCACTATAGCAATATAAATAAATATATATTTAGTCAGGTGCTGGACAACAGAAATGTGGAGAAGGAGATATTGCCTTGTATTCTTCTCTCCAACTGAGATACAGTAGGGGGAGAGCTAAAGCTGAGCAACCCATAGACTTCTATGCAGAGCACTGAGAATCCTGGGAGAAGTTGTTTGAGATGACAGCCATATAGTGGGATGAATAGACTCTTTGGGATGCAGATCCCAATGGGCACTGTGTGGTAGGAGGAATGGAAAGAGGATTTTGGAAATGGCCTGCAAAAGTTCTTCCTCTGAGAATCCAGCAGGGATGAGAGCATAAGACTGAGAGTGTAATTTTTCCAGTGATTTCCAGTGAATGTATGATTGTACACCCCAACCTGGTACTGAGAGGCTGAGGTTCATGAGATGGTTGAGGCAAAGAACAGAGGTCCCATCTTATCCAGTGGCTCCTATGGGGGTATCACTACATACAGTATATATTACAGCCATTTATAAGACAGAAACATATTCAAAATAGAATAGCTGGCAATCAATACATTTTTCAATGTACACTATATTGTCAAAAGTATTGAGACACCTGCCTTTACATACACATGAACTTTAATGGCTTCCCAGTCTTAGTCCGTAGGGTTCAATATTGAGTTGGCCCACCCTTTGCAGCTATAACAGCTTCTGGGAAGGTCGTCCACAAGGTTTAGAAGTGTGTCTTTGGGAATGTTTGACCATTTGTGAGGTCAGGCACTTATGTTGGATAAGAAGGCCTAGCTCGCAGTCTCCACTCAAATTCATCCCAAAGGTGTTTCTATCGGGTCGAGGTCAGAACATGGACCTTTTTCTTGCACTGGTGCGCAGTCATGTTGGAACAGGAAGAGGCCATCCCCAAATTGTTCCCACAAAGTTAGGAACATGAAATTGTCCAAAATGTCTTGGTATGCTGACGCCTTTGGAGTTCCCTTCACTGGAACTAAGGGGCCAAGCCCAACCCCTGAGAGACAACCCCACACCATAATCCCCCCTCCACCAAATGATTTGGACCAGTACACAAAGCAAGGTCCATAAAGACATGGATCAGTGAGTTTGGGGTGGAGGAACTTGACTGGCCTGACCTCAACCCGATAGAACACCTTTGGGATGAATTAGAGAGGAGACTATGAGCCGGGCCTTCTCGTCCAACATCAGTGCCTGACCTCACAAATGCGTTTCTGGAAGAATGGTCATACATTTCCATAGACACAGTCCTAAACCCAATTGGCCTGTTTCATGATGTCTTCTGGGTGCAGAGCACTGGGCCCTGAACCCTCCCACCCTGCAATACCAGCGAATTAACACTTCTAGCTTTCTGCCCCGGCCACTCAGGACAGGAGGCCGAAGACCCAGAACCCGGAAAGAAGACTGGGTCAACACAGGAGACGTGGCGCCAGGCACCAGGGCAGCTGTGACCGCTGGAGGGCTCCACCCATAGGGGGAGGGAGGACCTGCAGGGGACCGCCTGCTCCCCCCCAAAATCCTTCAGCACCAGCCACCACTGGTTGTTACATTGGCAGTAGTCAGTGAAGTCAATCAGTACAGTGGCAAATAGTGGAGAAGAATGTTATCTGTACTGTTACATTGCTGGCGGTCAGTGGAGGAGTATGCTATGTGTGCTGTTATATTGGCGGCAGTCAGTGGAGGAGTGAAACAATACAGTGGCAGTTAGTGGTGAAGAAGGGAGCTACAGTGGCAGTTAGTAGACAGTGAAGAAGGGAGCTACAATGGCAGTTAGTAGACAGGGAAGAAGGGAGTTACAGTGGCAGTCAGTAGACAGTGAAGAAGGGAGCTACAGTGGCAGTCAGTAGACAGGGAAGAAGGGAGTTACAGTGGTAGTCAGTAGACAGTGAAGAAGGGAGCTACAGTGGCAGTCAGTAGTCAGTGAAGAAGGGAGCTACAGTGGCAGTCAGTAGACAGTGAAGAAGGGAGCTACAGTGGCAGTCAGTAGACAGTGAAGAAGGGAGCTACAGTGGCAGTCAGTAGACAGTGAAGAAGGGAGCTACAGTGGCAGTCAGTAGACAGGGAAGAAGGGAGTTACAGTGACAGTCAGTAGACAGTGAAGAAGGGAGCTACAGTGGCAGTCAGTAGACAGTGAAGAAGGGAGCTACAATGGCAGTCAGTAGACAGGGAAGAAGGGAGTTGCAGTGGCAGTCAGTAGACAGGGAAGAAGGGAGTTACAGTGACAGTCAGTAGACAGTGAAGAAGGGAGCTACAGTGGCAGTCAGTAGACAGTGAAGAAGGGAGCTACAGTGGCAGTCAGTAGAAACGAATATTACTTGTGTGTTTGTGGCAGTCAATGGAGAAGAAGTCTATGCCCAAGAAAACTGGAGAGTGCAAAATATTGTGCAACTGTGCATGGGAGCCAATCAGCTTCTTACTACCACTTGTTGAATTGAACTTTGACAACAAAACCTGGTAGCTTATGGGTTTCTATGCAGAGCTATGCCAGATTTTGCATTCTCTGGGTTTAGTAAATCATCGGAGAAGTTACCGGTACAGTGGCAGTTAGTGAAAAAGAATGCTGTGTGCGCCATTACATTGGTGGCAGTTAGTGAAAAAGAATGCTGTGTGTGTTGTTTCAGTTGTGGCAGTCAGTGGAAATGTGATAGTCAGTAGAGAAATATGCTGTGTGTGCTGTTACATTGGCAGACTTAGTCAGTTTAGGAATCAAGTGTAAGGGTAGTACAGTGAAGAAGAACATTGTGTGTGCCATTAAATTGGTGGCAGTCAGTACAGAAGAATGCTGTGTGTGCTGTTGCATTGGATGTGGTCAGGAAAGAATTTAATCAGTACAATGGCAGGTAGTGGAGAAGAATGTTGTGTGTGCTGGTCAGAGCTGGTGCAAGGATTTTTGACACCCTAGGCAAAACCTTATTTTGCCGCCCCCATTGGTTCCATCCCATGACTCCTCCCCCTTTGTCCTGCCCATGTGACAGGAGGCGGGGCTATACAGGAAGCATCGTGTTAAGTACCTGGTAGTGAGCCTGACGGTCAGGGGTGGCCTCTCTTACGACTCCGGTTCGTGGGACCGCTGGAGTTGGGAACAGCGGCCACAGGAGCACGGTGGGGTAAGAGTGCCTGTAGAAGTCCAGGAGTATCCGTCAGCAGCGGACAGGAGATGTGCTGGAAGGGTGCTGATGTTTAGAGCAGGATACTTGTTGGGACTGGATGGTCGCAGGCACAGTAGCAGAGTCAGGGACAAGCAGGGTCGGCAACGGGCAGGCAGCAGAGGTACAGAGGGATGAGGCGGTCGGATGGTCGTAGGCAAGCCAGGGGTCGGTACAGGCAGAGTTCAGGCAAGGTCAGGCAGGCCGGGTCACAGGAATCAAATAACGGGTAGCAGAACACTCAGGAAAACAGGGCACATGCTGTAGATCAGGCAGCATCTGCTTACAGGAAGCAGGAAGTTTAAATAGAGCTGTTCCTCTAAGAATTAGAGGAAACCACAACCAAATGCTATTAACCCTCCGCACCATCTTCTAACACAGTGGTGTCAAACTCAATTTCATTGTGGGCCACATCAGCATTATGATTGCCCATAAAAGGGCCGGTTGTATCTTTAAGACTATGTCCAGAGCATCCCCTTCCCTTACATTAGATGTCAAGAGTCCCCCCCACCATCAGAAGTTGAATCCTCCACCCTCCCTTGCATCAAAGTGCCCCCCCTTACCTTATGCTGCTGCTGGGAAGAAGCTGGATGCATTGCTGGAAAGCAGAAAGTACAGGGTCTGGAGGTGGGCTGGAGCTCTCCTGCAGCTGCAGGACAGGTGCGAGGGCCACATGAAATGGCTTGGAGGGCCAGATTCCGCTCGCGGGCCTTGTGTTTGACACCTGTGTTCTAACACATCGGCTTTGCTTCCTCTAACGCTGGCTCCAGTGCTGCGCTGCACCTCCAATTACACTACCGGTCAGATGGAGCAGCTGCCTGAGACTGAGTTAGTTACATGCTGCAGCCTGCAGAGCATGCAGATGTGGAGGGCACCCCTAGGCAGCAGTGCGCCCTAGGCGGCTGCCTAGTTTGCCTAGTGGTAGCACCAGCCCTGGTGCTGTTGGTGGTGGTCAGTAGAGAAATATGCTGTGTGTGTTGTTACATTGGCAGAGCAGCGAACAGTGTACAGTGGAGTTCAATGGAGAAGAATGCTGTGTGTGCCGTTACATTGGCAGTCAGAGTCAGTCTAGAGCTGGGCTGCTATTACTGACAGCAGAGTGGAGAGCACAATACATAGACATTATAAAAATCACCAACATGACATCATATTTTACAATATCCATAAGATATACAATATCTCACAAAAGTGAGTACACCACTCACATTTTTGTAAATATTTTATTATATCTTTTCATGTGACAACACTGAAGAAATGACACTTTGCTACAATGTAAAGTAGTGAGTGTACAGCTTGTATAACACTGTAAATTCGCTGCCCCCTCAAAATAACTCAACACACAGCCATTAATGTCTAAACCGCTGGCAACAAAAGTGAATACACCCCTAAGTGAAAATGTCCAAATTGGGCCCAAAGTGTCAATATTTTGTGTGGCCACCATTATTTTCCAGCACTGCCTTAACCCTCTTGGGCATGGAGTTCCCCAGAGCTTCACAGGTTGCCACTGGAGTCCTCTTCCACTCCTCCATGATGACATTACGGAGCTGGTGGATGTTAGAGACCTTGCGCTCCTTCATCTTCTGTTTGAGGATGCCCCACAGATGCTCAATAGGGTTTAGGTCTGGAGACATGCTTTTTACCCTCAGCTTTTTTAGCAAGGCAGTGGCCGTCTTGGAGGTGTGTTTGGGGTCGTTATCATGTTGGAATTCTGCCCTGTGGCCCAGTCTCCGAAGGGAGGAATCATGCTCTGCTTCAGTATGTCACTGTACATGTTGGCATTCATGGTTCTCTCAATGAACTGTAGCTCCCCAGTGCCGGCAGCACTCATGCAGCCCCAGACCATGACACCACCATGCTTGACTGTAGGCAAGACACACTTGTCTTTGTTCTCCTCACCTGGTTGCCGCTACACACGGTTGAGACCATCTGAACTGAAAAACTTACAGAGAAATTTCGGATACTTGGTTCAACAGCTCTCATGATTGGCTGGCCGCCATCCAGGGGTATTCCCTATATATATTCCCTATATCGCAGGGACAGGGTGGGCAAAAAAGGGGAAGGGGTGTGCCTGTATATAAAAAATGACGTAAGAATAAATTTGAGAGATGACATTACTAGTGGATCTGGGGAGGAAGTTGAAGCCTTATAGCTAGAGCTACAAAGGGAGGATACCAGGGGGAAAGTAATACTGGGTATATGCTATAGGCCCCCAAATCAGAGGGAAGAGGGGGAGGCAGACTTCCTATCACAATTTGGAATAGCGGCTAGGATGGGAAGTGTCATTATAATGGGGGATTTTAACTATCCAGATATTGACTGGGAGGAAGGTACTGCACATTCAGCTAAGTCTCGCCATTTCCTAAATGTCCTGCAGGAGAAAGAGAAAAAGCATTATTAGACCTTCTGATCACTAACACCACAGATCTGATCACAGACGTGGAAGTAAGGGGCAATCTAGGAAATAGTGATCACAGAACAATTCGTTTCAGTATAAATTACACAAATAAGAAACATAAGGGGAATACAAAGACGCTGAATTTTAAGAGAGCCAACTTCCATAAAGCTCCTTGCTAGAAGATGTTAGCTGGGATCAAATTCTAGGAACAAGGAACAAGGAGGAAAAATGGGAGTGCTTCAAGAACATACTCAACAAAGGTATTAGCCAGTGTATCCCAACGGGAAATACATTTAAAAGAGCTAATCAAAGACCAGGATGGCTTAACTCCGACGTAAAGGCACACATAAAAGCAAAGGAGAAGGCCTTCAAAAAATACAAGGCTGAGGTGTCCCTGTCAGATTTTCATATCTATAAAACACGCAATACTTCCGGTTCCGGCGCCTCATGGCTTAGCTGCACGGCCGCTCAGCTCCCGCAGTAAGCCTCTAAAATCTGTTCAAAAAAGCCACCCCACCCGCCCTGATCGGCACCATCCAGACCGGAGGCACCCCCCCCTTGAGCATAAATGGAGCAATACCTCGATAAAGGCGTGCCCCGTCCGCCCCCGCAGGTACGTGGAGCCTGTCATGGCGGGTACATCAGGAGGAACGTTC
>BLSH010159217.1:349468-371877 GCA_018402905.1 Glandirana rugosa
GTGTCTTCTCCCCCCCCCCCTGTGTACCTCTCTCGTATATGTAAGTGTTTAATGTATGCTCTCTCCATGTGTCCCCCCCCCCCTCTTCTGTGTATCGCCTTCTTCCACACGGACTGCCTCCCTTGTGTATTGATCTGCTCAAAGAGTCCATTAGCCGTACAATTGTACCCATGGTGATTACATCCTAAAATTTTAATGGGGTTACATCACTTCTTACATTTTGGCTGAGGCTGTACTTTAGGGAGCCGCATTACTTGCAGTACTACCATGTGGAAGAAAGTGAAGTTACTACTAGATTGGACATGTTTTGACTTTAAACCTATACTTTTATCTCGGTTACCACACCCACCCCCCTGCTGCATACCATCCCCGATTACATCAGCATCCCAATTACCCCCCCATCCAGGACCGGTTCTATAAGAATGTCATACGAGGAGCTCATCTCCCCTATAAAAATCCAAACTACCTGCCATTTAATCCATGTCGAATGTTTTTAATAGGCCTGACTTTTCTTACCTTTCATGAAAATAATTTCATGGAATGTTAAGGGACTTAGATCCCCTAACAAACGCATGAAGGTATTGAGACATCTTCAACGATTACGGGTTGACATAGCTCTACTTCAGGAATCCTACTTACCATCTGGGGACTTTGGGCGCATGAAAAAATTGTGGGTGGGCACGGTTATAGGTTCGGAGGCTGTGGGAAGGAAGGCTGGAGTTCTAATCCTGATACACAAAAACTTTAAAGGTCAGATAGTTGCCACGGACACTGACACCCAAGGCAGAATAGCCACGATACATATCAAATGGGGAAACCGGGAACTTAATACTACTAATGTATACGCCCCAAACAACCCAGGGCTGACTTTCTACGCGAACCTTTCTACTTACCTCTTGAAGTACCCCCTTACCCCCCATGTGGTTGGGGGAGATTTTAACTCCGTCATGTGCCCTTTAGAAGATAAATCTTACCCCTCCCCCCCTCAACCACCCGCAAACAAGAGCAAACAACGACCTCTCTGGTGGACACCATAGAATCCCTACATTTAACTGATATCTGGAGACTAATGCACCCAACCGACTGGGAATTTACCTATTTTTCACCCCCGCCCAAAATGCTGTCCAGAATAGATTAGTTATTCACCACTGAGTAACTTCTAACTTCGATAGCAGACTCGGACATACATGAAATGTCCATTTCCGACCATACGCCAATATCACTCTCGCTGATGGATAGCGCCATCACCCCTCACCTGAACCTGTGGCTCTTCCCGTCCCACCTAGCGCATAACCCTGACTTTCAAAATTATATAACAACAGCCTGGGAGGAATACTCTCTCACAAACCAAGAACATCAGACCAATCCAAATCTCTTCTGGGAGGCAGGAAAAGCCTTTTTAAGAGGGAAGGTGATCTCGTACGCAGTGTCCTATAAACGGCGATCATTAGCCAAATACCGCCTAGCCAGCACACAACTCAATTCAGCCAATCCGCCTTAGCCTCAAACAACACCCAAGTGAATAGAGACAGGTGGCAATCTGCCAAGCATGCATTTGACCTCTGGGCAGATACTTTAGAGTTGTCCCGTAGAGCGCACACAGATGCCATGTTCTATCAACATGGAAATAAATCAGTTAAACTACTGGCCAGGCTATGCAAAGGACCGTACACCCCAACCCACACCACAGCCCTAAAGGACAAGCTGGGCCGAACACACTCCAACCCACAAGACATAGCACATACCATGCTCAAATACTATACTTCCCTTTATTCTTTAGACAAGATAGATCCTCTAAAAGCGCAACATTTCCTCAGCCAACTGAGCATCCCGAATATCACAACAGCTCAACTTGAAAAATTAAATGCCCCGATCTCCCACACAGAAATTCTCCTGGCCATACAGAACACATCCCCAAAGAAAGCACCAGGGCCCGATGGTTTTACAGGTGAATTCTATAAGTCACTCAAGGATATCCTTAGCCCGACTCTGTCCAGGGTATACAACCACATTTGGTCAGGGGGGCAATATATACCCACTGGCAACCAGGCTGTGATTAAACTCTTAAGTAAAAAAGGCAAAGATCCACTGGCCCCGGGGTCCTACCGCCCTATATCTCTTCTAAATCTAGATGCAAAATTTTTATCCAAAATCATAGCAAATAGATTAGCGGATATTATCCCCTTAATAATACACCCTGCCCAATCTGGCTTTGTCCGTGGCAGAACGGCGACTCTAAATATTCGGAAAGTACTGTCGGTTCTGGAATACGCTAAAAACCATCCAAGCCAAGATACGGCCATCATAACTCTCGACACCGAAAAGGCATTCGATAACGTAAGTTTCGAATGGCTCTTCTTAGTCCTACGTGCCCTAAATTTCCAGGGCCCTTTCCTCCACACCATACAACAGACATATGCGCACCCTACAGCTAGAATAGTTGCGGCAGGTATATTGACACCTGAATTTCAACTACATAAGGGTACGAGACAGGGCTGCCCCCTGTGCCCCTTGCTGTTTAACCTGGCTCTCGAACCCCTATTTAGGTTTTTAACCACTAAGGCCCCCCTCCATGGAGTAAAGGTTGGTGAACAAGAGCTTCGCACAGCTCTGTTCACTGACAATGTTCTTATTTTTACCTCAAACCCTACTAAAGATTCACTTACAGTTAGAGACATTTTTGAGGACTTCCGCACCCTCTCGGGACTACGGATCAACTACTCTAAAAGCGGAATCCTCCCTCTGGGTGCTACAAAACACCATTCGTGGATAACACTTTCCCCTTTTACCTTGGCGACCACACACATTACCTACCTAGGTATCCAGATTGGTAACACCCCCTCCTCCCTATACACTCTGAACTACCCTCCCCTGTTCACAAAAATATCTCAGGAGTTGGCTTGATGGATGGACCTTCCGCTATCACTCTTGGGGAGATGTTGCCTTTTCAAGATGGTAAGTTTTGTCAAATTACTATACCCATTGAAAACTTTGCCTTTGCTCTTAAAGCATAAAGATATCCAAAGCTTAAACACTGCCATTGTAAAATTTCTATGGCGGGGCAAGAGACTGCGAATATCACAAACTAAGCTTTATCCCCCCAGGAGCGATGGTGAGCTCAATCTCCCGCATATCAGGCTGTATAATATTGCTTGCCTCCTATGCACAGGTATAGACTGGATAGCCAATACTTCTCGTTACTCTAATGCCTCCCTAGAATCATCTATGGTCATGCCTTATACCCTACCAGCTTTACTGCACACACGATGGAGCCATCTCCTGGTACATCTTCGACAGAATCTTCTGCTTAGGGACACCATTATTGCCTGGAGGGAATCGCGGAAAATATTAAAAAGGTCACCTTTCATCTCACGAAATCTACCCGTAAGAGGTAACCCCCAGTTCCCGGCACCACAAGAATGCGCTGCCTTCCAGTTGTGGGAAGCACATGGACTGTCACACATGATTTCACTTTTCAACGAAGAAACAGGCAAAGCCATACCTTTCGTGGACCTTAGTAAGATGTATAACCTACCTTCCTCCCACGCTTTCCACCACGCTCAATGTTTAAGCTTTGTACGGTATACTCCTAAGCTACCTACCTCCCCGTTCCGTCCCTCCTTTATTGACCAGCTACTTGACAAAGACTCCTTCTCCATATCTGATATATATAAACCTCTCCTCCGAAAGGCCCTGCCCTCGTCAATGGAAGCAGCTGCTTCGAAATGGATAAAAGACTTCCCTTTGGAGGGTCTAGCGGAGAAAATAGTTTTGGTATACAATATGGTTCTACGACATACACCATGCGAAACTTGGAAGGAGTCTCAACTAAAGCTATTACACAGAGCCTTCATCCCTTTCCTAAAAAATAAAGAGGACCCAAAGTCAGCATCCTGTACATGGTGCTCTTCGGACAAACCTTCACTTGCACATCGCTTCTGGAAATGCCCTCTAATTCAGGCCTTCTGGGCCAAAGTGGTGGAATTTATTAAGGACGTCTCCAATATACAGATTCCAAAGGCCCCGGAGTTACTCTTATTTGGCTTTTTAGACCGTTCGTGCCTCAGTGACTTGTCAAACCCAACACCTACAACCAACATACCCTGGATCCAAACAACTCTCCTGACTGCCCGTAAAGTTATTTTGAAATGCTGGACCAAGCCCCTCTGCCCTTCTTTAAACATGGTACAGCAAGACCTGAAATGGCTACTGTACATGGAAAGGCTTACCTCAATCTTCTCAGACTCATCCTCTATCCGACGATTCCAAAACAAATGGCACCTCTTCATGCAGGTGGCCCTTCAGCCAAAGGAAGCTGAAGCCATTATCAAAGCACCCCATTGCTACCACGATGACACACGGCAACTACACTTTGGGCCTTGATGGAACATTTACCCCCCTTGGTCCCAATGCCCTACCCATCACCCTTGACTCTGTTAGGGCCCAGAATGCAATAATTTTTCTTTACCTTATTGTACTGTTATATGTACTGTTGAACATCCTTTGATAATGTTATTCCAAGGTCCATCCATCATGGTAATAATGGCAACCCCACTAAGCAGCTCTTTACCCCCGCTTGTCTACCAGCTCTACATATACCAAAACACCGATACTGGTATCAACACCTCCCCCCCTGTAGGTATGGACACATACCCCTCCCCCCTTTTCCTGTCTGGGTATGCAGCACCCTACGCCCATACATATGCCCCATCCAAGTTCTGTTTCCCCCACCTTCCCCTCATATTCCGCATGAGTTCATGCGCAGGAAGTACGAAACTCAGGTCACCCCTAACCTTCACTATATTACATACCACCCTCCCCCTATGTATTTTGCTTCTTAGGGTGACCTTCCTACTTTTCCTACTTCTCCTATTGCTTCTCCATAACACTCTGGTTTTTGCTACATATCTTATGGTCTATCTTATAATTTTATGTACCAACAAACTGGTGTGTGAACGCAAGATCTTTGTTATCTTTGATGCTAGTGATAATCTTTGTACCTTCAATGATCTTTGTACACGTAAAATCACAATAAAATCTTATGAAAAAAAAAATAAAACATGCAATAAGGAATGCAAAGGTGCAATCAGATCAGCTAAGATAGAACATGAAAGACACATAGCAGAGGAGAGTAAAACGAATCCCAAGAAATTCTTTAAGTATATAAACAGTAAGAGAGGGAGGTCAGATCATATTGGCCCCATAAAGAATGATGAAGGTAATCTGGTTGCAAAGGATGGAGAAAAGGCAAAGGTGTTAAACTCATTTTTCTCCTCAGTATTCACGAAGGAAACAGGGGGCTCAATTATTCAGAACTACAATGCTGATCCTCACGGCACATCACAGGAAGCACCCTCATGGCTAACTGAGGATAAAATCAGGAATAGGCTTGAAAAACGGAACACTAATAAGTCACCGGGACCAGATGGCTTGCACCCGAGGGTCATTAAGGAGCCAAGTTATTGCCAGACCCTTGTACCTAATTTTTAAGAGCAGTTTTCTGAATGGTATGATACCAGATGATTGGAAGAAAGCCAATGTAGTACCAATGTATAAAAAAGGACCAAGATATATCCCTGGGAACTACAGATCAGTTAGCTTAACATCAATAATTGGCAAGCTCTTGGAGGGAACAATAAGGGATTACATACAAGATTATTGTAACGAGAACGGTACCATTAGTGGTAATCAACATGGGTTCATGAAGGATCGTTCTTGCCAAACCAATCTATTAACCTTCTATGAGGAGGTGAGCTGCCATCTAGATAAAGGAAGGCCTGTAGACGTGGTGTATCTGGACTTTGCGAAAGCATTTGATACTGTTCCCCATAAACGTTTACTGTACAAACTAAGGTCCCTTAACATGGATCAAAGGGTGAGCACCTGGATTGAAAATTGGCTACAAAGGCGAGTCCAGACGGTGGTGATAATTGGGGAATACTCAGAATGGTCTGGTATAGAAAGTGGTGTTCCCCAAGGTTCTGTCCTGGGATCAATCCTATTCAATTTATTCATAAACGACTTGGAGGTCGGGGTGAACAGCTCAATCTTAATATTTGCGGATGATACCAAGCTAAGCAGAGCAATAAACTCTCCATAGGATGTGGAAACCTTGCAAGAAGATCTGAATATATGAGTGGGATGGGCAGACAAGTGGCAAATGAGATTTAATGTAGAAAAATGTAAGGTAATGCATTTGGGTACCAAGAACAAGAAAGCAAACTACTCACTAGGGGGAGAGCCTCTGGGGGAATCTAGGATGGAAAAAGACCTAGGGGTCCTAGTAGAGAACAGGCTCAGCAGTGGCATGCAATGCCAAGCTGCTGCAAGCAAAGCTAACAAAGTGTTGGCATGCATCAGGAAAGGGATCAACTCCAGGGATACATCTATAATTCTCCCACTATACAAGTCTCTGGTGAGGCTGCACCTGGAATATGCCATCCAGTCCTGGGCACCAGTCCTCAGGAAGGATGTCCTGGTATTGGAAAGGGTACAGAGAAGAGCCACAAAGCTTATTAAGGGATTGGAGGACCTTAGTTATGAGGAAAGATTACAAGCACTGAACGTATTTCCTCTGGAGAAGAGACGCTTGAGAGGGGACATGATTTCAATGTACAAATACTGTACTGGTGACCCCACAGTAGGTACAAAACTATTCCGTGCAAGGGAGCACACAAAGACACGTGGCCATTCACTGAAAATAGAAGAAAGGCGGTTTAACCTTAAAAAGCATAGAGGGTTCTTTACGGTAAGAGCAGTGAGGATGTGGAATTCTCTTCCACAAGCAGTAGTCTCTGCTGGGAGTCTAGATAATTTCAAAAAACTATTAGATGCACACCTAAGGGACCACAACATTGAAGGATATACAATTTAATACTGACATTAAAAACACACATAGGTTGGACTTGATAGACTTGTGTCTTTTTTCAACCTCGTTTACTATGTAACTTGGTCTCATCAGACCACAGGACAGGTTCCAGTAATTCATGTCCTTAGTCAGCTTATCTTCACCAAACTGTTTGCAGGCTTTCTTGTGCATCATCTTTAGAAGAGACTTCCTTCTGGGACGACAGCCATGCAAACCAATTTGATGCAGTGTGCGGCATATGGTCTGAGCACTGATAGGCTGACCCCTGACCCTTTCAATCTCTGCAGCAATGCTGGCAGCACTCATACGTCTATTTCCCAAAGTTAACCTCTGGATATGACACTGAGCATGTGCATTCAACTTCTTTGGTTGACCATGGCGAGGCCTGTTCTGAGTTAAACCACTGTATGGTCTTGGCCACCGTGCTACAGCTCAGTTGCAGGGTCTTGGCAATCTTCTTATATCCTAGGCCATCTTTATGTAGAGCAACAATTCTTTTTTCAGATCCTCAGAGAGTTCTTTGCCATGAAGTGCCATGTTGAGCTTCCAGTGACCAGTATGAGAGAGTGAGAGCGATAACACCAAATTTAACACACCTGCGCCCCATTCACACCTAAGACCTTGTAACACTAACGAGTCACATGACACCGGGGAGGGAAAATGGCTAATTGGGCCCAATTGGGACATTTTCACTTAGGGGTGTACTCACTTTTGTTGCCAGCGGTTTAGACATTAATGGCTGTGGGTTGAGTTATTTTGAGGGGGCAGAAAATTTACACTGTTATACAAGCTATGCACTCACTACTTTACATTGTAGCAAAGTGTCATTTCTTCAGTGCTGTCACATGAAAAGGTATAATAAAATATTTACAAAAATGTCAGGGGTGTACTCACTTTTGTGAGATACTGTATATGCACCAGTACTGGTAATGTTATCCTTCTCATTAAATAGAGCAGTTTTGATCTTTCAGAAGCTGTGTGTAAAAGACATCCTTCATACAGTGATATTAGCAGATTACTTACTGTACCTTGGCACTGTTCAGTTCACTATTTATCCTGGGAATATAAAGATTTGTATTATAATGATCATCTTCCTGAATATGTTGGAGTCCTCCATGTATGCCCATACTCCGGAGAGGTTCAGCTGAGCGTTACTTCTGATGACTTCTCACATCGCATTTTATATACTTTTCTGATCAATTACTTTGGTGGTGATCAATCCCAGTGGGGGCCAATCATTTCCCAAAGCTGATCATTAGTTTATTTTCGATACTGAAAAATAAAACAAACAATCACAGAAATAAACATTTGATTTCATCATCCTAAGCATCAAAACTCTCTAAGAACAAAGAAAGTAAAGGGAACAATGTTCATGAAAGCGTGAAATCTCCAATACCTGTATCTAAAGGTTATTTTTATGTAAGGATTGTTTTATATAAAAAAAAATGATTAGTATATATAAAAATACATTATATTGTCAAAAGTATTGGGACACCTGCCTTTACACGCACATGAACTTTAGTGACATCCCAGTCTTAGTCCGTAGGGTTCAATATTGAGTTGGCCCATCCTTTGCAGTTATAACAGCTTCAACTCTTCTGGGAAGGCTGCCCACAAGGTTTAGGAGTGTCTATGGGAATGTTTGACTATTCTTCGAGAAGAGCATTTGTGAGGTCAGGCACTGATGTCGGATGAGAAGGCCTGGCTCGCAATCTCGACTCTAATTCATCCCAAAGGTGTTCTATCGGGTTGAGGTCAGGACTTTTTGCAGGCCAGTCAAGTTCCTGCACCCCAAACTCGCTCATCCATGTCTTTATGGGCCTTGCTTTGTGCCCTGGTCCAAATCATTTGGTGGAGAGGGTATTATGGTGTGGGGTTGTTTTTCAGGGGTTGGGCTTGACCCTTTAGTTCCAGTGAAGGGAACTCTTAAGACATCAGCATACCAAGACATTTTGGACAATTTCATGTTCCCAACTTTGTTGGAGCAGCTTGGGGATGGCCCCTTCCTGTTCAATATGACTGTGCACCAGTGCACAAAACAAGGTCCATAAAGAAACGGATGAGTGAGTTTGGGGTGGAGGAACTTGACTGGCCTGCACAGAGTCCTGACCTCAACCTGATAGAACACCTTTGGGATGAATTAGAGCAGAGACTGCGAGCCACGCCTTCTTGTCCAACATCAGTGCCTGACCTCACAAATGGGCTTCTGGAAGAATGGTCAAACATTCCCATAGACACACTCCTAAACCTTGTGGACAGCCTTCCCAGAATAGTTGAAGCTGTTATAGCTGCAAACGGTGGGCCAACTCAATATAGAACCCTACAGACTAAAGCCTCGTACACACGCTGAGATTTTCGTATGACCACACATCCAATTTTTTCCAAAATTGGCTGTCCGTGATTTTGTCTAGCTTACTGATGGTAGTAAAATTATCATTCGACAAAGGCGAATGTAGTGACGTGCTACGAGCGGATAAAGAGGAAGTTCGGTTGAATGTGAATTGTGAATTACGAACGCTGGTTTACATGACCGAATACTTGCGGGACGTTCCTGGGTTCGGAGCATGCGTGTTTTTACTTACAACTTTTGTTTGTCCAACTTCTGTACAGACGAGGCAAAAATCGGATGTGGCCTTGTTGGCAGACAAAAAATTTCTAGTCGACTCATCCAGGTTTTGTTGGACGATAAATGAAAATCGGCTGTTGAATGGAGCGTACTAACGGTCAGATTATCAGACGACAAGGTGTCATACGAAAATTTTCGGCCAATAATTGGACCGTGTGTATGGGCCTTTAGACTGGAATTAAAGTTCACGTGAGTGTAAAGGCAGGTGTCCCAATACTTTTGACAATATAGTGTACATCTAGGTGTATTAGACCTTGGTTCCTGACCTTTCTCTTATGTTCAAAAAATTAAAAAAATGCAGGAGCCCCATTTGAAGGAGGGCTTAAATATTTAACTGTTTACCCTTATGAACATGTATTTGCTCCTTGGGATTTTTTTGTGTCTATATACAGGTTCTGGGACTGAGATACAGAGTTCAACCTGAATTCCAGAAGACATTAAATTTGGACCAAATCCTAATCTCAATTACACTGTAATTTTTTGTGGTTAAGATTCCAAAAAGGCTTCTACTAGAAAAAGGACAAAGACTACTTTAAGGGCTGTTCCTGCTATTGCTTGATAACCTTTAGCTTGACTGTCAGTGCAAGTCTCACCTTTCCTGACTGCCAGTGCCACCAGGTCCCAGCTTTCTTGGCTGCCAGTACCACCAGTCCCGGAACTGAGACTTAGGTCCTTTGTCTGCAGACAGCAGGAGGATGAAAGCCTCACCCACTTTGCGTTAGCCCTCCAGAACCTGTGGAATGGCAAAATAAGGATGCACACAGTTGTGCCAATATAAGTGCCTCAGATAAATTACTAAGGGATCAATATGTGGTGGGGATGAAGGCCTGCCCCGTTAAAAGAGCCATATAGGAACGTATAAAAGTGCAACCCTGATGCTGATGCAACCATGGCCATGACAAAGAAACATGAATCACTACAGGTGAGGGAAGAGTATTTGGCCCCATTTCCCCTGTTGGCCATGCAGACTGCCATAAGGGAGCTAACTCAAAAAAAAGTGTCCATGAGGTAAGAGCTGTCCACATAACATGATGTGTCCAAGAGATGTCTAAAGTACACAAAGGTAAGGTAGTAGTCAGGTCGCCCAACTCTACAAGGGTGAGAAACCATTGTGGAGAGACCCAGATGAAGACTGGAAGTGCTGGCACTGTAGCTGTTTTAAACATGTAGCCTGATACTGTTGCCAGTTTAAAAACAAGAGTACTCAGAGGCCACAGTTGAACTAGGAGCTCCTGGGAATGGCAACACAAGATCCCATTAGACCAGAAGCCATGGTTGCACCAAGTCCAGTCATCAATGCTCTGATAAATGACCCTTTCTTGATTGT
This sequence comes from Glandirana rugosa, assembly GCA_018402905.1. Classification (NCBI taxonomy): domain Eukaryota; kingdom Metazoa; phylum Chordata; class Amphibia; order Anura; family Ranidae; genus Glandirana; species Glandirana rugosa. Next base: position 360,290 of record BLSH010159217.1, read on the forward strand.
CTCCAGGTCAGAAGTAACCATTATGGAGTACGAGTTCTTTGCCCAGTGGTTTGGGACTAGAGACCAGCTATACCCCTTCTGGCCGTCTCTGAAGGTGGCCACGCTTGTTAGCCAAGACTGAAGAACCAAGCTCACATGAATGGGGCTGTGGTCTACATGCTGTGTGGCTTATTGTGATGCAAGCCTTTGTGGCCTACCAGCAAGCAGCAAGTCAACAGACAGAAAGGGTGAGGGCTGTTCATACACCCCCAAGCAAAAGATACTCCTGGCCCCCCTTCAAAAGGTAGTCTAGTCCCTGCCCATTGGGGCTCACAAGAAGCTGCAAGGAGCCACAGTGATGGTGGAGCCCCACAGAGATCTGGGGATACCGAGGAAATGTATGGCAGCCCACACCTTGTCCAAAGTACACAAAGGCAAGTTACTAGTCCAGCTTATCAATTTGGGAACCTCCCTGATCCCAGTCCTGAATCACACCAGCAATGCAGACCTTATAGTGCCAGCCCACTGCATCTCTGGGACCCAACCAGGGGTAGAGGCTGTGTGTGCCTCATTACAAGCTGCCATGACCTCTCCTTGAATGATGAACAATATAGTCAGCTGCTAGAACAACTAGCTATTCTCTTCTGAGACTACCCTCTGCCACAACAGTGCCTTATCCACCAGCTACTGGAGAAACAGCTACTGGTCTTCACCACTAGCCCTGAGGACTACAGATTCACAGAGGCAATAGACCACACAATTAACATGGGGGATGCTCCATCCATCTGGGAGCAGTACTGTCATATTCCCCCAGCTCTGTGCCAGGAGGTCAAGGACTTGATCAGTAACATGTTACAGTGTGGGATAATCTGTGAGAACTGCAGCCCATGGGTTGCTCCTTTCATCTTTGTGCAGAAGAAAGATGGGAGCCTGCAATTCTGTGTGGACTATCGTAAAGTAAATGCCTGCACTCACTGGGATACCTACCCCCTACCCAGGGTGGAGGTGACATTTATGGCACTGGGCCAAGTGTAATACTACTCTACGTTCGACCTAGCAAGCGGTCACAGGCAAACCCTGGTGAAGGAACAAGACTGAGAGAAAAATGTTTTTATCACACATCCTGGGACTATTTGAGTTTAATCACATTCCCTTCCGGCTGAGCAATGCCTCCAATAAGTTCCAATAGTTAATGGAGAGTTGTTTGGTGGATTACAACTTTGAGACTGTACTAATCTATCTTGACAACATTGTCATTTGCATATCTAGCACCTGGACCAGGCGTCTGGCCCAATATGGGTTGAAGTTGAAGCCAAACAAGTGTTGCGTGATATAAAAGAAGATCCAATACCTGGGACATGTTGTGGAGGCTGGGAGGTGGTTTCCCCAGATCCAGCCAAGGTTCAGGTGGAACAAGAGTGGCTTAACTATCAAAGACTATCACTGAACGACATTCTTTTCTGGGACTGGTAGGCTGTTAATGACAGTTCATCCCCAAGTTTGCGCAAATTGATGCACCTCTTACCCAGCTACTGAGCTGCCAGCCTACAAAGAGAAAAGTCTTCCCCTTCAGTCCATTCCCAATGGCAGGCCTTTTTTTTTTATTTTATGAATATGTTTATTTGAATAAAAATAAAATAAATTGAGTATAAAGCAGATTCAGTTACAAGTTATATATTTAAGTTTCAAGAAAAGGCCTTGTCTTTGTCGAGCAAGGCAACATGGCAGCCAAATAAACCTTAGTCCGTGAAAGAGAGCCATTAGAGTCGGAGTTATATCAATATCATAGCGTAACGTGTAGCACTAAGAACAATAGCAAAGTTGAAAGCATAGTACTAGGCATGGATATCTGGTTGACGGATGCCTGAATCCCTTGGGGGACCCTATCCGGGTCAAGCTGGTAGTGTAGAAGTCCTGCGGAAGACCTGGTGTGACCTTGTGTAGCAGTAGATAGCATAACCAACTTACAAGGAGTCATAGAGCCCAGAGTATACAAGAGAGTGTATTAGTCAGGAATAGTATATCTGGGCTGAAGGCTGTGGAACGTCAAGGGGGGGGGGGGGGATGTGTTGAAGGCGGCTCTTGAAGTTTGAGTTTGCCTAGAGTAGAGTAGAGCTGAAATGGGATGGGAAGTATGCTCTATGTGCAATTTTAAACTGAGTCTCTCTCCACTTTTCTGAGATCGTCAAAGCGTGGACTAGCCTGCCAGTATTTTGGCCGGAGCTTCCTGGTCCTCAAGGACTGTGGCCCAGGGTTGGAATGGCAGTAGGGAGTACTTAGAGGCCTGGTGTTGTAATAGGTGGGAGTAGATTTTTGATATTGAATATTGCCCCTCGGCAACAAGGGAATCGATGAAAGAGGATTGGAAGGGCCGGGAGGTGATTGCCTGATTGGGCTGGGTTAAGAATGGAGGGGAGGATGTGGGCAAGGCGTTCTGCGATTATTTTAGAGAGAATTTTGGTGTCCACATTGATGAGAGAAATGGGTCTGTAGGAAGAGGGTAACAGGGGGTCCTTGCCTTTTTTTCCTATGAGTTTAATGTGGGCTTGAGACCCAGTAGGAAGAAAAGGGCCGTCTGCCCACATAGACTTATATACCATCGCCAAAGACTCTGGGATATAGTCAACAGTCAATTTGTAAAATTCGGCCGAAAGCCCGTCCGGGCCCGGGGCTTTTCTGGGTCCAAGCCTTTTGATGGTGCTGCGAATATCCTCGATCGCTATAGGGGCATTGAGGAAATCTAGCTGTTCGTCAGGGAGCGTGGGGAGATTGGCTTTGTACAGGAAGGCTGCAGCTTTTGCTGTGTCAATAGGGTCCTTGGCGTAGAGGGCAGTATAGTAGTTAGTAAGGAGGGCGCTAATACTTGAAGGAGAGTCGGTGATTTCACCTTTAGGATCTTTTAAAGACCCTATAAAAGTCGGGGGGTGACGGCCTGAACAAAGCCTAGCCAAAAGCTTGCCCGCTTTGTTGCCGTGGCGGTGGAAGAAGAGAGCGGGGTGTGCCTGGTGTATTGATTCTCGGTGCCCTGACCAGAGATCATAGGTTTGTTTGGCCTTCTGCCAGGCTGAAATTGTGGTAGAGTTGCGGGAGTGGACTAGATCCCTGTGGGCTGAGCGGAGGGCTTCACTAGCCTGGTGGTAGTTGTACGAGGTTTTCTTTTTATATTGTGCTGCGTAGGATATTATATGACCTCTTATGAAAACCTTCCCAGCCTCCCAGAACAGGTTCGGGGAGGAGAGGTGTGCACCGTTAGTTTCGCAGTATTCCGCCCAAGCTGACCATAGGGTGGTTTTAAGGTCTTCATTGTTAGCTAGAAAGGAGGGGAACCACCACACATTGGGGCGGAGGGGAGATGTGAGCCCGGAAATTAGGATAGCTATTGGAGAGTGGTCTGAAATTGCCATGCTTTCAATGGACGATGTGGAGACCAAAGGGGTGAGATTCGGAGAGGAGAAGTAATCTATTCGCGACCATGAGTGGTGTGGAGATGAGAAAAAGGTGAAGTCTCTATCGGAGGGGTGGGAAAGACGCCAGACGTTGGTGAGGTGAAGGGTATCAATGGATTGGGCGAGGGGGGTGGGGGTGTCCGCTAGTTTGATGGCTGTTGGAGTGGTGGGGGATTGGTCCTCAGTGGGGTGCATTACTACATTAAAGTCTCCCCTAGAAGATGAAGGGCCTCTGGGATTTGAAGAACCCAGGAGGTAAGATCTTGGAAGAAGGCCTGGCCCGGGGAATTGATTGCATAGACATTGGATATAGCGACGTCTCGATCAGCAAGGGAAAGATGGACTGTGAGCCTGCGACCCATGGTGTCCGCGTCCACTGAGCGGACCCTGTGGTGGAGATTTTTATTGATAAGTATGGCCACCCCAGCCTTGCGTCCCACAACGGGAGAACTGTGAACCGAACCCACCCAGAGCTTGCGGAGCCTGAACACATCATCGTTGCCTAAATGGGTTTCTTGTAGCAAAGCAATATCTGCATGTAGCCGTTTAAGATGGCGTAGGATTTGCATACGCTTATGAGGGGAGCGTAGCCCCTTGACATTCCACCAAATTACCTTTAGGTGATTCCTGGTTCCAGGGGGAGCCATGGCTGGATCTCGGCATGATGATTGAAGGTCATGATCGGGGAGCGGGCCCTGTCAGCGATGGCCCTCTCCGGCCAGGAAGCATTCTGTATAAGAGTCACTGAAAAAGGCACAAAGATTCTAATTAACAAACAAAACCAGAACATCCTAATGTCAATATGAGCAAAGGGGAGAAAACACCCCCAAATACATTTTTGGGACTTCTCTTTTTTCCCCATGGAGTTCCTGTCCACAGTGCACCCGCCAAAGAAGGCTCCTCCGTCAGACGGGGATGACTAGGCGAGACCGAGGAGGGGAGGAGAAGGGACTGGTCAGGGGGGAAGGGAGTGGGAAGAGAGGGGAGAGGGAAGAGGGGAGTAGGAGGGGAGGGATAGGAAAAAAGAGGGGGGGCGCCATGATAGACAAAGGGTGGTATTATATAACCAAAGTACGGAAGGATCTAGACACAGTATAAGAATAATAAAACAGCCTATGTCCCTTAGTTTGTCAGTTCTATGTAAGCCGGAAGAATTGACAGGGGAAGTAGAAGTTGAATCACAAAAGCAAACCACATATTGAGTTTTTACAAACCAAGTTATGTCAGATGTCAGGGTATGATCAGGGATAGTTTGATCAAGGCCTCAGACTCCGACCAGGGGTACAGGATAACATCTGGTGTGAAGGGGTCATCAGGTGGCACTAGTGGGGGCAGCCGCCCCAGAGTCAGCTAGTAGCATTACGGGCCTCTAGTTGTCCAAAGCGGACCTGCTTGTAGGGAGGCTTCTGGGGGCTCGATTGATTTCGAGAGGCGAGAGCAGATTTCCTGGGGGACGAAGCGTCATGCGGGTTGGAGTGGGGTTCCTGGTCCATGTCCAACAGATGGGAGTTAGTAAGGTAGTTCTCTGCATCCCGTGGAGAGGAGAAGGATAGACGTTCACCCGTCTCAGACTGGATGTGGAGAATGGCTGGATAGGCCAGGCTGAATTTGATATGTTGGTTGTAGAGCTGCGAGCAGATAGAGGAGAATTCCTTGCGTTTGCGCATCACTTCCAGGGAGTAGTCCGCGAAGATTAACAGGGAGTTTTCCTCAACCGTTAGTGAGCGTTTTTTGCGGAAGGCCTGGAGGATGGCCTGTTTGTCAGCATAGTTCAGGAATCGAACAATAACTGGTCTGGGCCTAGAGCGCTGATCAGAGAGCTGGCCAATTCTGTGAGCCCTTTCCACTATGCAAGGGGACCTAAGGCCCAGGTGCTGCGGGATGGTGGTAGAGCAGATAGTATGGAGGGCTGTCTGGTTGAAGGATTCCGGTAACCCGATAATACGCAGGTTATTCCTTCTTGACCTGTTCTCAAGGTCATCTAGCTTGTTCTGGAGGTCCCTCTGCTGGGTGGTGAGCCTGGCTATGGATGCAGATAGGGCTGCAGTGTCATCTTCCACCACGCCAAGTCTTTCCTCTGCATGCTCAATTCTGGCTGAGTGCTGCTGGAGTTCCCTGTGAAGCTGTTCCAGCCCCTTGTGGACAGCCTTTTCTATTGCCTCGGTTACCATCGGAGTCAAAAGGGTAATCACAGCCTGGGCTATTCCTGCGGGAGAGGCAGGGTCTGGTGAGGGCTCTAATAGAGGCCCCAAGAGGCCTATTTGAATAGGAGGGCCCGGGAGTGTGATCATTGAGCCGCCGGGAGTCAGAGCTGCGGCTGCCATATTGGCTGCAGCATGTGCGCTGTCCCCTTCTGGCTGTGCTGGGAGCGGAGACGAATGGCTCGCCGGCCGTTCTAAAAAGCGATCCATCTCGCTTGCCTGGTGTTCCCCTGTGTGTGGCCTTTTAAGCTCTGAAGCAAAACCTGACGTTCGCACCACTGTTGGCTTGCGCCGATTACTCAAAATCCTTTCTGGTGTATACGGATGGAAGTATGCAAGCCCTGGGGATCATACTGGCTTAGGAGCAAGAGGGTGACACAAGGATGATTGCATGTACCATTAGCAGCAACAGCCCACAGAGCAAACCCCCACAATTACAGTTATTACAAAATGAAATCACCTACTCTAGCATGAGCCATCATGGAAAAGGTTGAGGAGAGCTTCACAGGGCAGAAATAGCAGTCTTCATGGACAAAAATCACCTTGCTTATCTGGAAATCTCTAAATTGGGAGCAATTGAACAGAGGCGGGTCACCCGGTTGGCTTGCTTCAACTATAAGATAAGCCTGGGAAGTTCACTAAGCATGTGGACACCTTTTTCCAGTATCTGGTAGAACGCTAAAGTGAAGATGTAGACTCGGTTCAAGAGGAGCTGGAGGTGGCCTATATTCTGCCTGTGGCTGCCTCCTGCTCCTTCGGGGGCCAACAACCAGTTGCCCATGAAGAGCCACTTTAAAATCCACACCACTGAGGAATAGGTTCTGATCCAGCAGAAAGACTTCAACCACATCCTGGTCCAGCGTTTCCTGTCACAACAGCACAGGCCATCCTCACGAGAATGCCAAAAGTTGCCTGACACTGTGAGAGTGATCTTGAGTCAGTGGAATCGGCTCTAATCCCGGCGCAATGTACTGTACTGACAGGCACCCATCCCAACTGAACAGCGAGACATTGCGCCAGTTGTGGTCCCCCAGAAGCATATCCTCAAGGTCTGTCAAGTGCCACATGCCTCCAGTGGACACTTTGGGGCTTACCAGACTGAAGCCTTGGTCAGGAGGTATTCCTTTTACCCACAATTAGCAAAGTGGGTGCAATGAGCTTGCCTGCTGTGCATAAATCTCTTGAAAAAATTCCCAATGACTATTACAACCTCAGAACCATTTGAGCTGGTGACCATGGACCTGTTAAATCCTTGTGTACTGAGTGGGGACTGTTCCAGTAGACCTGTTCCAGACAGTAATGATTGCTCCACTAGACCTACAACTAGACAGCTCCAGGGATATTCTTCCTGTACAGGAAGTCCCTTCAATTGGTACCTGCCCCCTACTGAGCCCGAGCCTCTGGCCCCTGCTGATCCTGAAGAGGAAACCAAAGTAACTCGAATACGGACAGTCCTGAGACACTGCTCCCAGAGACAGTCAGTCCTGCTGCCTCCCTAGATTCTCTCAAGCAGTTAGCCACTTACTTGGGTGGTGGAGGTGTAGATAATCCTGAGAACCCCTAATTACCTGGGGCTCTGGAAGCACAAGCAAAAGATGTCTACTCTGAAGGTGACCCCACAAACGACAGTGAGGTTCGCCACTCAATACAGTCTAACCACGGACAACTCCCTGCAAAGTACTCTGATTATGTTGTTTGAGATGTTTTGCTTTACTGTGTTGCAATGCCAAGGACATCATCTATCAAAAAAGGGGGAAGTGTAGGCAGGTGCAGTTTATATTCTCCACTGCAGATAGAGTTCAACCACAGTGGCAATAAAGGTGGGGGAGGCAGTCAAGAGGACTCTATGATTTCCTAGGTCAAAAGGGAAGCTGCTATCTGGTTGGATGAGGGCTTCCCATGTGACTCTGGCACCCATCTTTGGTCAGGCAGAGTCTATTTAAAACTCTGTCTCCTGGGCTTGGGTACTTTTTGCAAGTTGCTAGCATAGCAAAAGGTACCGCATATGTCATGGACAGTACTAGAGACAGGGAAAGGTTCCAGAACAGTAAGGACAGTGCAGGGAATACTTCTACCTTTGAGAAGACTTCCCTTTTGGGTTTGGACCAGCCAGGCCCCATTCTGCTCCTCCATGGCAGATGCTGTCGGCATCTTCCAGACTGCATCTCATGGGTCCACCACCACTGCCTCAGTTGTAAGTGGCTCCGGTGGGGTGTGCTCCCCTATGGGCCTGTTGCATTGCCAAACTGTTCTTCAATATGCTGTTTCTGTTGAATGCAGACTCTTTGGGGTTGATTTACTAAATGCAAATAGACTGTGCACTTTGCAAAGTGCAATTGCCCTCTGCAAGAGCAATTGCTCCAGAGCGTAGTAAATGAGGTAAGGCTTCACTTTGCAAATAATACCCAATCACGTGCAAGGAAAATAAAAAAAACAACATTTTTGCATGCACATGATTGGATGATGGAATTCAGCAGAGCTTCTACACATTTATTAAGCTCTGGAGCAACTGCAATTGCAGAGTGCAACTGCACTTTGCAAAATGCAGTCTTTTTGCCTTTAGTAAACCAACCCCTGTGTGTTTACTGCCCATCACACAATGCTGCACCTAACCCACAAATGGCTAGAGGAATATGCTCATTCAAACAACTCAGAGAATCCCACCAAGTCCTCCTGAGAGAATTCTTTCGCCATTTACAACTTAAACTTTGTTAAATCCCTAATGAAGAACCATGCTTTTTCCAAAATCTCTCAGAAGCTTTGAGTCCTTATGCAGAATGGCTTTCACCACGAAAGGTGTCTTATCCTGAATTTACACCTCCATCTTATGAAACATCTTTGAGAAAGCCTCACTTTACTACAGTACTTAACCGCTTGCCGACCGCTGATGGGCAATTGACGGCGACAGTATGGGGCTCCTGCGCAAATCGCCGTCACATGACGGCGGCTGCGAGATCGCGCCCAGTGAGCGTGCGCGCACCGCCGTAGGCGCGCCCGCGTGCTCACTGTGTCCGGGGAGGGCCAGGGAGCGGGTGCGGCGGATTCGATCTCCGCTGGCCACCCGCGATGCCCCCCCCAGAGTGAAAGAACGGAGGTCCGTGTAAGTAAACACGGACCTCTGTTCTGTGAGAGGAGGAAGGGCTGTGATCACAGCCTTCCTCTACACGGAAGCTGTGATCGCTTCCCTTCCCCTGTTAGGGCAGTCCCCCCACAGTTAGAACACGCCCAGGGAACACTGTTAACCCTTAGAGCGCCCCCTGCAGGTTAACCCCTTCACTGCCAATGGCATTTACACAGTAATCAGTGCATTTTTATAGCACTGATCGCTGTATGAATGCCAATGGTCCCAAAAAAGTGTCAAAATGTTCCGACATGTCCGCTGAAATATCGCAGTACCGCTAAAAATCGCAGATCGCCGCCATTACTAGTAAAAAATAAAAAAAATAAAAACCCCAGAAATGAATTCTCATCATCCGTAAACGCGACCACTTTTGTGCAAACCAATCAATAAACGCTGATTGCGATTTTTTTTATCACAAATATGAGGAAGAATATAAATCGGCCAAAACCGATGAAAAAAATGTTTTTTTGGATTTGTATTTTAGCAAAAAGTAAGAAATTTGTTTTTTTTTTGCAAAATTGTCGCTCTTCTTTTGTTTATAGCGGCGATCAGAAATGACGCAGCAGTGATCAAATATCACCAAAAGAAAGCTCTATCTGTGGGAAAAAAAGGACGCAAATTTAGCAATTTTCAGTTAAAGCGACGCAGTGCCGAATCGCAAAAAGGGCTCTGGTCCTAAAGGGGGAAATCCTTCCGGGGCTGAAGTGGTTAAAGTACTTTCTCACTGCTACTTCACACTGGCACGAATAGCTAGATGTGTTCCCACACAACCACTCACCACAATGTTTCTGAGGTTGTGGGGTGGAGGGTCATATGCTCCTTGTTTGATGGTTTTTCCTGAAGGCCATGCCACCTATGGACATGAGTGTACACTCTCATAAACTTGATAACACAGATCAACCCCTGCAAAAATCCATGGAAAGCTCTCTTGCACAGACCAATGAAAGATGTCCCATGATGCACCCATTGTCTGATCACCCACATTTTCATGGGTATGAATCAAACAATAACACATGCATGAAGATCGCCTTCCCCTAACTTCAACAAAGTAAAGTCAAAGCTCCAAAGTACCTTTATCAATGGAAAACTGACCACAATCTTGGAAGATGAGCATGACAAGTTCCTTTCCATATAGTAGCCTTGGTTGGATTATCAACTTGTCTTTCGGTTTTCTCTGCGACCAGCTCAACTCTGACCTGGGAGGCAACCTTCTACTCATCTATTCAACTCTTCATCGGGGATGCATCAGAGTAACCTCAGCAGTAGACCCCCTCTCTTTGTCTTGTCTCTTGCTTCCTTTTCTCTTTCTATTCCTTCATATTTCTCATCATTCCACTTACCTTGTTTGACTGTTAGCTTCCTTTATACAACCTACCTTCTTACACCACTCCGCCACAACCCAATTGATTTTGTGCCCTAATCCTCAGACCAATTAAAAAGGATCACTGTTGATCTACACAGATTACTATTGAAACAAACAAGACAACATTATGCAAAGCACCAGGCACATTCCTTTATTGTACTATTTAGCCTCTTAACTAAGATGGGTACATACAGTATGTTACTACCTATAACAATATTCTGACAGACTCAACCGGGGCAGAGGCTTTTAGAGTGGACTGCAGGCTAGCCTCTTGCCTACTGACTATGGGCCCTGGCTTTCAAGGGAACGCTACTTTTTTGGAGGTGGGTGCCTGGGGGACCCTTGGAGTGGTCTTGTTTCTGATTTGGGATTGTGTCTCCCCAAAACACACAGACTCTGGGAGTCTAGACCCAGGATCCATGTTAAAGGCCTAGATGGCACATTACCAGCCATGACTGCTCAATAGTGTTGAGCGAACCCGGACTGTAAAGTTCGGGGCCATACCGAACTTTTGGGTGTCCGGGACCCGGACCCGAACCCGGACTTTTCAAAAAAAGTCCGGGTTCGGGTCCGGGGTTCTGGTAATTTTACTAAAAGTTCAGAAAATTGCTGTAAAAAAGTCCTGGAAAGAGGTCTGCAAAAGGAAGGAAAATGGGGGTAAGGGTGGGACAAGTGCCCTACAAAGAAATGGGGACAGGGAAATAACTTTAAAAATTTAAAAAAAAAATAAAAACATAAACAAATCAAAAATGGAGGTGGATGTGGACCATCTTCAAACTGTGTGTGAAAAGTATTAATTAATGGTAGAAGCCATATCACTGTTCTAAAATCATCTTCAAACTGTGTGAAAAAAGTATAAATTAGCCGGGAGAAGCCATATCACTGTTCTACAATCATCTGGAAACTGTGTGTTAAACTTTTTATAAAAAAATCGGGAGAACCCATATCACTGCTCTACAATCATCTGGAAACTATGTGTGAAACTTAATCTAAAACCGGGAGAACCCATATCACTGTTCTACAATCATCTGGAAACTGTGTGTTAAACTTTTTATAAAACCGGAGAACCCATATCACTGTTCTACAATCATCTGGAAAGTGTGTGTTAAACTTAATCTAAAACCGGGAGAACCCATATCACTGTTCTACAATCATCTGGAAACTGTGTGTTAAACTTTATCTAAAACCGGGAGAACCCATATCCCTGTTCTAAAATCATCTAAAAACTGTGTGTGAAACTATAGCAGAGAGAAGAACAGGGATATGGGTTCGCTCTGCTATAGTTTCACACACAGTTTTTAGATGATTTTAGAACAGTGATTTGGGTTCGCTCTGCTATAGTTTCACACACAGTTTTTAGATGATTTTAGAACAGTGATATGGGTTAGCTCTGCTATAGTTTCACACACAGTTTTTAGATGATTTTAGAACAGTGATATGGGTTCGCCCGGTTTTAGTTAAAGTTTAACACACAGTTT
>BLSH010159217.1:401224-421273 GCA_018402905.1 Glandirana rugosa
TTTACAAAAAAAAAGTACGGATGTCTGGTGGCGGTGAGGGCTCATGGCTTCACTTCGGACACTAGTAGAGGACATTGTATTGTAAATATTACTTTATTGGTGTTTACAGAAAAGACTCGAGTGTAGTAATAATCAAAATAAGTTGGGGGTTCACTGTAAGTTAGAATCATGTTGTAGGAAAATGTCAATATTGTCGAAAATTTGCACTTCGTATCGAACTGTGTTCACAGAACGTCGCTAGATGCCCATAGAAGCGGGTAAGTAGTACCCGTTTTCGGAGGTCAAGTCAGTGTAAGAATCCGAACGTTGACGAAAGAAATTCATAGATCGCTGCAAGACACTTGTGTCAAGCTATGCTTCACGTTTAAAAGCTGTTATAACTGTAAAAGGATGTTGTACTAAGATTGAATGTCACTTGGGGGTTGAATAAAACTAATAATGATGTGAGCTCAGAAAAGACATTTGTGGTTATTTCATTATAAATGTTATGTTACAGGAGATGATCACAGGCTTCACTTCGGTACTCGGGAGTGGCGGTGGTCTGTAGGCATGAAAAAAAAACATTTCATGTGTTTGCCCCCCTAGGTTTTTTGTGTCTGCTGAGCCTGAATTTCAGAAATATCACGTATTTGGATAGTTATATCCTAATCCCAATTTGTGGGAAGTGTAAGTGTAAGTTTTGGTTGTTAAGGCTTCAAAAAGGCTTTTGGTAGACCAAAGACTGCTTTAAGGGTTGTTTCTGCTATTGCCTGATAACCATTAGCTTGACTGCCAGTGCAGGTCCCAATTTTCTTGACTGCCAGTGCAGGTCCCAATTTTCTTGACTGCCAGTGCAGGTCCCAATTTTCTTGACTGACAGTGCTGCAAGGTCCCACTGCTCCTGGCTGCCAGTGCCACCAGGTCCCACCTTTCCTGACTGCCAGTGTCACCAGGTACCACCTTTCTTGACTATCGGTGCCACCAGGTCCCACCTTTATTGACTGCCAGTGCCACCATGTCCCACCTTTCTTGACTGCCAGTGCCACCAGGTCCCACCATTCTTTACTGCCAGTGCCACCGGGTCCCACCTTTCTTGGCTGCCAGTGCCACCAGGTCCCACCTTTCTATGGTAGTGTCCCTGGTAGAGTTTTTACAGGATATCTAGACCTGAGGGTGATTTAAATGGTTCAACTGACTATTGGGTCTCTAAACTTTCAAGTTTAGAAGATACTGTATATATCTGAGCTTCCTTTGGCAGATGAACTGCAAATATTAGGAGAAATCTTACACATCTTGTAAATTTTTATTGCACTCCGCCTTCTCCTCTAGTCAGACTTAGAATAATATGGGCTTGGACTAGTGGACTGCAACATTGGACAGAAAAGCTGTACAAGTTGTTTTAGAATGGATTGTTTCAATTTTATTATGACTGTATCCTACTATGCAGAGGACAGTGATGTCAAACTAAATTTTCACTGCGTTTAACCACTTCACCCCCGGAAGGTTTTCCAGCTTTAGGACCAGAGCACTTTTTGCGATTCGGCACTGCGTCGTTTTAACTGACAATTGCGCGGTCGTGCGATGTTGCACCCAAACAAAATTTGCGTCCTTTTTTCCCCACAAATAGAGCTTTCTTTTGGTGGTATTTGATCCCCTCTGCGTCATTTCTGATCACCGCTATAAACAAAAGAAGAGCGACCATTTTGCAAAAAAAACAAATTTCTTACTTTTTGCTAAAATACAATTCCAAAAAAAATATTTTTTTTCCATCGGTTTTGGCCGATTTATATTCTTCCTCATATTTGTGATAAAAAAAATCACAATCGGCTTTATTGATTGGTTTGCGCAAAAGTGGCCGCGTTTACGGATGGTGAGAATTAATTTCTGGGGGGTTTTTTTTTACTAGTAATGGCGGCGATCTGCAATTTTTAGCGGTGCTGCGATATTGCGGCGGACATGTCGGACATTTTTTGACACTTTTTTGGGACCAATGACATTTATACAGCGATCAGAAATGTAAATGTCCACTGATTACTGTGTAAATGTCATTGGCAGTGAAGGTGTTAACCTGCAGGGTGTAGTGAAGGGGTTAACTGTGTTCCCTGGATGTGTTCTAACTGTGGGGGGGGGGGGGGGGTTGAGCTACCATGGGCATGAGAGATCTAACTGATCCCAGTGACAGGGATCAGTATATCACCCATGCCCGCACTGTCAGAATGGGGAACACGGCGGTACCCCGTTCTTTGCCTGTGGCCGCTCATCGCGGCTCGCCAGCAGACATCGGGTCCCCTCGAGCCACGGGCACACTCCTCAGGAGTGAGGCGGGTGTGCGTGCGCCCCCTAGCGGCCATTCGCAGATTGCCATCTTTTTACGACAATTCGCACACAGCATCCACACTGCCGCAGTGAATACACGGCAGGCGGTGGGGAACTGGTTAACATACTGACAAAATATCTTATCTGAACCCTTAGCTTGACTGCCAGGGCCAGCAGGTCCTACCCTGTTAGTATCCATTTTAGGATGTGTAAAAGATATCTAAACCCAAGGACAACTCAAGGATTAGCATCATTGGCGTATCATCCATGGGTGCAAGGTGTTCACTGAACACGGGCCCCGAGGGGTGGGGGGGCCCACAGTGCTCTGACCAACACTGCATGTAAGGATGATCTGTCCGTGGTTGTGGGTTTGCACACGGGCCCACTAATTTCATGATACGCCCCTGATTAGCATGCATAAAAAGGTATATACTCCAGGGATAAAAATATAATCCTACTACTTTGTAAAACTCTGGTTAGACCTCATCTGGATTATTCTGTCCAGTTCTGGTCACCAGTCCTCAGAAGGGATGTGCTGGAACTGGGGAGAGTCCAAAGAAGGGCAACAAAACTAATAGGGGGAATGGAGGACCTCAATCACAAGGAACAGCTGCAACACTAAATCTATTCTCGCTGGAGAAACAATGCCTGAGAGGAGATATGATAGCGATTTACAAATACCTCAATGGCGATACCATCATAGGAAAAAAAACTATTCAGTCTCAAGGAGTGCAAGAGGACACGAGGCCACACAATGAGACTGGAGGAGAAGCAGTTTAACCTTAAACTGCACAGGGGGTTTTTCACTGTCAGGGCGATAAGGATGTGGAACTCTCTTCCACAACTGGTGGTGGCTGTGGGGAGCATTGATATTTTTAACAGACTCTTGGATGTGCATCTTAAAGAACACAACATACAGGGATATGGGAATAATTATAGATACTGACACATTTGCACCTAAACAGGTTGAACTGGATGGACTCTTGTTTTTATTAAACCTTACCTACTATGTAACTATGACAAAATGACGAATCCTTCAAAAAGGAGGCAGATGCCCTGCGTGAGAGATTGCTTGGGAGAGGTTACTCGCGCACCCTCTTACGCAAGGCATTTAATAAAGCCTATGGCCGTGACAGGCAGGAGGTCATGACATATAAAAATAAAAAAAGTTCGGACTCCAGAGTCCGTCTTATTACACCTTATACAAAACAACATAGGGCCATTAGACAGGTTCTATGTGACCATTGGCACTTGCTGACAAATGACAATATTTTGAAGAAATATATTAGAGATTATCCCGAAATTACCTACAAACGGGCACAATCCAAAAAAAAAAAAATAGGGTTACACAAAGCCACTTTCTTGATCCAGGTGGTAGAATTTGTGATCCCCCATGTGGCACATGGAAATGTGGCAGTTGCAACTTCTGCCACTGGATCTACGAAAACCAAACAATGTATCTACCCAATGGCAAGCTACATAGGGTGCAACACTTTGTAGACTGCCAAACTATTGGTGTAGTCTATATAATGTTCTGCGAATGCGGAGCATTTTATATAGGCAAAACTAAACGCCAATTTTGGCGACGCATCAAAGACCATATTTATTATGGTAACAAAAATATACTATCAACACCAATAGGGAGACATCTGGGTCTAAAACATAACAATAACACTGAAGTAGTTCGATTCGCTGCTTTAGAGAGGATTCTAGAAAATCCCAGAGGGGGAGAATACGATAAGATCATACTCCAACGTGAAACACGTTGGATCTACTCCCTCAAAGCCACCGTACAACCAGGCCTCAACGAATCGTTGAGTTACAAACCCTATCTATAGTTTAAATAGATCTATTCTACAATTTTTCCAGTGCCTCCTGTCTGTCACCAAAACAACATACCGGTTCCCTTTCTCCTTTCCTTTTCTGGTTGGAAATAACCCTTTCCCGACATTCAGCACCAGTTTGAACAACTATAAACATATTGTCCCTTTATATAAAGTACCGTTGATATGTCAATTTAACATGTTTTGGTATACAACTTTTTTGTCCACTTTATGTTTTTTCATGTTTTTTCTTGTTTTTCCCCTTTTGATGGTTCTCTTTTCATTATTTTATAATTGGGACTGCATGTGGTTCGTTTATTTACTTCCCCTTTTCTTGGGTGTGCGTCATATGGGGCAGGCATATGTGTCTCACACACCCTTGTGGTGTGTTGTGAATGGGCACTTGGCGGGTGCCGCACCTGGGAGAGCCCTGACAAGTTTGTCTTGGTCTCCTCCCATCTGGGGGCACTCGCCGGCTTTGCCCTTCCTTGCGGACGGCGCGCTCGTCATTGAGCATGCGCCGCTTGCTGAGACACACGTCGCGCCGCGTGTGGGCGTCGCAGCCTAGTGACGTCATACGCCGCCCGACTGGGCGGCGCACACGCGGCGCGATGGGGGATAAAACCCAGGCGATTTTCAGACATCCCAGAAGCGGCTTCTTGCCGACGGACGGGGGACATAATTGAGAGACATACATCAGGTAACCTCATACAAAATACTATCCACACGGCCATTAAGATGGAGGATAGAGATGCCTTAATCTGTCATTCATGTCTGTTAGGTGCTATTGGTGTGCAGCGCTCTCTGTGCATAGGGCATCTCCCCCTCCAACTTGCCCTAGTGAAGCCTGACAAGTCACCTGGGATAGGAGCTCTGTTTGCTCACTACATCCTTGTGGCAACTCAACATCCGGGCAGTTTGAGCAACAGGATCCAGGTATGTTCTTATAGGAACACCTATATCAGTTTAATATATTGGGGCACGGTTGCATAGCCTAGTACTTTGCAATTTTTACCCGCTGCCTTTTATTTGTCATTCATAGCTATGCTGCAACCAACAAACACATAATTAGAGACGCATGGGTACGGTTTGAGATCACTAGTCCTCAAAACGGCTTACTATAGGTATGACCTTCAGTTGGGCTATTATAGCCACTTATATATGCATATGCCTATAGATAGATGTATCCCCTGAAATGGCTCATGTTTAATTATTTATACTTAGAATTATTTCATGGTGTTGGATCAGCCTGATTTTGGGTCCCCTGTGTCTGCCCCCCTGACGTTCTTTAGCCCAGATGGGGAAGTGCGAACTACAAATAATGCAGTCACGGTGAATGTAGGTAAATACAAATAACAAAATAAATAATTACTGCAAATATGACGTTAACACCTGTAAGGAATAGTATGTCAATTTATGTATTTACATCTTATAGCCCGAAGAGAAATGGGGTCCTGAGGAAGCACAGCCGTGCGAAACGCGTTGACCTTCTCTTCTTACATTCATTCACGTAAACTGGTTGTTTTACCCCCCATTTATGTGAAATTGTTATTTTCAATTTTTGTATCTCTATGTATGAATTACTGTATGTTGCAACTTGTTTTTAATGTGATTTAATAAATACAATTTTTATCAAACCCATCAGTTTCATGAAGTGCCGGCAAAGTCCAACTCAATAGTGTACTCACTGGATACACCCTTTTGGGTGCCCAGTGCATACAATCTTTTCTTTCTTATGACAAAATATAATATTTTGCAGCACCCCAGTCCTTAGATTTTCTCAGACTAAGAACATTTTCATCAAATGTGCAAAACACCAATTACCATCTTGTCATAACTGAAGTAGCTTAGTAGCTTCCCATGAATTGAACTGAAAGTACAAACAGTCATATCCTCCCTCCAATCTATCTTCTGTAAACTACTAAATTAACTGCCCACCATGCAATGAAGAAAGGAAAAAAGTTTAAAGTCTAGCCTGGGAGTCAACCATAATAACAAATATGGCCAACACACCAGATGTAGCCGATCTCTAAACGTGAAATCCTAGTTGTAGTAACAACTTACCCTATACCGTTGGATATACAGTATCTCACAAAAGTCAGTACACCCCTCACATTTTTGTAAATATTTTATTCTATCTTTTCATGTGACAACACTGAAGAAATGACACTTTGCTACAATGTAAAGTAGTGAGTGTACAGCTTGTATAACAGTGTAAATTTGCTGTCCCCTCAAAATAACTCAACACATAGCCATTAATGTCTAAACTGCTGGCAAGCAAAGTGTTGTTTCTTCAGTGTTGTCACATGAAAAGATATAATAAAATATTTACAAAAATGTGAGGGGTGTACTCATTTTTGTGAGATTCTGTATATATCCTCTCTTCCTCTTCCTGTCCCCACCCTCGTATAGGCTCCACATCCAGTTTGTTGTTGTACCAGATTGTTTTACTTGTTGCTAACTCTGCTTGCTCCCAACTATGCTTTTAGATTGCCCTTTGGATTACGTTGACCGATTGTTGCCCAACCTTGCCTGTCCCTGACGCCGTCTCTGGTATACCCCTTGGGTCTCTGCCTGGATTTGCTACCCGTACTGACATTGGATCACCCTTTCTTCTGCTTGGCTCCCGACTACACCCACTACTAACCGTGAGTCACTTATTTATTTGTTGTTCCTTGATTTAGTCTGTTTGCACTTACTATTGAGGTCCCAGAATTCTGACTGCAGGATCGCAACCGTCCTTGTCAGTAAAAGACTCACCAGCTGGTGGAGCTGTGGCTCCCTGATCCATGGGCTGCAGTTCCAGTTTCCACCAGCGGGTGTCTCCCAACAGACAGAAGCTCACTTAGTCATCACCTGATACTCGTTGCAGGAAGGATATTTAAATCTGTCTGTCCTAATCTGATTAACTTGGTGTTTTGGTCTTCATGTGCCCCTGACTTGTGATCCTGTATCCTCTATCTGTTCCTGGACCCCTGTCTTGCAGCCTGATCCCTGTCCACCTGCTCCCTCTGTCATCTGTTCCCTGTTCCTGCCCTGTCTTGCCCCCAGCTCCCTCTGACTGATCTGCTGTGTATGACCCTGGCTCGGCTACGTTTACTGTTTGGCATTTCCCTATCCGCTTGTTTAGACAGTAGTTCTTTGAGTGTCACTATTTTGTTATGTGGCTTGTTTTACACGGTTTGCTATGTTGGAGGCGCGTTTACATCTTTATCCACTTATCTTTTAAATAAATTATATTATTTTACAATACTTGTGCCTGGCATTCTCTGTTGCAGTTCACACATCTCTGGTCACACCAGTTGCTGACAGTCCTCCACCTGATACCGGGATAACAAGACTACTGCTCAGGAAACCGGAGTGACACTTGGGGTTCCTGGCATACCTAACAGTATACCAGTGCCAGATGGACCTCCACGAGTTGGTGCAGGCAGTCTCTCATCAGGGACAACTTCTGGGTGAGCAGGCCAACCATGTGCAGAGAAACGAGATGCTATCACAGCTATGTTAGCCTCCCTGTCTACCGCACATGGGTCCAGTCCTGCTGCACCTAGTGACCTAGGGGCCGTGGCTAGGGAATTTGTTGCTGTGTCTAGACCCCTGGATCCTCCCGCTCCTAAAATTACTCTTCCTAAGAACTATGATGGTAACCCTTCTGATTCCTCAACCACTGCCGGTTGCGTTTTAAAAATAAACCTTCTGTGTTTGCCTCTGCTCAAGGCAAGGTGACATTTATAATCTCCTTGCTAAAGAGCAGAGCATTGTCCTGGGTGTCACCTCTTCTTGAGAAGGTGTCTATTGTACTCACTGACTATCCCACTTTCGTGAAGACTTTTGAGAGAATTTTTGACGTTCCTGGCAGAGTGTTTGCGGCCGAGTCCAGTATTCTCAATTTACGTCAGGGTAAGGGCACAGTAGCATCCTATGCCATAGAATTCCACACGCTAGAGGCAGAGACCACCTGGGACAATGGCACCCTTAAGGCTGTGTTTTGCAGAGGGCTAGCGGAACGCATAAAGGATGAATTAACTTACCATGAGATCCCAGCGATTCTGGAGGATTTTATCAACTTGTGTATCCTGGTGGACAGTCGCTTCTCTGAACATCTGTTAGAGAAAGGGTGCCAAGGACATTATAATCCTCCCAGACTTGGTACTAAATCACCTCCTCAGCAATCACTAGTCCCTATTGTCCCTTCTCCTGTCGGGTCTGAGGAAGAACCCATGGACGTAGGGGCAGTGCTGTTGTACCAAACGCAGGACCCTAGGCCTCTGTCTATATTGTGAGAAGCCGGGTCATGTGCTGTGTTCTTGTCTGGTTCGGTCAGAAAATTTCCGGGCTTACTGGGTGAGTGAGGAATCCCATTAGGACATGATGTTTTGAACTCTCCTTAGAAGAGACTTCTAGTTCCTATCTCTTTGTCCTGCAATGACCCATGCTTTTCCACAGTAATCTTTATAGATTCTGGCGCTGGTGGTGTGTTTCTAGATGAAGCTCTGGTTAAGAGACTGCAGATCCCTATTGTTTCTAAAACCCTATCGCTCTATGTAACTACTCTTGGTGGAGACCCTCTGGATGATGGCCTTATTAGTCATGAGTCCAAGCCCCTCTCTGTCAGTCTAGGGGCTCTGCATCAAGAAGTTTTATCTTTTGACATTATCCCGTCCCCGAAACACCCAGTGATTCTCGGGTTCCCTTGGTTATGTAAATATAACCCATCCAATGACTGGTCCTCTGGTCAAATTTCGGCTTGGAGCACCTTCTGTCTTGTCCACTGTCTCCAAAAGTGGTACGCAATAAAGTGTCCATTCATGAGGTGTCTACTGACCCTGAATAATCTGAGACCTACGCTGATTTTGCTGATGTATTTTC
This sequence comes from Glandirana rugosa, assembly GCA_018402905.1. Taxonomy (NCBI): domain Eukaryota; kingdom Metazoa; phylum Chordata; class Amphibia; order Anura; family Ranidae; genus Glandirana; species Glandirana rugosa. Next base: position 410,215 of record BLSH010159217.1, read on the forward strand.
TTAGAAGTAAGTGGAGGGGCTCCCACCACACCATCCTTATGACTGTGCAATTGAATTGCTCCCCGGTCCTTTCACGGAAGGACCCTCGCCGCTTGCATGGTATCCTGATCTGGATGGTGTGCCCGGTTGGGCCCTTTAAAGGTTTCTTTATGTCACCCTGATGTCTGCTTGGACTTTTTCTACAAGGCTGAAATACATAAACGTACCAGCCTAAATGCTCTTTTTTTTTTTTTTAACTCACCTGGACGACGGTCCCAACCTTAAATTTTGGAGAGGGTGGCGTAAGGCTTACCTTAGGCAGCAGACAGAAAAAGCAGCTAGAGAAAGAAAAAGGAGTTAGCGACTGGTATTTCAGCTGGAGCAAGGAAGCGGTATTCCTGAGTAAAGAAAGAAAGAAATTACATTTACCGTTGGCAACAAACAGGGTCCCCTCCAGGAGCTCTCTGCGTAGGAAACCTCCTGAGATGATAACAGGATGTCATGTTGAAAGGCTCCAGCAATAAACAATGGACAGGGGAGGGACATCTGTGGACAATACAATCCTCTAAAAAAAAAAATGATTTTGACCAACAAGGGCAAAAAAATTAAAAATTTTGGGGGGCGTGTCTGGACGTGCTAGGAAGAGGACGCATGGGAACAGAGCTCCTGATTCTTTACAAACAATCCTTCTCCATCCGCGTCTCTACTAAACTCCTAACGCACAGATTTTGTTCTAGCCATCCTCCCAAATCACCAAATAGATTTTGGAGCCATCAGTGAGAGGATACTCCGGTTGCAGGATCTGGGGCCACTGGCCCTACATACAGCCGTCGCCATTTCGCGGACCTCGAGGCCTGACGGACTCAATCTTCAAGGACCAGGTGAGCGATCCTCATCATACACACAGCCGGGTACCCAACAATCTTAGAGGAGAACTTTGGAAAGGGGACACAACACCTACGAGGCTATTGGCATTCACACAGGGGAAGCCAGATTGGAAGCCATATCTTAGGCCTACTCGCTCATTACCAAGGAGACTACGGCCGACCCCTCTGAGGAATCATTCCAACATAGGCCCTTCCTAGCCCTACATAGCCTCAGGTACCCCCAACAATCCGGACTGAAAGCCCTATAGCTTACCTGACGTCCGCGCCACCCTCCCCGCGGGTCATCCAGAAATTTAGCCCCCGGCTTCGGCCTAGTCGCGGTTCTGGCGGCCATCTTGCTACACCTGCAAGCCTTCACAGAAACTCAACCAAAATCTAGGCCACGGCTTCGGCCTACTGATGGTTCCGGCGGCCATCTTGGTTCCGGCGGCCATCTTGCTACACCCTGCTGTCCCCAGCAAAATTAACTATCTATCTAAGGCTTTTTTTTTTTTTTTGACAGGGTAATGCAACAGTGCATAATCTGATGGCTGCTTAATTACACACATCCCGCAGACTCAAATCAGAATACTGACAGGATCTGAGAACTACATGAACAGCTGGACATAGCCATGAATAAGATTGATGACTTGGAAAACAGGTCCCGCAGACAAAACTTTAGGATCAGGGGGCTCCCTGAATCCTTCAGAGATTCTGAGTTGGCAGTCCGCACTTTGGTAAAGGACTTGATTCCTGACATTCCAGAAAGCCAGATGGAAATAGATAGGGCTCATCGGGCTCTTCAAGCCCCCCACCAGGATGGACTACCGCGAGATATAGTAGTTAAATTACATCACTACAAAGTTAAGGAAATGGTGATGAGAAGGGCCCGAGCTAAAGACCAACTCTCCCTCCAAGGTCACCAGATCCAAATTTTTGCGGACCTGTCACCGTACACAATCCAACTTAGGAGAGCACTGAAACCGCTATTACAGATCTTGATGCAGAATTCAATCTCGTACAAATGGGCCTTCCCATTCCGTCTGCACTTTACATTCTCCAGCAAATCCTATGGATTTTCGACCTTTGGCGAAGGGGAAAAAATTCTTCTTGCTCTGGGCCTCATTTCACAGACTCCGACTGCTTCTTCCTCCTCCAAGGGAATTAACACCTCCAAGAGACCTACACCTCCAAGTCCGGTGGCTCCCCTTTGGCAGAAACAACACGCTAAGAGATCTAAGGAGGCAATACCACCTTGAACAGAATAAGTTTTTGAGGACATCTCACTTCTACTTTGATCTCCTATATAGGTGGATCTTTCTCTGTCACATGGTGGCAACACCTGGTTGGTTTTGCTCTGACTGCTCCTTTTGGTTCTGATGTTTTTGTAACTAACCAGCCCTGCAGTTAATTTTCTTTTTGTTACTCATCGGACACTTTTTCTCCTTTGAATGATCGGCTGATCTGAATAAAGGGAACTGAACTATAAAACTCCTAGGGACTCTTATCCTTGGCTGACCCTTTTTTTTTTTTTTTTGTGCTCCCCTCCCTTCCCTTTTTTCCTCTCCTGCATCCCAGGGGTGCGGGAGATGAAGGGATCGGAGGGAGATCTATTCCTGAGTGATGTGAGTTAATACGGGCTGGGATGGTTATATTTCTTGCATATATTGTTTATGTTCTTTACTGAAAACTTTCCGTAACACATATGTAACATTGGTCTTTTTTCATTAGGGCGGGTGAGGAGGCCGAAAGGCTTACATTGCACCTCCACATATCCTCGAATGGGGCTCACTACGCCCCATCCGAGGCTACACTTACCTCCCTGAGTTTCGGGGAGGTTTATTGGGTTTAGGGAGGTGACGTTAGAGGTCAGATCCTCTCTCGTCACAGGGGTCCTGAGGGTTGAAAAAACTATTTTGGTTGGTTTTCCCACAGATACAATGTGGGTGCTTTTCATGTATCTCATGTCTTTTTCTATCATTACAGGTTCAACAGACATGATCTTCTACTTCTCTTTCTCTATCCCTTTCCTCCAGTCATCTGAGTGCTGGCCAATGTTCTACAAGTTATCCAAGGGGACGAGTAACCAAGGCAGGCTATTAGGGGTGAGTACTCTCCCGTTTTTAAGGCGTGATTCCTCCATTCTGATCCATGCAGGCAAATAGCGCAAATACTACACCTTTCCGCATACTGTCCCATAATGTCCAGGGCATCAATTCTCAGAGTAAAAGGCGTGCACTGTTCAATCAGTACAAATCGAACCAGGCAGACATTGTTCTACTCCAAGAGACCCATTTCCCAGAATCCTACAACCCCTCATTTCTTCACGCTCATTACCCTCAATTTTACACCTCAAATGCGCCCAACAAAACGAAGGGGGTAGCCATTTGTTTCTCAAAGCATGTTAGGTTCTCGCTACTGGAAGTCAAAAAGGATGGGGCAGGACGATTTCTGCTGGTCAAGGGCACTATAGACGGGGCAGTATACACCCTTGTATCTTACTACACCCCTAATACCGGGCAAGCAGCATTCTTCTCCTCGATGCTATCCAAGCTTCAACCTCTCTTCCAGGGAACTTTGATTTTGGGAGGGGACACTAACTTGACGTTTGACAATTCATTAGACAAATCTGATAGAGGCATCCCCCGACCGATAAGACCCAGCAAACAGAGTACAGTTCTAGCCTCATTTCTTCATAATGTAGGACTAGTGGATATCTGGAGGGAGTTAAACCCACGGGTTAGAGATTACACCCATTTCTCGGCCCCACACCAAATATACGCAAGGATAGACCATATTTTCATACAGGCTTTCCATATACCATTGGCTCATAGGGCTCTCATCAAAGATAGTGCCATTTCTGACCACTCAATGGTTATTTTATATCTTCAGAGATCTGGAGCTTCCGGCATACGGAAAACTTGGCGCCTTAATGAGACCATTCTTAGTGATCAGGTACAATGCTCGGTAATAGACAAGGCCCTCAAGGATTTCTTCCTTTTGAATGCAGACCCCTCCATTACGCCCGAAACATTGTGGGCCGCCCACAAATCGGTCATACGAGGTACCTTGATTCAAATTTCTGCTAAACTGAACAGGGAGCATAAAGCAACCATTGCCAAACTGACAGCCGATTTTTTAACACATAGCAAAGCTCACAAACAACACCCGACTGCCGCATCATTGACAAAGAGAGAGTCTTCGAGGTTGGCATTGAATTTAGCCTTGACGACTCAGGCCGAAAAACAAATTAAGTGGTCAGGGGCACGATTCTATCTACACAAGGACAGGATGGGTTCTAAATTAGCAAGCAAAATCTCTCCTAGGATACAATGACGGCTGTACCTAATATTAGGGATAAGGGGGGCTCTCTCACCCAGAATCCTAAGCGGATCATGGAACTATTTCAAAGTTTCTATACGAAGCTTTATCAGGGGGAGGAGGACAAGAATTCAGGTCAGACTGAGAAGCTAAAAGACTTTCTGGATGGCATCCCTATTCCTAAGTTATCCGATTCCCATGTTGCAGAATTGGAAGAACCAATTTCGGAGGCCGAGGTTATAGATGCAATTAAGAAAGCAAAACAGAACTCTGCGCCAGGGCCCGACGGCTTCTCGGCCGGCTATTATAAAAAATTTTCCTCCACTCTCGCTCCACATATGGCGAGGTTTTTTAACTATCTGAGGGGCGGTACTCCCCTGGATAAAGCCCTGAATTCTGCGTACATTTCAGTTATACCTAAACCAGGCAAAGACGCCAGTACAGTCAACAACTATAGACCAATCTCTCTGATCAATAATGATCTCAAGCTATTAACCAAAATATTATCCAACAGATTATCTTCATTTATAGCTCAATATATATCCCAGGATCAGGCGGGCTTTATTCCGGGGAGACAGGGCACCGACCAAATACGGAGAGCCATTGATGTTATCTCCCTTCTTAAGTCAATGTGGGATAAGAGTAGCCCTCAGGAAGGCTACATCCTATCCATTGATATTCAAAAAGCGTTTGACACGGTCTCGTGGCCCTACATCTTTGAAACTCTGACTAGATGGGGGTTTGGTCCTGCTTTTCTAGGGATTCTGCAGTCGCTATATTCCACACCCTCAGCTCAGGATAAAATGCAAGGTTACTTCTCGGAGACTTTACAAATTGAGAGGAGTACGAGACAGGGGTGCCCTCTATCCCCTTTAATTTTTGCGATAGCCATCGAGACACTAGCCATTGCCATTAGACAGAACATCAACATCAAAGGGGTCCAATGCGGGTCCAGGGAACATAAATGCGCATTATTTGCGGATGATTTGTTATTGTTTGTCACATCACCTCTGACCTCGACCCCCAATATTTTTGCTACCTTAGAACAATTTGGAGAGATCTCTGGACTTAAAGTTAACATAAATAAATCTCAGGCATTAAATATTTCGGTCTCACCAGCCCTCCTCAGCTCTCTCAAATCTCATTTTAACTTTGAATGGGGTCAGGCCTCTATCCCCTACCTGGGTGTGAACCTGACTCCTGGATATGATTCCCTTTACAAAGCAAATTATCCCCCAATGTTCCACAAACTGATGTCAGATATGGCTACCTGGTCCAAATTGGACCTCTCTTGGCTAGGTCGCATTCACGCTGTCAAAATGACATTGCTACCGCGGCTGTTATATCTCTTTAGAGCCCTGCCCATTCCCATCCAGAAAATCCAACTAACCCAATTTCAGTCTAAAGTTTTGAAATTTATTTGGGGCTCAAAAGGTAGCAGATGCTCTCGGCACATCATGTTCCGCTTGAAATCCCAGGGCGGATTGGGAGTCCCAAATCTCTGGTGGTACTTTCAGGCAGCCCAGCTGACCCAAATCTCTATGGCATACGCCAGTAGCGGTAAACCTGACTGGCTTCTTATGGAAAGGGAAGCGACCCCCCTCCATACGATAGATTATCTGATCTGGTCCCCCCGGAACCTTAGACCTCCAATTCTCTCCCCTACACTTTCGCAATCAATAGCCCTCTGTGACCGTCTGCTCAAAGTCCCCAGTCTAATCTCTCCCTTACGCCCTCTAACTCATCTGTTTAACAACCCGAGCTTTGTTCTGGGTCTCAATATTTGTGCTTTTAGGTGGTGGCTTAACAAGGGACTTTTCCGGATCGGTCATTTTTTCTCCCCGGTTGGTCCTCTCACAACGGGATACTGTAGTAGCAAATTGGAAATGCCCTCCACGGAGAAATTCCGTCATATGCAAATTTCCCATTTCCTATACTCAATATGGCCTGACAAACCTAACCCTCCAAAGATCACGCCCTACGAGAACTGGTGCTCTAATATTAGGGATCAGAAGGGAGGAATCTCGCTTATATACACCGCACTTGCTGATAACCAATCTAAACCATCCTATGCCATAGCATGGGAGAAGGAATTAGAAGACTCGTGGCCGTTAGAGATATGGAATGGGGGTATACAGTCCTCATTTAAAGGTATAGTTAACATCTCCCTGATCGAGGCAAATATTAAAGTGATCTCTCAATGGTATAGGGTTCCTTACTCTTTAGCAAGAATATTTCCTGGTACCTCTCCCTTATGCTTCAGAAATTGTTCCCATACGGGCACTATGCTACATGTCTGGTGGTCATGTCCACGAATTAGAGGTCTGTGGAATAAGATCTTTACACTCATCCGCAAAATCACAGGGGTGGCTATTCCCCAATCTCCGGGGATAGCACTCTTCAATCACAAAATCGACCATCTTAATAAGTACCATCATAGATGAATCTTCTTCATTCTGACTGCCACTAAGATTACCATAGCAAAGTATTGGAAGAAACCCAATGTCCCTCTTTCCGCAGTTAAACGTAAGATTTCATGGATCCTAACCCAAGAAAAGGCAGTGAGTATTCTATTAGATAAAATGCCAACATTTGAACGGACCTGGGAACCTTGGATGACATTCTCCCAAATTACCTAGGAACAGGAATAAGGGATCCCCATCGGAAAACACTCGGATGACTGGGGAACATACTTCTCTCCTACTCTCCACTCTACTTCTATCCACTCTCCTCCCTCCTTTTCTTTTTCTCTTTCCTCTCTCCTCTTTTTCTGACTCCCCCCCATACTCTCTGAGTCAGGGGATAGGGGGGGGGGAGCCTCCGATTGCTAGGTTGGCCTTTGGTTTTTTGTTGCTATCAAAGGAAGATACTCTTGTTCTCTATGGGAGCTTCCTCGGTCGAGGATAAAGGTCCATCACAGGTCCTACCTCTCTAGACTGGAGGGACTGGGGGCGGGGACTGGGTCTACAGCAGGATCCCTTTAGGGGTAGCCCCGGTCCTCCTCCCTCTAGGCCCTCGGACTACTAATTAATTGTTAGGATGAAGGTCGGACCTACACTAAACATAACATATCCAAATGGTGGGGCCCCAGGCCCTTCCTGCAGGAGAACAAGGGTATACTCTCCGGTTTTCACCAGTGAATTTACCTGTTTAATGTATTTAATCTGTTTTATACTCAACCTAACATAGCAAAGTTGTTTCTCTGCATATGTCTACATTTACTGTATGGAATGTAATACTTAATAAAGCTTTTTTGAAAACGAAAAAAAAAAAAAAAAAATTAAAAATTTGCCCTTATTCAAGATGGCTGCCATGACCTCATACCCCTAAGTAGCCTGCCTGACTCAGCCTGCCCACCAAGCCAGCTCCTGATGTCCGTGCCTGCGCAGAGCTAGCAGGAAGACGCTGAAGGATTTAGAAAAGCTGAGGTGCGCGCCGTTCACTATAGCAACCAGGAATGAAGGTACAATGCCACAAGGAAGGGAAAGGTTATATAGTTAGTCAGGTTGAAAAAAAAAAAGACACAAGTCCATCTAGTTCAACTAAAAATAAACAAAAGGGATCATACAATCCCATATACACAATCCTAAACCCACAGTTCTAATATGAGTGAATGTGACTCACGCGCTCCCACTTGGTGGGAAACTACAATATGTGAAAACCAAAATAATAGATTATGTGAAAACAAAAAAAAAATGTATTTTTTTTTGTGTGTGTTGTGGCAGCTGCTGTTGCTGAAATAGTTATCCGTGACTATTTAACCACTTCACCCCGGAAGGATTTCACACTTTAGGACCGGAGCCCTTTTTGCGATTCGGCACTGCGTCTCTTTAACTGACAATTGCGCGGTCGTGCGACGTTGTACCCAAACGAAATTTGCGTCCTTTTTTTCCCACAAACAGAGCTTTCTTTTGGTGGTATTTGATCATCACTGCGTCATTTCTGATCGCCGCTATAAACAAAAGAAAAGCGACAATTTTGCAAAAAAAAAAAACAAATTTCTTACTTTTTGCTAAAATACAAATCCAAAAAAAAATATAAAAAAACATTTTTTTTCACCGTTTTTGGCCGATTTATATTCTTCCTCATATTTGCGATAAAAAAAATCGCAATCGGCGCTTATTGATTGGTTTGCGCAAAAGTGGCCACGTTTACGGACGATGAGAATTCATTTTTGGGGTTTTTATTATTTTTTTATTTTTCATTAGTAATGGCGGCGATCTGCGATTTTTAGCGCTACTGCGATATTGGGGCGGACATGTCAGACCATTTTGACACTATTTTTGGGACCATTGGCATCTATACAGCGATCAGTGCTATAAAAATGCACTGATTACTGTGTAAATGCCATTGGCAGTGAAGGGGTTAACCTGCAGGGGGCGCTCTAAGGGTTAACTATGTTCCCTGGGCGTGTTCTAACTGTGGGGGGACTGCCCTGGCTGGGGAAGGGAAGCGATCACAACTTCCGTGTAGAGGAAGGCTGTGATCACAGCCCTTCCCCCTTCACGGAACGGAGGTCCGTGTTTACATACACGGGCCTCCGTTCTTTCACTCCGGGGGGGGGGGCATCCCGGGTAGCCGGCGGCGATCAAGGCCGCCGCACCCGCTCCCTGGCCCTCCCCGAACACAGTGCGCGTGCGGGCACGCTTCTGGTGGCGCGCGCGCTCTCACAGTGCGCGATCTCGCAGCCGCCGTCAGATGACGGCGATTTGCGATATCGCACCACTTTGTCGCCTTCAACCTGCGGTTGGCGGCCGGCAAGTGGTTAAATGTGGTATTGTATAGAGCAGGGATATGCAATTAGCGGACCTCCAGCTGTTGCAGAACTACAAGTTCCATGAGGCATAGCAAGACTCTGACAGCCACAAGCGTGACACCCAGACGCAGATGCATGATGGGACTTGTAGTTTTGCAACATCTGGAGGTCCGCTGATTGCTTATCCCTGGTATAGAGGATGTGCTCAGTGCTACCGCATATATCAAATATAATTATACATCAATCAAAAATGAAACTGTGCATTTAACATTAGTTGCTTTGCATGCATTCAAACCAATTATATTGCTTTTGATCAAGACATATAACATTACTTCTTTATCAAAATCCTCTGTGGCTCAAGGCTGGTCACAGGGTTTGGTATGCATGTGTCCCAAAAAAAATGTTCAACTTATAAATCCAAAACAATAATTTATTCTCATTCAATCTTCAATCATTCTCGTGTCTCTTTCTTGTGTTATTGAGATTAAAACATCATTCCTCTGTTTGCCAGTGTTACTGTGACAGATATAGATGAACTTGTGACTTTTTCTTATCCATGGTCCTATAGGTGCTCTAGCCTCTCACCTGAGTGTGGTAGGTCCTTTGCACATAAAGGTTTCTTTGTTTGGAGGTTGTGGTACTGATCTCTCACCACTGGAGGTCACCCTATGCTCCTATGGAGCGCTCTTGCTTCATTAGATCCTTTACGTCTCTACAGTTAAAATGTTACCATGCATGGAAAAGGGTGTAATAATCCTCATAGTGTATTATCGTTTGGATAAAAAAACTTTTATTTAAAAATAGTACTGCGTGAACTTACATTTAAAAGCCCCCTATGGGCACTGCTCCACGAGCTGCAAGCTCGTCTATTTGGAACGTCACTTCCGGTCACCTCCGCTCACGCCCTACGCGTTACGTCATGCATCACGTGACTTCTTCAATGGGGATAGGGGGAGGTGAATGTGTGAGGGATTTATATAGCAGCCAATTAGTATAATTCAATTTCGCCAGTTTCTTGAAGCCTCCATAGATGTTAGATCTATTGCCGCCTATTGCGGCCATTTTGTCGTGGATCTCGTTTTTCCTTTTGTATCGGCCATGTTTTTGTAGCCTGTGTTTTTGCAAGTCCATATTAAGAGGCAAACAGAGCAAGGATGTTTTAATCACAATAACACAAGAAAGAGACACAAGAATGATTGAAGATTGAATGAGAATAAATTATTGTTTTGGATTTATAAGTTGAACATTTTTTTGGGACACATGCATACCAAACCCTGTGACCAGCCTTGAGCCACAGAGGATTTTGATAAAGAAGTAATGTTATATGTCTTGATTAGTGTTGAGCGAACCCGGACTGTAACGTTCGGGTCCGTACCGAACTTTCGGGTGTCTGTGGCACGGACCCGGACATTTCAAAAATCATTCGGGTTCGGTCCGGGGTTCTGCTATTTTACTCCACGTGTTGAGAAACTGCAGGGCAGCCAATCAACAAGCGTTTCACTGGTTTGCCCTTAGAAGCCATCACAGCCATGCCTACTAATGGCATGGCTGTGATTGGCCGGTGCATCATGTGACCCAGCCTCTTTATAAGCTGGAGTCACAGTGCTGCAGTCACATGCTCCTTGGGTTAGTGTAGGGAGAGGTAGCTGACTGCTTGAGGGACAGATTTGAGACATTTTAAGACCTGATCCTGCATCCTGAGATAGATTACTTTACTACTGCTGTCTGTGCTGTTGCTCTGAGGACAGATAGCAGAAATTAGAGATTTCACATACCGCTGCTTTGAGTTGCAGATCAAGCTCTGCATAGAACAACGATCGCTACGATCGTGCTCTACGATCAGATTGTTGGGGGAATTTGAGATTTCAAATACCGCTGCTTAGAGTTGGAGATTTGCAGATTAAACTCTGTCCAACGAAACGATTGTACGTTCGTACACAAAGATCAGATTGTTGGGGGAATTTGAGATTTCAAATACCACTGCTTAGAGTTGGAGATTGCAGATTAAACCCTGTCTAACGAAACCATCGTACGTTCGTACACAACGATCAGATTGTGGGATTGTACACAATGATCATATTGTGGCAGTAATTTGAGATTTCACATACTGATGCTTTGAGTGATCTGACTGCACTAG
>BLSH010159217.1:447299-459933 GCA_018402905.1 Glandirana rugosa
AAGGACAAGAACCTACTGTTACGACGAGAAGGTATCTAGGTCACGTCACTCACTCCCGACTATGGTATCCTGTCCTTCACGCAATGACCGTCCTGGTGGTCCACTTTTTTTCTTTGGTAGTGGTGTGTTATTGTAGATTCTCGATTATTCGAAGTCATATAATGTAAAATCATGAATCCAAGTCTATGTGAAATCGGAACGTATAGTAGTAGTAATTTTATAATTGGTAGAGAAAAAATGTCCACAGTGTAGTTACCTTACTTTGTTAACATCATCTACAGGACCAACAACCCAAACTACCCAAATTACTTATGTCTTAAGGTGAGATGATCAGGAGGTTCACAATGCAGGTAACGGTGTAGATAACCAATAGGAGAAGGAAAAGTGGAATTCTGTATTCATTAAACCCATCAAACCCAACAACCAGGACATCTACTACAATTGTTTCATTCCATTGATGTGACACCTGTAAAAAAGAGATGGTTAATATTTTAATGATGATGATATGCAAGGCTAAAGTGTATCTGAACCTAAGTACTAAAATGTAATATACTGAAGCTTATTAGCTCTTAGATGTTATTGTGTGGTGATGGTTTCTTTTTTTCACCTGGTGGTCCTGCCAGTAACGCACTTCCTGTCCTATGGTATCAGCCCTCACTCACTGCACTGGATCTATGGAAGAGCAGCATTGTCATCCAAGAACAGGAAGTGAGTTAGGACTAAAGAACACCTCCTCTGTCCTCTCCATAAATGAGAATGTGTGGATGACAAGGTTGCAGATTGTAAATGGAAACAGCAGTGATGAATAATCTTGTCCAAGGGAAGGGACAGCTTGCAAAGCACAGGAGGGAGCAGCTATCCTATTCTATAGGGCAACACTACTCCACAGGCAGAGGCCACTGCTGGTCCACATAGCTCTGTACCCTGGGACTTTTTTTTCAACACTACATGTGCAATCTGCAACCTCTGCTGTTACACTACCAGCCATTTGGGCACCATATGCATGAGGAGACACACCACAAAGATCGGTAAGAGAAGCAATTCCTTGATACGGTTTGGAAGCACTCCTTGATCCTCACTTTATGCTGAAATACTTTTATTCTTTTTGCCCTCTTCTGAGCCAGGACCTAAGAGAAGACTGGAAATCTGCAAGAGTTTTCGGGGACGTGTGGTCCAGGACTGGATGCCGATTCACTGGGACATCCCAAGGACATGGGAAAATATTATGGGACTTTACTGGTACCGTAAAAAAACCACTATAGATATCAAATATATAAAAAAATACAAGTTTTATTTATTCATTTTAAAAAAGAGACCATAAAAAAGCGAATTTCATTACGTTTCTATCCCTTTTTGAGTTTCTGCATGCTGATGGACCAGGCTAACTTTGATAATGCTAGATATAGCCAGTATTCTAGTATTGCACAGTGGCCTTCCTATATGGTAACAGATGGTGTCTGGTTTAAAATCACCACTTCTATTGACATCACCCAAAAGTACAATAATCATACAGTTAGGTCCTATTGCAAACTCTATAGGGGCATATGGTATACAAAGCCGGTGCCACAAGTCATGCAGTGAAGCTCAATCTTTACATGTTTCGCGTTCTATGAATCAACGCTTCCTCAGAAGATAGAGGTTATAGAAACTGGATCTTCAAAGAAATCTGTAATACATGTAGTTACAATTTAGAGATCACATAGTAACATATATTCAGATATCATATATCATTTTGTAATCAGGACTCACTTAAAATACACTGCCCGGACGTGTGCACCAACTCCACAAGAACCCCCCGCCTTGGTCCACTTTGTGGCAGCAGATGTGGGGACGTATTATCCAAAAAATATATTTTTTCTACAAGAAAAAGATATATATAATAGTAAAAAACGTATATATATATTTCCAGCCTGGAATGTCCTTAGCCACTTGCCGACCGCCGATCGGCATCTGACGGCAGCAAAGTGGCTCGTTCCCGCAAAACGCCGTCATACGACGGCGGCTGCGGGAATGAGTTTAGCGCGTGTGTTCGGGGAGGGCCAGGGAGCGGGTGCGGCGGCTTCGATTGCTGCCAGCTACCCGCGATGGCCCCCCCGGAGCGAAGGAGTGGAGGTCCGTGTATGTAAACACGGACCTCCGCTCTGTGTGAGGGGGAAGGGCTGTGATCACAACCTTCCTGTACGTGAAGGCTGTGACCACTTCCCTTCCCCAGATAGTGCAGTCCCCCTACAGTTAGAACACGCCCAGGGAACATAGTTAACCCTTAGAGCACCCACTGCAGGTTAACCCCTTCACTGCCAATGGCATTTACACAGTAATCAGTGCATTTTTATAGCACTGATCGCTGTATAAATGTCAATGGTCCCAAAAAAGTGTCAAAATGTTCCGATATGTCCGCTGAAATATCGCAGTACCGCTAAAAATTGCAGATCGCCGCCATTACTAGTAAAAAATAAAAACCCCAAAAATGAATTCTCATCATCCGTAAACGCGACCACTTTTGCGCAAACCAATCAATAAACGCCGATTGCGATTTTTTTTATCGCAAATATGAGGAAGAATATAAATCGGCCAAAAATGGTGAAAAAAAAAATTTTATATATTTTTTTTGGATTTGTATTTTAGGAAAAAGTAAGAAATTTGGGTTTTTTTGCAAAATTTTTGCTCTTCTTTTGTTTATAGCGGCGATCAGAAATGATGCAGAGGTGATCAAATACCACCAAAAGAAAGCTCTATTTGTGGGAAAAAAAGGACGCAAATTTTGTTTGGGTACAACGTCGCACGACCGCGCAATTGTCAGTTTAAGCGACGCAGTGCCGAATCGCAAAAAGGGCTCCGGTCCTAAACTGGAAATCCTTCCGGGGCTGAAGTAACTAGAGATAGGTCAGCCTATGAGCACATATGGGGGAGGGAAAGACTCATCCCATGTGATTTGAAAATATTATATCCAAAGTTTTTGTAGATATATTTTCCCAATCATCTCCTATTTCCATGTTCAAATTAGGGATGTGGTACCCTTATCTTAATTGAAGTCCCTGGTAGCCACCCAGTGAGGATTTCAGAACAATTTCAATATCCCAAGGACATGGACTTCTCTGCATGAGCATTTCCAAGAATGAACTATTCCCAATTTTAATTCACCTATTCAGGTAACGTGGGGAAGCCTCAGTTAGGTGTAGCTAGGTTAAGAAAATGTATGCATGTTATATGTGTTCTGCTGAACTCTCAATGAAGTTGTTTCTACTGCACTGAGCCAGGTCTGACGGTATTAAAGGGGTGCATGTTAGATCTTGGCATATTCCTAAAGAACTTGGGTCTGTAAAAGCACGATGGGGTATATGTGACACCACCACCACTCACAATGCAAGAAAAAGAGGTACAGTAGTTGACTTGGGTAAATGCATTGAAGAACAGCTACAGCAACGTTGGTGTGGTACCTGGTTAGTTAACAGGTCCTGCAGTAGCGAGGGGGTCGGTGTTTTGACTCCCATCCCATCTGACTTGCATTATAGAGGTTCTGTTTGGGTACAAGGTTGCACGACCGCGCAATTGTCAGTTAAAGTGACGCAGTGCCGAATCACAAAAAGTGGCCCAGTCATTAACCACTTCCCAACCGTGTATAAGTGGCGACAGCGTGGCTCTGTCCTGTGAATTGCCGCTTATAGTCATCACTTGCGGGCACAATGGCTAGGGGGCAACGGCGCACGCTCGTGCCCGCTCCCTGAGCGGGGCCGCGGGTCAGGCGGACTCGATGTCCGCCAAAGACCCGCGATGGCCTGTGACAGAACCAGAACGGGGAACCACCGATGTAAACATGGCGGTTCCCCGTTCTGACAGGCAACATGTCAGAGATCTGCTAATCCCTGTCACTGGGATCAGTTAGATCTCTTATGCCCCTGACAGCCCAGCCCCCCATACAGTTAGAACACGTCTAGGGAACACAGTTAACCCCTAGATCACCCCCTGCAGGTTAACACCTTCACTGCCAATGACATTTATACAGTAATCAGTGGATATTTAAATTTCTGATGGCTGTATAAATGTCATTGGTCCCAAAAAATTGTCGGCATTTCTAGTAAAAAAAAAAAAATTGTAAAAACGCCAGAACTCTCATGGTTTGTAAACGCGGCAACTTTTGCGCAAACCAATCAATAAACGCAGATTGCTATTTTTTTTTTTACCAAAAATATGAGGAAGATAATAAATCGGCCAAAACCGATGGAAAAAAATGTTTTTTATATATATTTTTTTGGATTTGTATTTTAGCAAAAAGTAAGAAATTTGCGTTTTTTTGCAAAATTGTCGCTCTTCTTTTGTTTATAGCAGCGTTCAGAAATGACACAGAGGGGATCAAATACCACCAAAAGAAAGCTCTATTTGTGGGAAAAAAGGGTGCAAATTTTGTTTGGGTACAACGTCGCACGACCGCGCAATTGTCAGTTAAAGCGACGCAGTGCTGAATCGCAAAAAGTGCTCTGGTCCTAAAGTGGGAAATCCTTCCGGGGCTGAAGTGGTTAATATATTTTATGCTTGCCTAGCTACCAACCATATTGGGTGACATTATATTAAGTTTGGCTTTACTACCTGGTTTGGTGCCGATTTTTCTTGATATAGCTCTACTATTCGATACAGTGGAACCTTGGATTACGAGTATAATTTGTTCCAGGAGAATGCTTGTAATCCAAAGCACTCATATCAAAGCAAGTTTCCCCATAGGAAACAATGAAAACTCAGTTAATTCGTTCCACAGTGACTGCTTGTCAATGCAGTACTGTATGTGACCAGAGGTTCGGGGACGCTGGTGTATGCAATATGGCATGTGGCCAGAGGCACGGAGGCGCTGGTGAGGCTCGTAGACGCTCAGAAACATTAGAAAACGCTCAAGAAATGTTTATACTTTCGGGATTTCCGAGTATATCCAAATGCTTCTGAGGGTCTCCGAGCCTCACCAGTGCCCCCACACACTGGCCACATGCAGTATTACATGCACAGAGTCTTAAAGTGGATGTAAACCCCCCCAAAAAATGTAATTAATAATTCTGCCTGGTAGAGTATAGCATGTCATGTCATCTGTGCCCAGTCTTGCCACAAAGAGTTAATCCAACTGTGAGTAATGAGCTTATCTTTTATCAGGAAGAGAAAGTCAGACTAACAGGGAAATACACGGTCGATCCGCCCCTTGCTCTGTGAGTGACAAGCAATTTGCTTATCTCCTTCACAAAGCAGAGAAAGTTTTGCGCTCCCCCCTCCCTCCCTCCTCAATGTCTCAGTATAGAGGTGGGTGGGGAGGCTTGTGACATCACAACTCCACCTACTGAGTTCCAGCAAAGAGAGAAACCCAGTGATTTCAGTGTTTTACAGAGCTGCTAGTGCTTACAGGAAGGACATTTGCAAGGTAGGGATAGATGCAGGAGGCTTGCATGTATATATACATTAATACTGTGTCATTTGTTTACACTGGGTGGGTGGTTGGTTTACATCCACTTTAATCCTGCTCGTTTTGCGGGCTTTTTAAAAAAAAACTGCTCGTATTGTAAAACGTTTGTTAATCGCGACACTCGCAATCCGAGGTTCTACTGTACTTATTATTACTTTCACTCAACCTAGTGTGTCAGACGGGCTGAGTTTCCTGAGAAGGTCGAGGTAAAGAACAGAGAACCCACCTTATCCAGAGGCTCCTATGGGGGTAGCACTACAAATATATTACAGCCATTTGAAAGGCAGCAAGGTGTTCAAAATAGAATAGCTGGCAATCAATACATTTTCCAGGGATCAATAGGCCATGCATCCTGGTCATGACTTATTGTAGTTGCCTATTTCCTACATAAAACCAAAAATAAATCAAATGAATAGAATAACAGGGAATGAACAATACAACTTAACCAAAATGAAAAATAAATCAAATTATTAACCACTTAAGGCCTGGCAGGATTTCCCCCTTAACCTCCCTGGTGGTACTCCTGAGTGTGGCTCGGGGTTCATTTTCAGCACCAAAAGCGGTAACCCCCGAGCCCCACTGTAGAATTCCTCTGCATGGACCTACCTTGCTCCTACGACCCTGCAGTGTCCTCCTGCCGTGCCCTCCGGCGGAATTCTCTGCCCGATGTATCAGAGTTCCGGGCTCCGTTCCCTGCGAGCGCCGCAACGCATGGGGGGGGGCGGGAAATTCAAAATGCACAAAACATAAACACGCACAATACATAGTAATCTGTTATGATTACATCACTGTATCAAATCATTTCACCTCAGTTTTGTCCCTAGTGCTTTTACCCTTCTTTCTGCCTGGAAACTTGAGAACGTCCCATGGCATCCAAAAAGCGCCCCTCTACGTCAAAGGCGGCTTTGGACCAGCTAGAAAACAGCGATAGTGAATTAGAATCACTTGCAGGATTGAGCGCTAGTGATTGGCGGGGAAATTCCTCATCAACAGCGATTTAAACGCTGTTTACATATGCAGGCGCGACCTACGTATGCGTTCGCTTCTGAGAGCGAGCACGCGGGAACAGGGGTGCTTTGATTTTTTATCACTTTTATTCCTATTGACAAGGAATGTAAATATCCCTTGTAATAGGTATAGTATGTGACAGGTCCTCTTTACAGTGAGATCTGGGGTCTATAAGTCCCCAGATTTCTCCTCTAGGCTGGGAAGCCCGAAATAATAAAAAAAATGTAGTTCAAACCAATATGCAGCGTCTGGTATTACAGTGACACCCATATTATTGCACCCTTGTTTGGACAAATTTCAGTGTTTTTGGTTTTATTGCATTATTAAATAAAATTTATTATTATATTGTTCTTTTTTATATTTATTTAGATTACACGGGAACAGGGGCGCTTTCAATTTTTTTTTTTTTTTTTTGCATTTGTTTTTATCACTTTTATTCCTATTACCACTTGCCGACCTCCCGCCGTGGATTGGTTCGTTATCGCAAAACGCCGTCACGTCATGAGAACGAGTATTGTGAGCGCGCTCACTGTGTTCTGGGGGAGCCAGGGAGCGGGTAGGGCGGATTCGATCTCCGCCGGCTACCCGCGATTGCTCCCCCCGCAGTGAGAGAACGGAGGTCAGGGTATGTAAACACGGATCTCCGTTCTGACAGAGGGGGTAGGGCTGTGATCACAGGATTCCTGTATATGGGAGCCCCGATCACTCCCCTCCCCTCCCCTTGCCAGCCCAGCCCTCATACAGTTAGATCACACTGAGGGAACACAGTTAACCCTTAGAGGCACCCCCTGCAGGTTAGCCCCTTCACTGCCAATGGCATTTACACAGTAATCAGTGCATTTTCATAACACTGATCGCTGTATAAATGCTAATGGTCCCAAAAAAGTGTCAAAATGTTCCGACATGTCCGCTGAAATATCGCAGTACCGCTAAAAATCGTAGATCACCGCCATTACTAGTAAAATATATTTAAAAAAATTAAAACCCCATAAATGAATTCTCATCATTCGTAAACGCAGCAACTTTTGCGCAAACCAGTCAATAAAGGCAGAATGTGATTTTTTTTTACCAAAAATATCAGGAAGAATATAAATCGGCCAAAACCGATGAAAAAAATTTTTTTTTATATTTTTTTTAGATTTGTATTTTGCCAAAAAGTAAGAAATATTGTTTTTCTTGCACAATTGTCGCTATTTTTTTGTTTATAGCGGCGATCAGAAATGACGCAGAGGGGATCAAATACCACCAAAGGAAAGCTCTATTTGTGGGGAAAAAAGGACGCAAATTTCGTTTGGGCACAACGTCGCACGACCGTGCCATTGTCAGTTAAAGTGACGCAGTGCTGAATGGCAAAAAGTGCTCTGGTTCTAAACTGGGAAATCCTTCCGGGGCTGATTAACAAGGAACGTAAACATCCCTTGTAATAGGAATAAGGCCTGACAGGTCCTCTTTACAGTGAGATCTGGGGTCTATAAGTCCCCAGATCTCACCTCTAGGCAGGGAATCCTGAAATTTAAAAAAAAAAAAAAAACACACAGTTCAAACCAATATTACAGTGACCCCCTTATTATTAAACCCCTGTTTGGACAGATTTCAGTGTTTTTGGTTTGATTACATTATTGAATAAAATGTATTATTATTATATTGTTATGTTTCATAATTATTCATAATTATTTATTATATTATAATTTATGATTTCGTGTTTCAAATTTTATCATACCCGGTATGTCTACTAGACTCTTGTTTGGACAGATTATATTATTATTATATTCCTAATAACTACAGACCTACAATATAAAAGGCCAAATTTCCATGCAAAACAATGTACCGCTTTGACATTGTAAATATTGATATAATCATACCGCCAGGGAGGTTAATGACTAGGCCATTTTTTTTTGCGATTCGGCACTGCGTCTCTTTAACTCACAATTGCGCGGTCATGCGACGTTGTACCCAAACAAAATTGACGCCTTTTTTTCCCACAAATAGAGCTTTCTTTTAAAAAAAAGAGTGACAATTTTGAAAAAAACACATTTTTTTACTTTTTGCTATAATAAACATCTCAAAAAAATTGGAAAAATCTAATTTCTTCATCAGTTTAGGTTGCTATGTATTCTTCTACATATTTTTGGTAAAAAAAAAAAAAAAAAAAAAAAAATCGCAGTAAGCGTATATTGATTGGTTTGCGCAAAAGTTATAGCATCTACAAAATAGGGAAAAGATTTATGGCATTTTTATTATTAATTTATTTTTTACTAGTAATGGCGGTGATCTGCGGTTTTTAGCGGGACTGCGACATTGCGCTGATCGGGCACTTTGGACACTTTTTTGGGACCAGTGACATGTATACAGCGATCGGTGCTATAAGAAATTGGGCGGCACAGTGGTGTAGTGGATAGCACTTTCTCCTAGGAGCAAAAAGGTTGCTGGTTTGAATCTCAACCACGACACTACCTGCCTAGGGTAAGGACTGATGTGAATGTACAATGTATATGTAAAGCACTGTGTAAATTGACAGCGCTATATAAGTACCTGAAATAAAACGCACTGACTACTGTATAAATGACACCGGTAGAGAAGGGTTTAACACTATAGGGTGATCAAGGGGTTAAATGTGTTCCCTCGCTGTGTTTTCTAGCTGTATGGGGGCTGGGCTAGCAGAAATACCGGCTCTGTGTGATCTCCCCTGTCAGAACGAGGATCTGCCTTATTTACACTGTAACTGCGGGGAACGATCACGGGTGGCCGGCGGACATCGAGTCTGCCCCAAACGCTGATTGGCTCCCCCCGCTGGCCCATATGCATGCGCGCACCCACAATACCCATTCCCGCGACGGACGTACAGTGATTCGTGGGAAAGAGCTGGCCTGCCGCAGTAAAATGAAGACATTTCTCATATACATGTTAAAATCTGTATTTTTTGCTACAAAAATTACAGTGCACCCCCAAATATTATATTTTCTGACAGCAGAGCCCATGGACATTAAAGTGGTAGTTGTTGCAAGATACTTGAGCAGCTATTTATCAAGCGCAATTTTTTTTTCAGCAACAAAAATACACTTCGATGTATTTTAGTGCACACAAACACAATATAATACCCAATTGTTTTATAAAATATTAAAGATTATGGGGGTGTGTCCTAGCCATGGAGGTTGATGGCTGCTTGAACCAGCTTCTCTGCATTGCGAGGGTGATAGCAATGGCCAGCAGCGACTAATCCTGCCACAAATACCTCCATTCAGGAGGGGAAGACAGCAGGCATCTGACAGGCTATGTCCCACAAGAAGAAACAGGCAGTAGCGCCACGCCAGCTGACTCATTACTCCTGCAAGCAGGAGAAAGGGGCAAAGATGGCACCGAGGAGAATGGCCGTTCTCCCTCCCCTCCACACTCGCCAGCGTGGTCACAGCAGGGAGATCCAGAAGAAATGGAGGAGAAAGCTCAAGAATTTTCCACACTCTCCCAGAGTGAGAGAGGTAAGAGAATGGCAATTCCCCAGCACATTCTATCCAAAAACCCCACAGCTAAAGAAACACCATTGAGAGGACCTCTGATGCTCCAGCTTCAGAAAACACTCTGAAAGCAATGCTAATATCCCTACAAACTGGACTGCAGGAAGAATTACGCTCCTCTGTCTCTCAAATAACTAACCGCATTGACTCAATTGAAGATAGCACTGACATATTAGAATCTCAAATAGGAGAGGTAGTTAAAGCACATGATGAACTCGTAGGTGCCCATGATGAGCAAATGGAGATGATCATCCATAAGCTCCAACTTAAAGTGGCGGATCTTGAATATCGCTCCAGCCGAAACATTAAGCTATGCGGTATACCCGAGCCAGTAAAGCAAAATGATTTAATTGCATACCTGCACCAACTATTTCTTAAACGTATCCCTGACCTAGCCCTAAAGGATATGCTACACGACAGGGCGTACAGAATCCCCAAATTGGCTCATCTCCTGGACAGCATCCCTAGGGATGTATTGGTAAGGGTACATTTTTACCACACCAAGATCATCTACTATGAGCATCCAGGTCAAACCGCACTCTACCTCCACCTTATGCCAATATCGCACTCTAGCAAGACCTCTCAGCTGTGACCAATCAAAAGAGAAAGGAGTTTGCACCCATAACAGCTATATTAAGGGAGCGTAATGTTGTTTACCGGTGGGGCTTCCCAACTAAACTCTTGATTACCTTCCAATTTCAGAAACTCGTCATCACCTCTCCCAAGGATGGCTTCAAACGAATGCAAAATTGGGGAAACAGAGAAGTCATGATTGCCCAACATGAAGAGAGTGACCCTGCAGGCCAATATTTTATTTTGTCCGTGTTGTTTGACAGTGTCCCCTATGTGATTGTTAATTTATATACGCCAATCACACATGAGAAGCGGTTTTACCAAATGATCCGCAATAAAATATCACATTACTCCAAAGACAGCATAGTATTATGTGGCGACTGCAATGACATTGCAGATGCCACCTTAGATATCTCCTCCCCTCGTAGAGGTACCCCAACAGCCCTTAATTCTTTCATGCTCTTTTGAAGACCTATATGATCCATGGCAATGCTTGCATGGCACGGTGAAAGACTATTCCTTTTACTCAGCTGCCCAGGAGTCCTATTCTAGAATTGATCTTTTCCTGCTACACAAATTCTCCCTCCAATTGGTATCTCAGGCTTCTATAGGCCTGATAACATGGTCTGACCATGCCCCAGTGATCTTAACATTCTGTGTTTTTTCAAGGAGACATAGAAGTGGCATAGTAACGCTGAGAACAGCGTCATCAGCACTGGTCATGTTGGTGGAGTATTTGAAACACCGCAATACGCTACATAGGTCTCACATGGAGGCCCACTCATTGGTGGTGAAGTGTTGCTGTTCCGCAGAGCGACTGACCCGTGCGTGCTGCAGCTGAAACTCCACTATTGCCTGCTGCTGCTCACACAGTCTCTCCAGCATGTGCAAGGTGGAGTTCCACCTTGTGGGCACGTCGCATAGAAGGAGGTGAGCGGGAAGGCCGAAGTTCCGCTGCAGCGCAGACAGGCGAGCAGCAGCAAGGTGAGAATGCCGAAAGCGCACACAGATGGCCCGCACTTTATGCAGCAGCTCTGACATATCCGGGTAGTTTTTTAGAAATTTCTGCACCACCAAATTCAGCACATGTGCCAGGCAGGGGATGTGTGTCAAACTGGCTGGGCCCAGAGCTGCTACGAGATTTCGCCCATTATCACACAACACCAGGCCGGGCTTGAGGCTCAGTGTCAACAACCACTCGTCAGGCTGTTGTTCAATGTCCGTCCACAGCTCCTGCGCAGTGTGGGGTATAACCCGCAAACATATCAGTTTTAAAACAGCCTGCTGTCGTTTACCCCTGGATGTGCTGAAGTTGGTGGTGAAGGTGTTACGCTGAGCGGATGAGGAGTTGGTAGAGGAAGAGGAGGAGGAAGCGCAGTAGGAGGAGGAGGCCACAGGAGGCAAAGAGAAATGCCCTGCAATCCTGGGTAGCGGAAGGACATGCGCCAAACGGCTAGCCGCCTCAGGCTCACCCGCCACTACATTTGCCCAGTGTGCAGTTAGCGAGATATAGCGTCCCTGCCCGTGTTACTGGTCCACGTATCAGTGGTTATGTGGACCTTGCCACAGATGGCGTTGCGCAGTGCACACTTGATCTCGTCCCCGACTTGTTTGTGCAGGGAAGGGATGGCTCGCCTGGAAAATTAGTGGCGGCTGGGAACCACGTACTGTGGGACAGCCACCGCCATCAGGTTTTTAAAACTGTCCGTGTCCACCAGGCGGAATGACAGCATTTCAAAGGCCAGGAATTTTGAAATGCTGGCATTCAGGGCCAGGGATCGCGGGTGGGTAGGGGGGTACTTCCTCTTTCTCTCCAGTGTTTGGGAGATGGACAGTTGTAAGCTTCCATGGGACCGCGTGGAAATGCTTGGGGACGGTGGCGGAAATGGTGGCGTTGCTGTGACATCATCTGTTTGCAGGGTGGAAGGTGACACTGGCACTGTAGAGGTGGAGGAAGAGGCCGAGGCAGCAGCAGAAAAGGAAGCAGGAGGAGGCCGAGACTTTTCTTGGATTTTGAGGTACTTATTCCACTGCAGCAAGTGCTTTGCATTTAGATGCCTGGTCACAGAGGTTGTGCTCAGGTTTAGAACATTTGTGCCTCGCT
>BLSH010159217.1:484765-495763 GCA_018402905.1 Glandirana rugosa
TCGGATAACCCGTATGGGTCCGAATCTCATGATTTGTTTTTTTTTTTTCTTAACGTGTTGTTGTATCTTAATAATTCTATGTTGTTGTGCAATTCTTTTTTTTTTTTGTTTAGTACTCTAAGCCTGGGTATGCCCAATAGGCTTTGTTCTGTTAAAACTTGAAAAATTTTCAATAAATACAAATTTAAAAAAAAAAAAAAAAAATATTGGGACATCAACACAATTCTAATCTTTTTGGCTCTATACACCACCACAATGGATTTGAAATGAAACAAACAAGATGCGCTTTAACTACAGACTTTCAGCTTTAATTTGAGGGTATTTACATCCAAATCAGGTGAACGATGTAGGAATTACAACAATTTGTATATGTGCCTCCCACTTTTTAAGAGACCAAAAGTAATGGGACAGATTAACAATCATAAATCAAACTTTCACTTTTTAATACTTGGTTGCAAATCCTTTGCAGTCAATTTCAGCCTGAAGTATGGAATGCATAGACATCACCAGACTCTGGGTTTCATCCCTGGTGATGCTCTGCCAGGCCTCTACTGCAACTATCTTCAGTTCCTGCTTGTTCTTGGGGCATTTTCCCTTCAGTTTTGTCTTCAGCAAATGAAATGCATGCTCAGTCGGATTCAGGTCAGGTGATTGACTTGGCCATTGCATAATATTCCACTTCTTTCCCTTAAAAAACTCTTTGGTTGCTTTCGCAGTATGCTTCGGGTCATTGTCCATCTGCACTGTGTCCAATGAGTTCTGAAGCATTTGGCTGAATATGAGCAGATAATATTGCCCAAAACACTTCAGAATTCATCCTGCTGCTTTTGTCAGCAGTCACATCATCAATAAATACAAGAGAACCAGTTCCATTGGCAGCCATACATGCCCACGCTATGACACTACCACCACCATGCTTCACTGTTGAGGTGGTATGCTTTGGATCATGAGCAGTTCCTTTCCTTCTCCATGTTGTTCCAGAACTGTGAAGGCTTTTTTAGATGTTGTTTGGCAAACTCTAATCTGGCCTTCCTGTTTTTGAGGCTCACCAATGGTTTACATCTTGTGGTGAACCCTCTGTATTCACTCTGGTGAAGTCTTCTCTTGATTGTTGACTTTGACACACATACACCTACCTCTTGGAGAGTGTTCTTGATCTCGCCAACTGTTGTGAAGGGGGTTTTCTTCACCAGGGAAAGAATTCTTCGGTCATCCACCACAGTTGTTTTCCGTGGTTTTGTGGGTCTTTTGGTGTTGCTGAGCTCACCGGTGCGTTCTTTCTTTTTAAGAATGTTCCAAACAGTTGATTTGGCCACATCTAATGTTTTTGCTAACTCTCTGATGGGTTTGTTTTGTTTTTTCATCCTAATGATGGTTTGCTTCACTGATAGTGACAGCTCTTTGGATCTCATATTGAGAGTTGACAGCAACAGATTCCAAATGCAAATGGCACACTTGAAATGAACTCTGGACCTTTTATCTGCTCCTTGTAAATGGGATAATGAGGGAATAACACACACCTGGCCATGGAACAGCTGAGCAGCCAATTTTCCTATTACTTTTGGTCCCTTAAAAAGTGGGAGGCACATATACAAAATGTTGTAATTCCTACACCGTTCACCTGATTTGGATGTAAATACCCTCAAATTAAAGCGGTAGTAAACCCATCCATTTAACCGTTTAAAAACCAGTTCCATTTCCAGCATGTGCCGGAAATGTAACACTCCCATTGGTTGTGCTCTAAACCAAACTGTCAAACCATCCAATGGCTGGTGTCATAGCTGATCACATGTGCAGCATCATGGCAGTTGTAGATTAAACAGAGGCCAAGATGGCAGCTTCCTTGGCTGAAAATGATAGGCGGGTATACTACCACTTTAAAGCTGAAAGTCTGCAGTTAAAGCACATCTTGTTTGTTTCATTTCAAATCCATTGTGGTGGTGTATAGAGCCAAAAAGATTAGAATTGTGTCAATGTCCCAATATTTATGGACCTGAGTGTATGTAGTATCTCACAAAAGTAAGTACACCCCTCAATTTTTTTTTAATTTTTTTATTATATCTTTTCATGTGACAACACTGAAGAAATGACACTTTGCTACAATGTAAAGTAGTGAGTGTACAGCTTGTATAACAGTGTAGCAAACATCGTAGCAAAGTGTAATTTCTTCAGTGTTGTCACATGAAAAGATATAATAAAAAATGACAAAATGTGAGGGGTGTATTCACTTTTGTGAGATGCTGTATTTAGGAGGCTTGAAACTGGTTGGGAAACAGCCAAACGCTGCTAATAAGGTGAGGTTGTGAAAGACAGTTTTATTCCACAGGTCATACATCATTGCAAGACTGAGCACAGCAACAAGACACAAGGTCTCTCCTAGGCAAAAATTTCAAAGCAGACTGGGGTTTCAAGATGTGATGTTCAAGCTCTTTTGAAGAAGCACAAAGAAATGGACAACATTGAGGACTGTAGACGCAGTGGTCGGCCAAGGAAATTTAAAGCAACCGATGAAGAGAAGTAAGCAGGATGTGCCTTTCGAAAATGGAAAAAGTCCAGCAGAGCCATCAGCACAGAACTGGTGGAAACCAGTGGGACTCAGGTACACCCATCTACTGTCCGGAGACGTCTGGCCAGAAGTGGTCTTCATAGAAGAATTGCGGCCAAAAAGCTTCCATATCTCCAATGTGGAAACAAGGCAAAGCCACTCAACTATGCAGGAAAACATACGAACTGGAGTGCAGAAAAATGGCAGCAGATCCTTTGGACCAGCGCTTCTCAACCTTTTGTCAGTCAAGGGACCCTTAAAAATGATGTACAATCTTGAGGCACCACATTCTAAAATGTAAAAAATGAAACAAATAGTTTTACATACAGTAACATAGCAACATCCAAACATGTAGGACACCCGACGTGACTTATTCTTCCAAGCATGTACACCTTTCCACACTGGTACTGACTAGTTTTGCAATGTTTATCTCCCTCACTCAGCTAATGTGACCCCAGTACTATTAGAGAAGGACATGGGAGTGGCAAACAAGGATGCCATGAAGATATCCAACATCCTCCTTATCAACGGATGGCTTCATTAGTTGTTAGGACATTGTAATTAGGGATGGGCCGAACACCCCCCTGTTCAGTTTGCACCAGAACATCTCAAACAGGGAAAAAGTTCTAGCGAACATGCAAACTCTATTAAAATCTATGGGACACAAACATGAAAAATCAAAAGTCTTTATTTTAAAGGCTTATATGTAAGTTATTGCCATAAAAATTGTATGGGGACCCGGTCTTGCCCTGGGGGACATGTGTCAATGCAAAAAAAAGTTTTTAAAACAATTGTTTTTAAAGGAACAGGGATTTTAATTATGCTTAAAGTGAAACACTAAACATAAAAAAATCCTTTCCTGGGGGTCTGTGGGTGGAGGGCTTATCAGAATCTGGAGGCCCCCTTTAACAAGGGGGCCCCCAGATCCTGCCCCCCCCCCCCATGTGAATGGGTATTGGGTACATCCCTAGTTGTAATGGTGCACAATGAAAACCTGTGACTTTGTGTAATTAAAAGGCAGGCTTGATCCACCTTCTGGCTCGTATACAATTTTTGGGCAATTTTTAGGCATTTTGCCAAGGCAAACCTGAAGAAACCTGAAGGCCCTCTGGTCGAAAAAGGCTGCTCTGGGCTGACAAGTCAAAATATGAAATATTTTTCTGTAGCTGGAGGCAGTTTGTTGGCTGGAGGGTCGGAGAGCAGTACAATAAGGAGTCTCTGCAGGCAACTGTGAAAAATTGTGGAGGTTCCTTGCAAGTTTGGGGCTGCATTTATGCAAATGGAGTTGGAAATTTGGTCAGGATCAATGGTGTCCTCAATGCTGAGGAATACAGGCAGATACTTTTCTATTATGCCATACATCAGGAAGGTGTGTGACTGGCCCCAAATGTATTCTGCAGCAGGATGACAACCCCAAACATACAGCCAATGTAATTTAGAACTATATTCAGTGTAAAGAAAAACACGGAGTGATGGTTTGGCCCCCACAGAGCCTGATCTCTAGACTTATGCATGGCTGAAATTTTTTTTTTTTTTTAGTTATTTTTTCAGAAATTTGAAAAATTCGGAAATCCAAAATTCGGAAATTTGCGGTAATTTGGCAAATGTGGTAATTGCGGTAATTCGGAAAGTTGCGGTAATTCTGCAATTGTGGTAATTCGGAAATTCTGAAAATCACAGTAGTTCAGCAATTGCGGTAATTTTCGGTAACTGCGGTCATTCGGAAATTTGGCAATCGAAACTGCCGACAATCCAAGATTCGGAAATTCAGAAATAACTAAGAACATTTGAAATAATAACTAACTAATAAATAACTATTACATTATAGGTATTGGAATTTCCTTGAAAATATGGCTGTTAGTGAACTTAAATTTGAAATTTATCACTAAAAGCCATATTTTCAAGGAAATTACAATGCCTATAATTTAATAGTTATTTATTATTATTTCAAATGTTCTTTCTTATTTCCGAATCTTCGGAAATTCAGAAATAAGAAAACATTTGAAATAGTAATAACTTATTATAATTCATAAGAAGTTATAATAATAAATTAATAACTTATTATTTCAAATGTTCTTCTTATTTCCGAATTTCGAACATTCAGAATTAAGAAAGAACATTTGAAATAATAATAAAAAACTTAAATCATAGGTATTGGAATTTCCTTGAAAATTTGGCTGTAAGTGAACTTAAATATGAAATGTATCACTAACAGCCATATTTTCAAGGAAATTCCAATACCTATATTATAATAGTAATTTATTAGTTCGTTATTTCAAATGTTCTTTGATACAAATTTTTGGATTTCGGAATCTTCGAATTCTGGATTTTTGGCTGTTCCAATTGCCGAATTTCCGCAATTACCGGAATTGCCAAATTTGGAACAAAACGAATTGCACAAGCCTACTGATCTCATCATCATGGAGTCTGTCTGGGATTGCAAGAAGAGACAGAAGGGATTGAGGCAGCCGACATCCACAGAAGATCTGTGCTTAGTTCTCCAAAATATTTGGAGCAACCTACCTGCAAAGTTCCTTCAAACTCTGCGCAAGTCTACCTAGAAGAACTGATGCTGTTTTGACGGGAGGGTCACACCAAATATTGATTTGATTTGGATTTCTCTTCTGTTCATTTACCTTCCATTGTGTTAATTGATAAAAATAAACCATTAACATTTCTATTTCTGAAAGCATTCTTCCTTTACAGCCTTTTTCACACCTGACAAAACTTTTCATAGTACTATACATACAGTATCTCACAAAAGTGAGTACATCCCTCACATTTTTGCATGGTGGTGGGAGTGTCATGGTCTGGGACTGCATGAGTACTGCCAGCAGTACTCATGCAGCCCCAGACCATGACACTCCCACCACCATGCTTGACTGTAGGCAAGACACACTTGTCTTTGTACTCCTCACCTGGTTGGTTGACACCATCTGAACCAAATAAGTTTATCTTGGTCTCATCAGACCACAGGACATGGTTCCAGCAATCCATGTCCTTAGTCTACTTGTCTTCAGCAAACTGTTTGCGGGATTTCTTGTGCATCATCTTTAGAAGAGGCTTCCTTCTGGAACGACAGCCATGTAGACCAATTTGATGCAGTGTGCGGTGTATGGTCTGAGCACTGACAGGCTGACCCCCAACCCCTTCAACCTCTGCGTCTATTTCCCAAAGACAACTCCTGGATATGGCGCTGAGAACAGGGTGTACTCACTTTTGTTGTCAGCGGTTTAGACATTAATGGCTGTGTGTTGAGTTATTTTGAGGGGACAGCAAATTTACACTGTTATACAAGCTGTACACTCACTACTTTACATTGTAGCAAAGTGTCATTTCTTCAGTGTTGTCACATGAAAAGATATAATAAAATATTTACAAAAATGCGAGGGGTGTATTCACTTTTGTGAGATACTGTATATATATATACACACACATTTACATACATACACACACAGGAGCCTTGTGTGAAGGAACATCTTTGGGTTTTTTGTGTCTGTATACAGGTTCTGGGACTGAGATATTGAGTTCAACCTAAATTCAAGATGGCATTAAATTTGGACCAAACATCACAGATTTGGATGGTCAAATCCTAATCCTACATATAGTGTAATTTCTGGTGATTCAGACTTCAAAAATGCTTCTGGTAGAAAAGGACCCAGGTTTTTTTAAGGGATGTTTCTGATATTGCCTAATAGCCTTTAGTTTAATGCCCAGTACAGGTTCCACTTTTCTTGACTGCCAGTGCTACAAGGTCCCACCTTTCATGACTGCTAGTGTCAACATGTCCCACCTTTCTTGCCTGCCAGTGCCACCAGGATCCACCTTTCCTAACTGCAAGTGCCACCAGGTCCCACCTTTCTTGACTGCCAGTGCTACAAGGTCCCACCTTTCTTGACTGCCAGTGCCACCAGGTCCAACCTTTTGTGACTGCTAGTGTCAACAGGTCCCACCTTTCCATGTTAGTGTCCCTGGTTGCATTTATAAAGGATATCTAAACCAACCTGAAGGTTGTTAAAATGGCCCAGTATATTATTAAGTAAATTTTGGATGTCCCGGACCCTATTGTGGAGGCATCACGCCCTAATATTATTATATAGTGGGCGATTAGTTTCAAGTGGAGAGGTTCTCAAACATGTAATCCAGCCGTATGTCAGGTTAAGGGCTTCCCTATTCATTCAGCAAATAAAGCATAACAGAAAGGCTTCCCTCGCAGGGGTAGAAAACAGCACCAAAAGAAAAAAGTCCATTACATGAATAAAAGCCTCCTGGCTACCAGATAGACCTCACTGGGTCTGTTTCAGTCACAGCCTGGTCCTTCTCTCTCAGCACCACCACTGATTACACCCAGGTCAGGCAAAATTATACCCCTGGGGAGCAAGGTGTGACCAATACTTAACCCCTTGCTGCCTACAGACCTCTCCCTGCCACCCATTTACCTTAAGAATCTCAAGATTCTATGTGCCACATATACTCCATCCAAAATTGACATGGGTTGTTTGTCACTATATATATATATATAGCCCACAAAGGACTTTTGAGATGCCCTAGAAAAATTCCACATCAACACTGTGCTAAAAAGGGAAAAACACTCCCCTTTACAGTTTTATTAGTACAAAAAGTTAATACTAGTCAAATTCATAGTATAAAAGAGACAAAAATCAATAATTTTCCATCTGCCACTTTACCACTTACCAACCGGGCCCCTTTTTTACACTTGTTGGTTACAAGCTAAAAACTGTTTTTTTTGCTAGAAAATTACTTAGAACGCCCAAACATTATATATATATATATATATATATATATATATATTCAAACACCCTAGAGAATAAAATGGCGATCGTTGCAATACTTTTTGTCACATGGTATTTGCGCAGCGGTCTTTCAAGAGTGATTGTTTTGGAAATATTTCACTTTTTGGGTTAAAAAATAAGACAACAGTAAAGTTAGCCCAATATTTTTGTATACTGTGAAAGAGGATGTTACGCCGAGTAAATAGATACCAAACATGACACGGTTGAAAATTATGCACACTCGCGGAATGGCGACAAAGTCCGGTACTTAAAAATTTCCATAGGCGACGCTTTAAACATTTTTAGCGGTTACCAGGTTAGAGGTGTAGAGGAGGTCTTTTGCTAGAATTATTGCTCACACTCTGGCGATCGCGGTGATACCTCACATGTGTGGTTTGAACACCGTTTTCATATGCGGGCACGACTTACGTATGCATTTTCTTTGCTATGCGAGCTTGCGGGGATGGTGGCACTTTAAATTTTTTTTTTCTAATTTTATTTATTTATTTATTTTTAACACTGTACCTTAAGGGCTCTTTCACACATACGGTCCGTTTAGGTCCGCCTGTCAGTTTTTCACCCAACCGGACCCAAACGGACGCTCCATTGTGCTCTATGGAGCGGCGGATGTGAGCGGTGACATGTCCGCTGACACCCGATCTGCTCCGATCCGCCAGAAACAGACGGATGGAAGCCCTATTTTCCATCCGCCTGGCGGATTGGATCAGATGAGCATGGACAGACGGTCCGTGCTCATCCGATTCTCCATAGAGGAGAATGGAGCTCTGACAGGTCAATCTCTGCACAGAGTACAGAGACTGTCCTGTCATCCGTCGGCTCAGCAGGGATCAACGGATGGATCCCCGCTGAGCAGCAGAGCCCGGGCTCCGCATGTGTGAAAGGACCCTTAAAAAAAAAAAATTCTGATCACTTTTATTGCTATCACAAGGAATGTAAACATCCCTTTATATAGTAATCCCTTTATGATAGTAATATGTGGTGACAGGTACACTTTTTGGAGGGCTGGGGGGTCTAAAAGACCCCCCATTCCTCCTTTGCACTTCACAGTATTCAGATCGGCAAAAACGGTGATTCTGAATACTGTCATTTTTTTTTAAATTGGCGCCGTTAGCCACCGCTTAAACCGGAAGTGACGTTGTGATGTCGCTTCCGGAATTTGCCGAAGGAGACCCGATCGGAGCCGATTCCAGCTTCTGTCAGGTCTCCTTCTAGCTGGTGGAGGCGCCGGATCGTCACTCTGGTCTCTCGGTGGGACGGGAGGCCAGAAAAGAGTGGCGGAAGGCGGCAGGAGGGGGGTTGTCCCCTCCCGCCCCCTGGGATAGCGACCGAGTGGCTCCCGAGCCGGATCGGTCATTATCCCCAGATAGCCAACCGCCTTGGAGACTGTCGCCTCCTGGCCAATGCCCCACAACATGACTGAACTGAGATCATTCCTGGGGTTCTGCTCCTACCGAAGATTTATGGAGGGATTCACCAAAATAGCCTGGGCAGGACCTTTAAAGTTAGTGAAAACTTGGTTCTACTAGCCCTGCTTGAGGGCCAAAGTTGAAATTTACTGCCAGCCACTCCTGTCTACACTCCAGTGAAAGAAAATGTTATCCTTGGAGATCACCCAATGGGTCATTTCCAAAGCCAAGGATCCATGGAGTTGATGTGCATTGATTTCCTGTGCATGGATCCAAGTACTAGAGGACAGGGAAATGACATTCCAATTCACCTGCTATGCCAAGGATTTTCCAGTAAAGATCAACATACATCAACAGTGGCCAAGGTCTTAGTAAAAGGGAATCCACAGCCCAAAAGATTCAAATGTACTCTCCTTGACATACTGGATACTCTAAAAGTGGAAAGAAACAATACTGGAGCAGACATATCTCTGCAGTCATACTTGCACACAACAGTACAGAGGAGTGACACCACTGCTTACTCTACATACATGCTAATGTTTGAGAGAGTGGCTTTGGCTAACCAAGGACTTAACCGTTGGTACTTCTCTAGACCACACATCTATTACATGCCACAAAGGGCATGTAGATCCCTTCAGAAAGAACTGAAAGACTGAATACAAAAAAAAAGCCAAGGTGCACTGGATTCCAAGGTCAACAGAACAGGAGAAAATTTGACCTAAGAGTTAGAGTTCAGCTAAGTGATCGAGTGCTTCTAAGTAATTAGGTATTCCCAAAAAACATAAGCTACTTGGAGATCCAACCCTATATCATTTGCAAACAACTGTCTTGTCTTCCGGTGCATCAGATCTACCCAGAGTGGAAGACAGGACCATTGAACGTTTAGAACTGAAATCATCTTTTGCCCCTGAGTGAAGCTCTTTGGATGTCCCACTATACTGACCCATTTTCTTCTAGATCATCATCTTAAAGTTAAGGACCAA
Organism: Glandirana rugosa; assembly: GCA_018402905.1. Classification (NCBI taxonomy): domain Eukaryota; kingdom Metazoa; phylum Chordata; class Amphibia; order Anura; family Ranidae; genus Glandirana; species Glandirana rugosa. The sequence goes on from BLSH010159217.1 coordinate 494,514, forward strand.
TAACCTGCCAGAGAAAAGGAGGAAGACAGCAAGGAAGAATGTGTCTGTGTAGACTGATTGTGGTCATCTGAGTCAATGGATGGCACTCTATCCATGGTATAAAGTATTTGAAAATGTTCACAGTTGGGGTCCTTTAGACAGGAGCTCAGTAAGAATTTCAGCAGCATCTTCCTTACCTAGAGTATAAAATCAGCTTTGAAGAAATTAAGTCCCTGGATCTGAGTACACAGAAGGGTGGTAATAATGTAAAAACCTTGACTTTTTGTAAACCTACTGTGGAAAATACCCTCCTCCACGCCACCAGCCATCATCCATGGCCCATAATTAGGGGGATCCCTACTGGCCAGTTCCTGCAGACGTGCAGGAACTGTTTTGATATACAGGATTATCATAATGAAAGTGAGGCACATGGCTACTCTAATTCTGTCCTCAAGAGGAAAGCTCTGGCCCTAGCCAAGGACAGGTAAGATACTGTATCTTGGCTGGAGGAATGAATCAAAATAGAAATTCAGATGACAGCTCGTAACACAAATTGGGTGTTGTCAAGTTTTGGGACCCATTGGACTATGCTCTAGACCTTTCCTTGTTGCTAAAAACACCCCCATATTAGCTGTTATGCTGGTCCACAGTGAGGTTGTTCCCTCTCCTACAAAGAAGTCTCTCATTAAGAAAACCACCCATTGGCATGTATAAGTGTGAGTACTGTTTAAAGTGAAAACATGCATTCAAGACAGACACTTTTTGTATTCAGCACACAAGAAAAGTTTTGCTATACATTCTTGTATTAAATTTACTTCAAACTGGGTGCTTTGTATTATTTTGTGCCCTTGGCCTAAGATTTACACAAGGAAAACAAAAAGAGAACTATGGAGAAGGATGGGAGAACATGCTTCCAGCATTTCTGCTCAAGATGAGGACTCTCCTGTAGTTCTGTATTTTAAGGAATTTCATAATTCCTCATTGAGTGAATTAAGATTTTTGTGGTCTATATCAACTTACTTAATCTGACAGACAAGGATTACAAAAAGAGGCAAAGTGGATCTTTGATCTTAGTGCCTTGTCCCCTTAGGGCCTGAATAGTGAACTTTTCCTGCAGCCTTTCCTGTGATATTATCTGTCTGGTTGGATTTATAGAAGTGTATGTACTCTAGTGTTAGGTAGAACTTCCGAACAAAAGAAATCAAAGAAGAATCTGCTAGTCTGTATATGGTTTACTGAGCCTGTGACGATTATCTCAGTCTGCTTAAAAA
>BLSH010159217.1:498754-512686 GCA_018402905.1 Glandirana rugosa
CAGACATCCGTCGTTCCCCAATTCATAACCAGTGTGGAACGAGGGGTCGACCCCATATTAAAACGGACTGGACCCACATTAGTCACCACCACGACTCTCTCTTCCTCGTCCGACACTGACTTTGTCTGGGTCACCCCAGATAGACCATCGGTTCTCCGAAAATAAGTACATTACCTGAAAAAAGAAAACCACGACAAAAGATGGGGACGCTACCTTCGGAAAGACAATAGGAAATAAACGACTTACTTATCCCTTCGGGAATTGGACTGTATGTCGACCTAATGTACAAACTCTTGGAGAGGTGAACTTTGATTAGCGGGTGTTATATGTCCGAAAAGTTTACCCCCTCACATATACTAATGTGCCACAAACAGGAAGTTAATATCACCAACCATTCCCATTTTATTAAGGTGTATCCATATAAATGGCCCACCCTGTATATTGTGGGCGATTAGTTTCAAGTGGAGAGGTTCTCAAACATGTAATCCAGCTGTATGTCAGGTTAAGGGCTTCCCTATTCATTCAGCAAATAAAGGATAACAGAAAGGCTTCCATCGCAGGGGTAGAAAACAGCACCAAAAGAAAAAAGTCCATTACATGAATAAAAGCCTCTTGGCTACCAGATAGACCCCACTGGGTCTGTTTCAGTCACAGCCTGCTCCTTCTCTCTCAGCACCACCACTGATTACACCCAGGTCAGGCAAAATTATACCCCAGCTGGGGAGCAAGGTGTGACCAATACTTAACCCCTTGCTGCCTACAGACCTCTCCCTGCCACCCATTTACCTTAAGAATCTCAAGATTCTATGTAGCAGATATACTCCATCCAAAATTGACATGGGTTGTTTGTCACTATATATATATATATATATCTCACAAAGGACTTTTGAGATGCCCCAGAAAAATGCCACATCAACGCTGTGCTAAAAAGGGAAAAACGCTCCCCTTTACAGCTTTATTAATACAAAAAGTTAAAACTAGTCAAATTCATAGTATAAAAGAGACAAAAATCAATAAATTTCCATCTGCCACTTTACCACTTACCAACCGGGGCCCCTTTTTTACACTTGTTGGTTACAAGCTAAAAACATTTTTTTTTTGCTAGAAAATTACTTAGAACCCCCTTAAGGGCTCTTTCACACATGCGGTCCGTTTGGGTCCGCCTGTCAGTTTTTCAGGCGGACCCAAACGGACGCTCCATTGTGCTCTATGGAGCGGCGGATGTCAGCGGTGACATGTCCGCTGACCCCCGATCCGCTCCGATCCGCCAGAAACAGACGGATGGAAGCCCTATTTTCCATCCGCCTGGCGGATCGGATCGGATGAGCATGGACAGACGGTCCGTGCTCATCTGATTCTCCATAGAGGAGAGTGGAGCTCTGACAGGTCAGTCTCTGCACGGAGTGCAGAGACTGTCCTGTCATCTGTCGGCTCAGCGGGGATCAACGGATGGATCCCTGCAGAGCAGCAGAGCCCGGGCTCCGCATGTGTGAAAGGACCCTTAAAAAAAAAAAATTCTGATCACTTTTATTGCTATCACAAGGAATGTAAACATCCCTTGTGATAGTAATATGTGGTGACAGGTACACTTTTTGGAGGGCTGGGGGGTCTAAAAGACCCCCCATCCCTCCTTTGCACTTCACAGTATTCAGATCGCCAAAAACGGCGATTCTGAATACTGTCATTTTTTTTTAATTGGCGCCGTTAGCCGCCGCTTAAACTGGAAGTGACGTTGTGACGTCGCTTCCCGAATTTGCCGAAGGAGACCCGATCGGAGCCGATTCCGGCTTCTGTCAGGTCTCCTTCTAGCCGGTGGAGGCGCCGGATCGTCGCTCTGGTCTCTCGGTGGGACGGAAGGCCGGAAAAGAGCCCCGAGCCGGATCGGTCGTTATCCCCAGATAGCCAACCGCCTTGGAGACTGTCGCCTCCTGGCCAATGCCCCACAACATGACTGAACTGAGGTCATTCCTGGGGTTCTGCTCCTAAGATTTATTGAGGGATTCACCAAAATAGCCTGGGCAGGACCTTTAAAGTTAGTGAAAACTTGGTTCTAATAGCCCTGCTTGAGGGCCAAAGTTGAAATTTACTGCCAGCCACTCCTGTCTACACTCCAGTGAAAGAAAATGTTATCCTTGGAGATCACCCAATGGGTCATTTCCAAAGCCAAGGATCCATGGAGTTGATGTGCATTGATTTCCTGTGCATGGATCCAAGTACTAGAGGACAGGGAAATGACATTCCAATTCACCTGCTATGCCAAGGATTTTACAGTAAAGATCAACATACATCAACAGTGGCCAAGGTCTTAGTAAAAGGGAATCCACAGCCCAAAAGATTCAAATGTACTCTCCTTGACATGCTAGTTACTCTAAAAGTGGAAAGAAACAATACTGGAGCAGACATCTCTGCAGTCATACTTGCACACAACAGTACAGAGGAGTGACACCACTGCTTACTCTACATACATGATAATGTTTGAGAGAGTGGCTTTGGCTACCCAAGGACTTAACCGTTGGTACTTCTCTAGACCACACATCTATTACATGCCACAAAGGGCATGTAGATCCCTTCAGAAAGAACTGAAAGACTGAATACAAAAAAAAGCCAAGGTGCACTGGATTCCAAGGTCAATGGAACAGGAGAAACTTTGACCTAAGAGTTAGAGTTCAGCTGAGTGATCGAGTGCTTCTAAGTAATTAGGTATTCCCAAAAAACAAAAGCTACTTGGAGATCCAACCCTATATAATTTGCAAACAACTGGCTTGTTTTCCGGTGCATCAGATCTACCCAGAGTGGAAGACAGGACCATTGAACGTTTAGAATTGAAATCATCTTTTGCCCCTGAGTGAAGCTCTTTGGATGTCCCAGTATACTGACCCATTCTCTTCTAGATCATCATCTTAAAGTTAAGGACCAATAACCTGCCAGAGAATAGGAGGAAGACAGCAAGGAAGAATGTGTCTGTGTAGACTGATTGTGGTCATCTGAGTCAATGGATGGCACTCTATCCATGGTATAAAGTATTTAAAAATGTTCACAGTTGGTGTCATTTAGACAGGAGCTCAGTAAGAATTTCAGCAGCATCTTCCTTACCTAAAGTATAAAGTCAGCTTTGAAGAAATTAAGTCCCTGGATCTGAGTACACAGAAGGGTGGTAATAATGTAAAAACCTTGACTTTTTGTAAACCTACTGTGGAAAATACCCTCCTCCACGCCACCAGCCATCATCCATGGTCCATAATTAGGGGAATCCCTACTGGCCAGTTCCTGCAGACGTGCAGGAACTGTTTTGATATACAGGATTATCATAATGAAAGTGAGGCACATGGCTACTCTAATTCTGTCCTCAAGAGGAAAGCTCTGGCCCTAGCCAAGGATAGGTAAGATACTGTATCTTGGCTGGAGGAATGAATCAAAATAGAAATTCAGATGACAGCTCGTAACACAAATTGGGTGTTGTCACGTTTTGGGACCCATTGGACTATGCTCTAGACCTTTCCTTGTTGCTAAAAACACCCCCATATTAGCTGTTATGCTGGTCCACAGTGAGGTTGTTCCCTCTCCTACAAAGAAGTCTCTCATTAAGAAAACCACCCATTGGCATGTATAAGTGTGAGTACTGTTTAAAATGAAAACATGCATTCAAGACAGACACTTTTTGTATTCAGCACACAAGAAATGTTTTGCTATACATTCTTTTATTAAATTTACTTCAAACTGGGTGCTTTGTATTATTTTGTGCCCTTGGCCTAAGATTTACACAAGGAAAACAAAAAGAGAACTATGGAGAAGGATGGGAGAACATGCTTCCAGCATTTCTGCTCAAGATGAGGACTCTCCTGTAGTTCTGTATTTTAAGAAATTTCATAATTCCTCATTGAGTGAATTAAGATTTTTGTGGTCTATATCAACTTACTTAATCTGACAGACAAGGATTACAAAAAGAGGCAAAGTGGATCTTTGATCTTAGTGCCTTGTCCCCTTAGGGCCTGAATAGTGAACTTTTCCTGCAGCCTTTCCTGTGATATTATCTGTCTGGTTGGATTTATAGAAGTGTATGTACTCTAGTGTTAGGTAGAACTTCCGAACAAAAGAAATCAAAGAAGAATCTGCTAGTCTGTATATGGTTTACTGAGCCTGTGACGATTATCTCAGTCTGCTTAAAAACGGTTTCTTGGGCATTACACCATACCTGGTCCACAGAACCAATGGTAATTTGGAAACAACTATCACAGAATATGTGAGTAAAAAATAAATTTTGGCATTCAAATGTGAGAAGATCCTTGTTTTAAGTCCATCAAACCTTAAAGTGGATGTATACCCTCACATATACCGAGTGAAATGAACAGCCTCAGTTTTACATCCATATATGCTGCCTTCATCTTTAGATACTATTTAGAAAATGCACTTCATGTTAGGATTTTTTCTCTTCCTGGTTATCATAGCAGAGAAGCCTGGGCGCACAGCCAAGTCAGCTGATTGGAGGAAAGGCACATACCCCTTCTCCTCATAGGTAGCGACTCTCAGCTCCATTCATTATATTGTCCAGAGCTGTGCTAATCTATTAATAGCAACCTCCCCAACACAAAACTCGGGCTGCTTTTATCATATGTGATGGAACACTTGTCAAGCTGATATCACAGGAATGCAGCAAGAGGCAGCTACGAGACACAGGGCTTTGGAGAGGGATAACAAAACACTGCAGATCTATGTGCCCAGCTCAAACTTCATGAATCATGTTAGCATTCACTATAAGGGCCCCAGTGCAAGAAACCAGCCAGGGGCCTTCCCTCTGAGACCAGTGGCGGAATGCCAGGGCCCAGTCGCCACTGGTGTTAGTAGTTTTCTATTTTTTTTTCTTTATCATTTTTTAACCATTTTATTTATTTCGATTTACATTTTTTTAGGAGCCCTGTTGGGGGATTTGGTGAGATATCAGGGGTCTAAACAGACCTTTGATGTTTTACCTTTGAGACAGATAAAGGAGATTGATGACACAGCCCTCATTCTCCTTCTCGGCAGCCTCATCTGCACAGAATGAATGGACAGGAAGAGCTGTGTACAGAGGCTACCCGTTCATTCACAAACTGAAGCATAGTGAACAGTTTACTATGCTTTAGTTATGAATGGACAGAATCAGTGAGCAGTACTGATCACTGGCCCTGTCCATTCAGAAAAGGAAGGCGGTAATAAATTACATATTTACCGGCCCCTTTCACCTCTCTCCATCCTGAAACATCCCCCGCAGCAGCTGGGGAAAGAGAGGGGAGCTGGCAGAGCTGCAGGGGGATGATGGGGGCCAGGGGGCAGCAGAAAGAATTGTGGGATGGATAGAAGGGGAGCCAAGAGGAACCGATGCCCTCCATTTTTTCCTCCAACCACTGAATGCCTGCGGGAGGGAGAAGAAGAGAAGCTGGCATTCAGTGTCTGCAGGAGGAAAATGGAGGGCATCAGTTCCTCTATATGCCACACCTTCTGCCCCTCCTATCCTAGTGTACAGGGAAGCCGCAGGTGCCCCCTGGGGCATGGAGCCGGGTTGCAATAGCGACCCTTGTAGTTCCTCCCCTGCATGGAAATAATTAATCAGTTAACAAATAATACATTAAAAAGAACTCCAACATTGAATCTAAATTTGATCTGATTTCATCTCATCACTAGTTAGAGTCGGCTGTGGGGGAAATTGTAATATTTATTACTTTTTATACTTATTTTTGAGTGGGGCCCAGTGCTTTCTACTTTTGTGTATCCGGGTTTTTTCCCCATATATATTTAAGCTTTTTATCTTTTATCAATAAAAGTTATAGTACTTCACAAATTTCCATGTTGGTAGCAATTAATATTTTGGTGACACCCACCTGATGACGAGGGTTTTTGGCACTATGACCTTCTATGTGAATTCCCCCCAAACAATCCTCCCCTTAGTGTGTTTGAAAACACATTTTCCAATAAAACAAAAAACATTTCTTTCACTTTTGCTATTTTTTTTATTGCAACTCAAAAAAATAAAATAAAATAAAAAATAAACATAGCAAATTAAAACTAAAAATAAAAAAATAAATGAAAAGTAAAGAAATAGGAACAAATAAAGGCTTATTATAGTTAAAGTGGTTAAATAAAATACATTTTATTACAAAATATTTTTTTTTTTATTTGCTTGTAAGATTGCTTTAACTGATGTCCTATGCAGATCAAAGGTTTCACCTTGGGGCTACATATGAATAATTAGTACATATAACAATTGTTATGTACCTAATGGCACTTTCAGACTGTGATTTTACAGGTACAGATACATTTTGACAGCGGCTCCTGATATGAGAAAGTCCTGGCTGTCATTTTTCCAGCCTGGAATTGTTGATATTTGTTGTGGTGGAGAAGTGGCAGGGGAAGATGAGTTGAATGTAGGAGATATTCTCTAAACAACTTCAACAAAGTTTCTAGAATGTCTTTCCTACCCCAAGGTTCTCAGATGGTTAAAGAAGCCCGTACTTATACTTATAGGAGGTGGACACAAAAAATGTGACCCATTGACATTTTAAAGCTTAAAGTAGTTGTAGAGTCTCATGGTTTTTCTCCTTAATGCATTCTATGCATTAAGGTGAAAAACCTTTTCTCAATAGTGACCCCCCCCCCAGAGCCCCCCTTTTACTTACCTGAGCCCGTTGCTTCCAGCGGCGGCTACGAGCAATCCGCTCCCTCCGGTGTCTCGGGTTCTCATTGGTTGGATTGATAGCAGGGGAGCCATTGGCTCCCGCTGCTGTCAATCAGGTCTCCAGTGATGCGGGAGCTCGCCCACACGTTTGACCCCAGGGAAGCTTTCCCTGACGGGTCACTCAATGCGGAGGAGGTCCTAGGAGCGCCGCAGGAGGACCCCAGAAGAGGAGATTCGGGGCCACTGCACAGAGGATGTAAATATGACATGTTTGTTATTTTAACCGGTTCAGCCCCAACGCCGTAAATAGGCGGCGGCTACTTTGAGTGGCTGCATCCAGGGATAACGACCGATCCGGCTCGGGAGCCGCTCGGTCGTTATCCCAGGGGGCGGAAGGGGGCGGGAGGGGACATCCCCCCTCCCGCCCCCTTCCGCCGCTCTTCTCCGGCCTCTCGTCCCACCGGGAGACCGGAGCTACAATCCGGCGCGTCCGCCGGCTCAGAGGAGACCTGAAGGAAACCAGCTTGGGAGCCGCTCGGTCATTATCCCAGGGGGGCGGCAGGGGACATCCCCCCCTCCCGCCACCTTCCACCGCTCTTCTCCGGCCTCCCGTCCCACCGGGTGACCGGAGCTACGATCCGGCGCATCCGCCAGCTCAGAGGAGACCTGAAGGAAACCAGAATCGGCTCCGATCGGGTCTCCTTCGGCAAATTCCGGAAAGCAACATCATAACGTCACTTCCGGTTTACTCGGCGGCTAACGGCACCAGTTTTAAAAAAATGTCAGCATTCAGAATCAACGTTTTTGGTCATCTGAATACTGTGAAGTGTAAAGGAGGGATGGGGGGTCTTTTAGACCCCCCAGCCCTCCATAAGGCTGGGTTCACACCTATGCAAATTGGATGCGGCTTAAACTGCATCCAATTCGCAGGACACTTGTAAACACATTCTTTTCAATGTGTCCGGTTCACATATGTGCGGTGCATTCGCACTCCTCATTGCACAGAAAACGCGTGCGTTTTTTGTGCGATGCGGTGTGAATTCCCAGCCCGTTGTGTTCAATGGGAATGCATCTAACAGGGAGATGCACTCCGCACTGAACAGGGATATTTTCCCTGCTCGCGGCCCCTCCCCCTCCCTCCCCCCGCAGCTGCTGCACTGTGAGAATGGACAGGAGCCACCAAACGGCGGCTCCGCCCCTTTTCGGCAGCAGGAAGGCTGGAATTCACACCGGACAGGTGCGAATCCAGCCTAAAGAGTACCTGTCGCAATATATCACTATCAGAAGGGATGTTTACATTCCTTGTGATAGCAATAAAAATGATCAGAATTTTTTTTTTAACCGCTTGCCGACCGCTAATCTGATTTGATGGCGACAGAGTGGCTCTTGTAGGCAAAACGCGTCATATGACAGCGGCTACCAGATCGCGCACAGTGAGCGCACACGCGCCGCCGGAGGCGCGCCCGCGCGCTCACTGTGTCCGGGGATGGCCAGGGAGCGGGTGCAGCGGATTCGATCTCTGCCAGCTACCCGCGATGCCCCCCCCCGGAGTGAAAGAACGGATGTGCGTGTAAGTAAACACGGACCTCCGTTCTGTGTGAGGGGGAAGGACTGTGATCACAGCCTTCCTTTACATGGAAGCTGTGATCACTTCCCTTCCCCAGCTAGGGCAGTCCCCATACAGTTAGAACGCCCAGGGAACACAGTTAACCCTTAGAGTGCCCCCTGCAGGATAACCCCTTCACTGCCAATGGCATTTACACAGTAATCAGTGCATTTTTATAGCACTGATCGCTGTATAAATGCCAATGGTCCCAAAAAAGTGTCAAAATGTTCCGACATGTCCGCCCTAATATCACAGTACCGCTAAAAATCGCAGATCACCGCCATTACTAGTAAAAAATAAAAAAATAAATAAAAACCCCAGAAATGAATTCTCATCATCCGTAAACGCGACCACTTTTGCGCAAACCAATCAATAAACGCAGATTGCGATTTTTTTTATCACAAATATGAGGAAGAATATAAATCGGCCAAAACCGATGAAAAAAAATTTTTTTTTTATATTTTTTTTTTGGATTTGTATTTTAGCAAAAAGTAAGACATTTGGTTTTTTTTGCAAAATTGTAGCTCTTCTTTTGTTTATAGCGGCGATCAGAAATGATGCAGCGATGATCAAATACCACCAAAAGAAAGCTCTATTTGTGGGAAAAAAAGGACGCAAACTTCGTTTGGGTACAACGTCGCTCGACCGTGCAATTTTCAGTTAAAGCGACGCAGTGCCGAATCGCAAAAAGGGCTCTGGTCCTAAAGGGGGAAATCCTTCCGGGGCTGAAGTGGTTAAAGGAACAGTGTTAAAAATAAATAAAAAAATAAATAAATTTAAAGCGATACCGTCCCCGCAAGCTTGCGCAGCAAAGAAAACCCATAGGTAAGTCACGCCCGCACATGAAAACGGTGTTCAAACCACACGTGAGGTATTTTTTTTTTTTTACTGGATAGGTTTTATAGCAGAAAATAAATAAATTAATTAATTCATGAATTGTGACCAAAATGTATCCTTTGGTAAAAAAAATAATCCCAATAAGTGTATAGTGTAATTGGTTTGTGTGACAGTTATAGCGTCTACAAACTATGGGAGAAAAGAAGATAATGGCTGCACAGCACTGATTGATCAATCAAGGTGAAAATCCTTTATTCCTCCAATATCCTTAATTTTCACCAATTCACTGTGTGAAAAGCATTAACAGCTTGTCAGTCCTTTGTGCTGTTTGTCCCACTATTGGAGGAATAAAGGATTTTCACCTTGATTGATCAAGTCAGTGGTGTGCGGCCATTATCTTCTTCTCTCTTGCATACACGGTGGCGAGCACCCGCATGGGACTAAAGTGAGTATACTCACCTGAGCGGTATATCGTTTATTGGTTGTACATACTATGGGATATACACTGGATTTTTTTATTTGTGTATACAACTAATGGCGGTGATCAGAAATGTATAACATGACTGCGATAGTGCAATCTGATACTAACTGACACTGGGGGGAACCAACTGCCACTGACATCACCAGTGACACTAATACAGTGATCAGTGCTAATACTATACACTGTCACTGTACTAATGACACTGAGTAGGAAGGGGTTAACATCTGGGGCAATCAAAGGGTTAAATGTGTGCCTAACTATGTGTGATGTGTGTGATTTTTGCTGCTTTTACTGAGGATCATGCTTAGCAGGCAATAAAAAAACAGCAATATCCCCTGTCAGTGACCAGAGCTCTGTATTGTTTACAATCACAGAGCTCTGTTCCAGTGAATCACTGAGCCGATCAACGGGTGCCGGTGGCCAATTATTGTCCGAGACCCGCTGATTGGCTTGTGCTGTACTCAATCACAGCACAACCGGTTCGGCAGGGTCACACAGCTCATGTACTAGGTATAGATCCAGCACAGAGAGGCCACTTTGCCACGCACATAACCGTTAGGCGGTTGGGCAAGTGGATATTTCCCTATGTTGTATGCCAGTGTATTACAACTGTTTGGCAATAATTTGTGTGTTTGGTCAGTAAACTTGTCAGACTTCCAAAGAGGACAAAATACAAGTGCCCATTTAGCTGGAACACCTCTAACAGAACAGCCAAATTGTTTGATGCTTTGAGAGCAACAGTCTCCATTAAGCTTGGCAAGATGCCAATAGCAACAGTCTCCACAAACCATGGCAATGCTCCAAGAGTGACAGTCTCCACCAAGCATGACATCCAGGGAGGTGTTTAACACAGGGCAAAAAGGGGCAGCCCACACTGCCCACAAATAGTTGATAAGTGGATTCGGGAGGGCCCAAGAAAATGATCAACCAATATTAAAGATGGCCCTGACCAACCAATATTAAAGATGGCCCTGATGACATCACTCTAAGGGTACCTGTTTCTACCAAGCATGACAAGACTCCAAGACCACCAGTCTCCACCAAGCATGGCAAGACTCCAGAGCAAAAGTTTCCACTAAGCATGGCAAGACTCCAGTGGAAGAAGAAGAAGAGTGGCCAGAAATTGAGTGATGGATTGTTGAACACTAATAAGGATTGTGGCCAAACAGCACAGCAGTGCTGCATCAAAAGCGATAATGGAACTCAATATCCACCTTGAAGACCCACAAAACTAGTCCGGAGGGAACTTCAAAAAGCCAACCTTCATGGACCAGCTAAAGCAAAAAAAAAAAAAAATCAAACAATATGGCTGTTATGGTTGCAGATACTTCAGGTAAACTGGTACCAAGGATTCTCTTTGAAAGTCAGACAAGGGAACACAGCATGTAAAACACTACCATACAACCAAAAGAACATAGACAAAGAACAGATAATTGCAACATATATAATACTGGCGTTTACAACATTGTGTCCACCAGCTTGTGATTTTCCTTATCTTGAATGTCCTTTAACAGCAAAATATTCTTTCATGTCACTCACTGATGTCTTTAAAGCTTTATGAATGTCCTGATTCCTTAAAGTGTAAATGATGGGGTTTAACATGGGAAGCACCAAATAATATACAAAGGATAGTCCGTTATAAGTGCTTTCACTCAATGTTGCAGTCAGTGTCAGTGCATAGCCAGCAAATGGTATTCCGAAATATAAAGAGACCACCAGGAGATGGGAGCTGCAGGTGGAGAAGGCTTTTCGTCTCCCGGCTGATGACTTCATCCTGAGGATGGAGATTATGATCAGTATGTAGGACAAGACAATAAACCCAAACGGTATATTAAGCAGATAGCTTATCACCCAGCCGTATATGTAAATGGGTATTGTGTTTGAGATAACGCACACTGGAGTAGAAAATGCAGTGTATTCACAAAAAAAATAATAGACGATGACAGGAGCACAAAATTTCAGAAACAAAAGGAAGTAAAAAAAACCTGCTACAACCGCAGCTGAAAACAACCAAAAGCCGATGACGAGGTACAGGCACCTTCTATTGTGCATGAGAGCAGCATATCTCAATGGATGACAAATCGCCAAATATCGGTCATAGGACATCAGAGTCAGTAGAAGAGTCTCAAAGACTAAAACAACGTTCACAAGACTTATCTGGAGGACACAATCAACATAAGGAACAACACTTCTTCCCCATAGGATGTTTTGCATTACCGACGGCTCAATGCTTGTGGTTCCAACAAACTCACAAAGGAATAAATTGCTGATCAGAATGTACATGGGGGTGTGGAGACGAGGGTTCTTCCATATTAGAGAGATGATCAGAACATTCTCAATGCAGGTAACGGTGTAGATAATCAATAAGAGAAGGAAAAGTGGAATTCTGTATTCATTAAACCCATCAAACCCAACAACCAGGACTTCTACAACAATTGTTTCATTCCTTTGACGCAACACCTGTGAAAAAGTGATGGTTACATAGTTAGTCAGGTTGAAAAAAGGCACAAGTCCATCCAGTTCAACCAAAAAAAAATGATATATAACCAAACAATCCCATATACAATACTTCACCCACAGTTGATCCAGAGGAAGGCAAAAAACCCCAGCAAAGCATGATCCAATTTGGAATGATGGGGGAAAAAACTCCTTCCTGATCCCCCTGAGAAGCAATCGGATTCTCCCTGGATCAACGTTACCTAAAAATGTTAGTACCCAGTTATATTATTTACATTAAGGAAAGAATCCAGGCCTTTTTTAAAGCAATCAACCGTGCTGGCCAAAACCACCTGGGGGAAGTCTATTCCACATTTTCACAACTCTTACTGTGAAGAAACCTTTCCGTATTTGGAGATGAAATCTTTTTTCCTCTAGACATAAAGAGTGCCCCCTTGTCCTTTGTGATGACCTTAAAGAAAATAGCTCAACACCAAGTTCACTATATGGACCACTTATATATTTGTACATGGTGATCATATCCCCCCTCAATCTCCTCTTCTCAAGAGAGAATAAATTCAGTTCCTCTAATCTTTCCTCATAGCTAAGCTCCTCCATGCCTCTTATTAGTTTGGTTGCCCTTCTCTGTACTTTCTCCAGTTCCCCGATATCCTTTTTGAGAACTGGTGCCCAAAACTGAACTGCATATTGCAGATGAGGTCTTACTAATTATTTGTACATAGTTAATATTTTAGCACCCAGCATGATATGTAAGGCTAAAGTGTATCTGAACCTAAGAACAAAAATGTAATATATTGCAGCTTAACAGGCCTTAGATGCTATTGTGTGGTGATGGCGTCTTTTTTCAGACCTTTTTCCTCTATTTTCACCCGGTGGTCCTGCCTGTAGGACACGTTCTTTACCAGGGTATCAACCCAATGCACTGGATCTATGGAGGAGCAGCATAGGCACTGTGCAGTAGGAAGAGTGGAGGGATGATTGGTATTAAACTGCCCAGGAAAGTTCTTCCTTTTGGCAAAGAGGAAATGAGAGAGAGAGAGAAAGCACCTCTGTCTGGATATTTGCCTGCCAGAAGGAGACCAAACCAGTGGAGATCTAAGCCTGAGATTGGGAGTGAGGACACCCGGGGGGGGTAGTGCAGGACTGCCCACATCACAGCTCCTGCACTGCTGCCAAATTGAGATCAGAGCGTCCACTCACCCACCACTAATCACTGGAGGTTTATAGGAAGAGACCAAGAGGACCCCCTTCTACAACAAAAGGTCACCGCAGCATCTTGGGAACTGGTGAGAGGACTATTCACCCATTGCTGATACTGCTAGCAGGGATGAAGCAATTGAGAGCAGGACAATCCAATCCATACTGCACTCTATACTACACTTATACCAAACCTTTGCCGCATCTGAACCACATCTACCTTGCACTTGTGCTGAGATTATACCATACCTATACTGCACCGACACTGCATGCAGGTTAATTGAGACTGTCTTTAACCACTTCAGCCCCGGAAGGATTTCCAGCTTTAGGACCGGAGCCCTTTTTGCGATTTGGCGCTGCGTCGCTTTAACTGACAATTGCGCGGTCGTGCGGCGTTGTACCCAAACGAAATTTGCGTCCTTTTTTCCCCACAAATAGAGCTTTCTTTTGGTGGTATTTGATCACCTCTGCGTCATTTCTGATCGCCGCTATAAACAAAAGAAGAGCGACAATTTTGCAAAAAAACCCAAATTTCTTACTTTTTGCTAAAATACAAATGCAAAAAAAAATATAAAAAAACATTTTTTTTCACTGTTTTTGGCCGATTTATATTCTTCCTCATATTTGCGATAAAAAAAATCGCAATCGGCGTTTATTAATTGGTTTGCGCAAAAGTGGTCGCGTTTACGGATGATGAGAATTCAT
>BLSH010159217.1:512839-526187 GCA_018402905.1 Glandirana rugosa
ATATGTTTTACGTTTTTCGAGATTTTTACGTATCCATACTTAGGTCGGGTTTCCCCAAATCTTACGGCCCTCCGCCCGAATACCAGTACACTGTCGGTATTAAATACGGTGTACTAACCTTTGAGGTGTTATCGTTCGGCGTTTGTCCTCGAAAGGCAATCGGTGACCATTGACACGGTCCTCACCCGTCCCGTGCGCGAGAGCGGTGTCGAAATAACCGTGATAACATGTGTTTATACGTCGACGAACCGTGGTCCCGGGCCGGTGACTCTCCGGCGTATAAACACACACGAGTAGCGGTGCCAAAATTCGCTCCGGGGGGGGCATCGCGGGTGGCCGGCGGCAATCGAAGCCGCCGCACCCGCTCCCTGGACCCCCCCGGACACAGTGAGTGCGCTCACAGTGGCTCTGTATCGCGCCCGCCGTCGTATGACGGCGATTTGCGTTACAGAGCCACTTTGTCGCCGTCAATTGCCGACCAGCGGTCGGCAAGCGGTTAAACCGTGGCGATGAGCACACACAAATATGCGGCCTCTCAGTGGCCGGGCCCTGGTGCCAAGCAGCTGCATATTTGTGTACAATAGTGCCAATAAAGCTGTGGCGAGAGCGCGTGCCCTGCCCACTCCTGGCACAGTTACCAGTGGCTAACGGAAAGCTCCTGTTTGCGGCTTGCTATTGTGGAGTTTCCAATCATGTGGCATAAATTATGGCTGTCACATGACCATAAGCCCGCCTCCCGGCATTCTAAACCCCTTTGGGCTGGATTCATACCTATGCATTTTTAGAGCTTTTTGCATTTTGTATATTTGCACTACAGTCCATTTAATATAGTTTCCTATGGAACACATTTTGTAGTGCAAATCTGTAAAATGCAAAAAGCACTAAAAATGCATAGGTGTGAATCCAGCCTTAAGGGGCGGCAGGCATTGGCTCTAAGAAGTTAAGTGCACAAATGCTCTTAAAGAGCATCTCAAAGGACTGCCCTCCTATAATAAATTATTCTGATAGCCCCTTTGTTCCCCTGGCCTCTCCACTAACATTGTCCTTTTCTTTTGGGCAGTGCGTACCCCGTTGGTCTAGGACTAGCATTGCCCCTCACTGCTGCACTTGAGGTGACCTTGCTACTATTAATGCTGATCTGGACGACTAATATCATCTAATGACTGGTCCCTACTGTTGATCACTTTGCATGCTAAATTGTGTTATTGCCTAGTTACCAACCATATTGGGAGACAATATATTAAGTTTGCTTTTGCTACCTGGTTGGGCAACTGTTTTCTTTTATATAGTGCTGCTATTGTGTGCTAAGAGTTACTTTCAGTGAATTCCTGTGATATTGTATCTTCATGGCAGCCAATCAAGAACAAATTGGCTACATTGTCCATTAGCGTACCAGAATTACAGATATCCAGATCATGGAAAACCTGACCATGACTTCGAAAGGACAGGATGACAAGTATTGGAAGATCTGGACCCCGTATTTTTCCTATAGGGACCAGACTACATTGGCCTTCTCAGTAACCTGGAACATCAGGTGAGGTGTAGGACATCAGGTGAGGTGTAGGACATCAGGCGAGGTGTAGGACATCAGGTGAGGTGTAGGACATCAGGCGAGGTGTAGGACATCAGGTGAGGTGTCAGACATCAGGTGAGGTGTAGGACATCAGGCAAGGTGTAGGACATCAGGCGGAGTGTCAGACATCAGGTGAGGTGTAGGACATCAGGTGAGGTGTAGGACATCAGGTGAGGTGTAGGACATCAGGCGAGGTGTAGGACATTAGGTGAGGTGTAGGACATCAGGCGAGGTGTAGGACATTAGGCGAGGTGTAGGACATCAGGTGAGGTGTAGGACATCAGGCAAGGTGTAGGACATCAGGTGAGGTGTCAGACATCAGGCGAGGTGTAGGACATCAGGTGAGGTGTAGGACATCAGGTAAGGTGTAGGACATCAGGCCAGGTGTAGAATCTGTGGAGTGGCCTCCCCTCCCTTTCCTTCCCCCTCTACCCACACCCTCCCTCTTTTTTTCCTGCTTTCGCTTCTTTCCCTATGGTCGTTCTTACTTTAATTCTACACTGTGCTATCTTCTTTCTACATGAGGTATATCTTTCTAACCGGAAAATATAAAAGTGTAAGGGAAAGGTACAGGGTGATATGATGTACCATCCTACAACATGTAATGTGATAAGCGGTTGCTGATGGTCCATTTGACAGTTGACCAAGCAGTCATCAGTATATTAGACTAGATGAGATGTACTAGTAGAATTGGCAAGAATCCCTGTTGTCTGTAACATTTTGTTCACTGCTCTGTGATTTTTTTCCTTGACTTAAAGGATTAAAAAAAAAAGAACAAATTGGCTTAATGTACTGCCTCCCTGGCCAGTAACTGTAGGTAGACAGTAAACTGAAGCTGGGAGTGATGAAATTCTCATCACTTCTGGCTTCATTTGTAACAGAGGAGAAAAAAAAAAACAGATGTTTCTTCTTCTACTTCGTTCTCAGCCGACCCGGCCACTTGCAGCAGACCTGGGTTCCCCAGTGGAACAAGAGAGCCCGAGAATGGTGACAGGGGTGTGCCCCCTTCCAAGCCCTGTGAAAGTAATTGAACAGCTGTAGAGCCGCTCACATTACTTTTACAAGAATGCCTATCACCGACCAAAAATTTTGATACCAGGATCATGGCTGCAGCTGCAAGCTGTTCATACTTGCTCATTAAATGAATTGCTGAAACAAAATTCCTGGTGATGATGCATGTACAGGATGGGCCATTTATATGGATACACCTTAATAAAATGGGAATGGTTGGTGATATTAACTTCTTGTTTGTGGCACATTAGTATATGTGAGGGGGGAAACTTTTCAAGATGGGTGGTGACCATGGTGGCCATTTTGAAGTCGGCCATTTTGAATCAAACTTTTGTTTTTTCAATAGGAAGAGGGTCATGTGACACATCAAACTTATTGGGAATTTCACAAGAAAAACAATGGTGTGCTTGGTTTTAATGTAACTTTATTCTTTCATGAGTTATTTACAAGTTTCTGACCACTTATAAAATGTGTTCAATGTGCTGCCCATTGTGTTGGATTGTCAATGCAACCCTCTTCTCCCACTCTTCACACACTGATAGCAACACCGCAGGAGAAATGCTAGCACAGGCTTCCAGTATCCATAGTTTCAGGTGCTGCACATCTCGTATCTTCACAGCATAGACAATTGCCTTCAGATGACCCCAAAGATAAAAGTCTAAGGGGGTCAGATCGGGAGACCTTGGGGGCCATTCAACTGGCCCACGACGACCAATCCACTTTCCAGGAAACTGTTCATCTAGGAATGCTCAGACCTGACACCCATAATGTGGTGGTGCACCATCTTGCTGGAACTATGATGTCGGTGATAGGGAATTGCTGGCCATCAAGTTGGCTTTGGAGGAATGGCGGTAACTCCTGGAAGGAGCATTGGTTTTTACTGACCATAAAAACCATAAAAAAACCATATGCTGTGAAGATACGAGATGTGCAGCACCTGAAACTACGGATACTGGAAGCCTGTGCTAGCATTTCTCCTGTGGTGTTGCTATCAGTGTGTGAAGAGTGGGAGAAGAGAGTTACTTTGACAATCCAACACAATGGGCAGCACATTGAACACATTTTATAAGTGGTCAGAAACGTGTAAATAACTCATGAAATAATAAAGTTACGTTAAAACCAAGCACACCGTTGTTTTTCTTGTGAAATTCCCAATAAGTTTGATGTGTCACATGACTTCCTATTGAAAAAACAAAAGTTGGATTCAAAATGGCCAACTTCAAAATGGCCGCCATGGTCACCACCCATCTTGAAAAATTTCCCCCCTCACATATACTAATGTGCCACAGACAGGAAGTTAATATCACCAACAATTCCCATTTTATTAAGGTGTATTCATATAAATGGCCCACCCTGTACATCAAAAGTAATGTATAGCACAATGTGCAGCAGTTAGCAGTATACAGCATGCAGTTACATTGGCAGTAGTCAGTAGAGAAGTAGGGTGTGTGTGATGTTACATTGGCAGCAGTCAGTAGAGAAGTAGGGTGTGTGTGATGTTACATTGGCAGTAGTCATTAGAGAAGTAGGGTGTGTGTGATGTTACATTGGCAGCAGTCATTAGAGAAGTAGGGTGTGTGTGATGTTACATTGGCAGCAGTCAGTAGAGAAGTAGGGTGTGTGTGATGTTACATTGGCAGTAGTCATTAGAGAAGTAGGGTGTCACAACCCTGGTGGTGGAGTCTGGCTTGTGCAGGGAACAACCGCTCTTGCGCACCCGATTCAGGGACCCCTGGTAGAGCAGACAGGAATTCCGAGAGTGCGGGATGGCGCGAGGGCTGGATGGTCACTGATGGAGATGTGATGCTCCAGGTGGTTGTGCAGATCAGGAGGGTGGTCGTGCAGGCTGGGTCGGCAACTGGCTGGCTGTGTGGTACAAGGGGTCAGGCAGGAGAGTGGTCAAGTCCAAGCAGAGTTTAACAGGCTGGCAGCAGAGGTACAGAGGGGTCAGTCAATCGGATTGGTCGTAGATAGCCGAGGTCGGTGCAGGCAAATAATCAGCAGGTCAGGACAAGGCGGGTCGGATCAGGAAGCAACAAAGGAAACAGGAATAGAGTTGGGGCTCACAGGTACTCGGACGCTGTAGAATGGACAGCACTGGTTACAGGGTGTAGTCCACTTAAATAGGCTTGTTTGGCACCAATGGCTCGCAGGGGCGCGCTCACGCACAGGCGCCCCAAATGTCTGGAAATGGCTATTTTCCTAACATAGGGTGTGTGTGATGTTACATTGGCAGCAGTCAGTAGAGAAGTAGGGTGTGTGTGATGTTACATTGGTAGCAGTCAGCAAATAAGTGAAAATGTACAAAGATTGTTAGTGGAGAAGAATGCTGTGTGAGCCATTATACAGTGCCTTTAAAAAAGTATTCATACCCCTTGGAATTTTCCACATTTTGTCATGTTACAACCAAAAACGTAAATGTATTTTATTGGGATTTTATGTGATAGACCAACACTAAGCGGCACATAATTGTGAAGTGGAAGGAAAATGATAAATGGTTTTACATTTTTTTTACAAATAAATATGTGAAAAGTGTGAGGGGCATTTGTATGGCACCCCCCTTTGTAGAACCGCCTTTGTCTGCAATTACAGCTGCAAGTCTTTCTGGGGATGTCTTTACCAGCTTTGAACATCTAGAGAGGACATTTTTGCCCTTTCTTCTTTGCAAAATATCTCAAGCTCTGTCAGATTGGATGGAGAGCGTCTGTGAACAGGAATTTTCAAGTCTTGCCATAGATTCTCAATTGGATTTAGGTCTGGACAGTGACTGAGCCATTCAAACACATGAATAATGTCACCACCCATCTTGAAAAGACTTGCAGATGTAATTGCAGTGAAAAGGGGTCCAGCCGGTGTCTCAGGTCCTGATTGGATAGATTGATAGCAGCACAGCCATTGGCTCCCGCTGCTGCCCAAACCCAATGACCTGGGTGGGGGGGAGGGAGAGTCCTGCTGTCTGTGTCAATGGACACAATGGACAAGAGTGGCAAGAAAAAAGCTTTGATCTAAACCATTCCATTGTAGCTCTGGCTGTATGTTTAGGGTTGTTGTCCTGCTGGAAGGTGGGCCTCTGCCCCAGTCTCAAGTCTTTTGCAGACTCAAACAGGTTTTCTGTATTTGGCTCCATCCATCGTACCATCAACTCTGACCAGCTTTCCTATCCCTGCTGAAGAAAAGCATCCCCACAACATGATGCTGCCACCACCATGGTTCACGGTGGGGATGGTGTGTTCAGGGTGATGTGCAGTGTTAGTTTTCTGCCAAACATAGAGTTCTGCTTTTAGGCCAAAAAATTCCATTTTGGTCTCATCTGACCAGAGCACTTTCTTCCACATGTTTGCATGTCCCCCACATGGCTTCTCGCAAACTGCAAACGGGACTTCTCATGGCTTTCTTTCCAGAATGGCTTTTTTCTTGCCACTCTTGTCCATTGTGTCCATTGACACAGACAGCAGGACTCCCCCTTCCCCCCCACCCAGGTGATTGGGTTTGGGCAGCAGCGGGAGCCAATGGCTGTGTTGCTATCAATCTATCCAATCAGGACCTGAGACACTGGCTGGACCCCTTTTCACTGCAATTACAGCTGCAAGTCTTTTTGGGGATGTCTCTATCAGCTTTGTACACCTAGAGAGGACATTTTTGCCCATTCTTCTTTGCAAAATACCCCAAACTCTGTCAGATTGGATAGAGAGCGTCTGTGAACAGCAATTTTCAAGTCTTGCCACAGATTCCCAATTGGTTTCAGGTCTGGACTGTGACTGGACCATTCAAACACATGAATATGCTTTGATTGAAACCATTCCATTGTAGCTCTGGCTGTATGTTTAGGGTCGTTGTCCTGCTGGAAGGTGAACCCCCGCCCCAGTCTCAAGTCTTTTGCAGACTCTAACAGGTTTTCTTCTAAGATTGCCCTGTATTTGCCTCCATCCATCTTCCCATCAACTCTGACCAGCTTCCCTGTCCCTGCTGAAGAAAAGCACCCCCACAACATGATGCTGCCACCACCATGTTTCACAGTGGGGGTGGTGTGTTCAGGGTGATGTGCAGTGTTAGTTTTCTGCCACACATTGCATTTTGCTTTTAGGCCAAAAAATTCAATTTTGGTCTCATCTGACCAGAGCACCTTCTTCCACATGTTTGCTGTGTCCGCCACATGGCTTCTCGCAAATTGCAAGCGAGACTTCTTATAGCTTTCTTTCCAGAATGGCTTTTTTTCTTGCCACTCTTCCATAAAGGCCAGATTTGTGGAGCGTACGACTAATAGATGTCCTGTGGACAGATTCTCCCACCTGAGCTGTGGATCTCTGCAGCTCCTCCAGAGTTGCCATGGACCTCTTGGCTGCTTTTCTTATTAACAGGATTGTAAAGGTTCCGTTTTTTTTTAAATAACAGAGTGGACCCGACCCTCCTCTTCTGGGGTCCCTCCTGCTCCTCCTGGCTCCTCCTCTTCTCAAGTCTCCCTTGGGGCACTCGTATGGGTGCGCTCCCATGTCCTGCTGCTGAGTTCATTGACACAGACAGCAGGACTTGGCCCCACCCCCCTGGGTCATTGGGTCTGATTGACAGCAGCAGGAGCCAATGGCTGTGCTGCTATCAAACTATCCAATCAGGACCCAAGACACTGGCTGGATCGGGTGTGCCCGTCCCCGGTGCTGGAAAGACCGGGTTCAGGTAAGTAAAAGGGGGGCTCTGGGGGGCTACTACACTACAGAAGGTTTTCACCTTAATGCATAGAATGCATTAAGGTGAAAAATCTCAAGGGTTTACAACCACTTTAATGCTCTCCTTGCCCGGCCTGTCAGTTTATGTGGGTGGCCATGTCTTGATAGTTTTGCAATTGTGCCATACTCTTTCCATTTCCGGATGATGGATTGAACAATGCTCCTTGAGATGTTCAAAGCTTGGGATATTTTTTTTATAACTTAACCCTGCCTTAAACTTCTCCACAGCTTTATCCCTGACCCGTCTGCTGTGTTCCTTGGCTTTCATGATTCAGTTTGTTCACTAAGGTTCTCTAACAAACCTCTGAGGGCTTCACAGAACAGCGGTATTTATACTAAGTTTAAATTACACACAGGTGGACTCTATTTACTAATTATGTGAAGGCAATTGGTTCCACTGGGTTTTAGTTAGGTGTATTGGAGTAAAGGGGGATGAATACAAATGCACCCCACACTTTTCACATATTTATTTGTAAAAAAAATGGAAAACCATTTATCATTTTCCTTCCACTTCACAATTATGTGCCACTTTGTGTCGGTCTATCACATAAAATCCCAATGATATACATTTACATTTTTGGTTGTAACATGACAAAATGTGGAAAATTTCAAGGGGTATGAATACTTTTTCAAGGCACTGTATAATGGCTCACACAATATTCTTCTCCACTAACTACCACCTTACTGCCAATGTAATGGCTCACACAACCTTCTTCTCCACCAACTGCCACTGTGGAGAAGAATATTGTGTGAGCTATTACATTGGCAGTACAGTGGCAGTTAGTGGAGAAGAATGTTGTGTGAGTCATCACATTGGCAGTACCGTGGCAGTTATTGGAGAAGAATGTTGTGTGTGCCAATATATTGGCAGTACAATGGTAGTTAGTGAAAATAATGTTGTGTGTGCCATTACATTGGCAGTACAGTGGTAGTTAGTCGAGAATAATATTGTGTGTGCCCTTACATTGGCAATACAGAGGCAGCTAGTAGAGAAGAATGCTGTGTGAGCCAATACATTGGCAGAAGTCATTGAAGAAGTGCACTGGTAGTAAAGTGGAGGAACTGCAATGCCGTTAGTGGAGAAGAATGTTGTGCGATCTATTACAATGGCAGTACAGTGGCAGTTAGTGGAGAAGAATGTTGTGTGAGTCATTACATTGGCAGTACAGTGGCAGTTATTGGAGAAGAATGTTGTGTGAGTCATTACATTGGCAGTACAGTGGCAGTTATTGGAGAAGAATGTTGTGTGTGCCATTACATTGGCAGTGCAGTGGTAGTTAGTGAAAATAATGTTGTGTGTGCCATTACATTGGCAGTACAGTGGTAGTGAAAATAATGTTGTGTGTGCCATTACATTGGCAGTACAGTGGTAGTTAGTGGAGAATAATGTTGTGTGTGCAGTACAGTGGTAGATATTGGAGAAGAATGTTGTGTGAGCCATGACATTGACAGTGCAGTGGTAGTTAGTGGAGAAGAATGTTGTGTGAGCCATTTCATTGGCAGTACAGTGAAAGTTAGTGAAAAGAATGTTGTGTGTGCCATTACATTGTCAGTACAGAGGCAGTTAATAGAGAAGAATGCTGTGTGAGCCATTACATTGGCAGAAGCCATTGAAGAAGTGCACTGGTAGTACAGTGGAGGAACTACAATACCGTTAGTGGAGAAGAATTTTGTTATATTGGCAGCAATCAGTGAAGAAGTGAATCCGTGCAGTCATGGTCATTAGAGAAGAAAGATGCATGTGTTATTACATTTGTGGCAGTCAGTGGAGAAGTGAACCAATACAGTCACAGTGAAAAAGAAAGCTGTGCGTACAATTACATTGGTGGCGGGTACAATGCCAGTCAATAGAGAAGTATGCTGCGTGTGCTGTTACATTGGCAGTAGCCAGCAAAGAATGGAACTTGTACAATGGCAGTTAGTGGAAAACAATATTGTGTGTGCTGTTACATTGGCAACAATCAGTAGAGAAGTGTGCTGTGTGTGCTGTTACATTGGCTGAAGCAGTGAACAGCTACAGCAACGGACACTGGAGAAGAATGCCATGTTTGCTGTTACAATGGCCATCAAAGACAGTCTAGGAATCAAGTGCAGGGGTAGTGCATTGCAGAATGTTGTGTGTGCTGTTACATTGGCAGCAGTATCTGAATCAATACAGTGGCAGTCAGTGGAGAAAAATGTTGTTTGTGTTACATTGGTGGCGGTCAGTAGAGAAATATGCTGTGTGTGATGTTACATTGGCAGAGCAGGGAACAGGTACAGTGGATGTCAATGGAGAAGAATGCTGTGTGTGCCGTTACATTAGCAGTCAGAGTCAGTGTAGAGCTGGGCTGCTATTACTGACAGCAGAGTAGAGAGAACAATACATAGACATTATAAAAATCACCAACATGGCATCATATTTTACAATATCCATAAGATATATATATATATATATACATCAGTACCGGTATTGTTAATTCTCCCATTACATAGAGCAGTTTTGATCTTTCAGAAGCTGTGTATACAATCCATCCTTCATACAGTGACAGCAGATTACTTACTGTACCTTGGCACTGTTCACCTCACTATTTATCCTGGGAATATAAAGATTTGTATTATAATGGCCATCTTCCTGAATATGTTGGAGTCCTCCATGTATGCCCATACTCCGGAGAGGTTCAGCTGAGCGTTACTTGTGATGACTTCTCACATCGCCTTTTATATACTTTTCTGATCAATTACTTTGGTGGTGATCATTCCCAGTGGGGACCGATCATTTCCCAAAGGTAATCATTTGTTAATTTCAATACTGGCAAAAAAAACAACCTTGCCGTGCTAAAAAAAATTCCGACTTCATTATAAAAAGCAAAAAAACTATCTAATAAAGAAAAAAAAAATGGAAAAAAACAAACATTTTGGAAGGTTGTAATCTCCTATATATCTCTGTTATTATTAATTTTATGTAAGGAACCAAATCATTTCAGTGTGTGTATATAATGTACAATATCTCACAAAAGTGAGTACACCCCTCCTAGTTTTGTAAATATTTTATTCTATCTTTTCATGTGACAACACTGAAGAAATGACACTTTGCTACAATGTAAAGTAGTGAGTGTACAGCTTGTATAACAGTGTAAATTTGCTATCCCCTCACAATAACGCAACACACAGCCATTAATGTCTAAACCGTTGGGGGTGAGGGGTGTACTAACATTTGTGAGATACTGTATACACACAGCGTATTGAGTGTGCACTATATATCTGTACATACAGTATATAGTACACTTGATGCGGGGTATTAAAATATATACAGCCTGGTATATATATATATATATATATATATATATATATAGATATTTATCTCTCTCTCTATATATATATATATACATATATATATATATATATATATATATATATATACACACACACAGCGTATTGAGTGTACCCTATATATTGGTGAATTCAAGGTGTACGTACGGTATATAGTGTATTAAAATATATCCAGTCTAGTGTATACATACATATACACAGCGTATTGAGCGTGCACTATATATCGGTGCATTTGGGGGTGTACGGTATATAGCACACTACTTGACATGGTGTCTTCAAATATATACAGTCTAGGGTATCCAGATATACATGCAGCATATTGAGTGTACACTATATACCAGTGCATTCGGGGGTGTACTGTATATAGTACAGTGTAGTGGGGTGTTAAAAAAAATACCCATCATGTCAGGAAGGCCACAAAGGAGAGGCAGACGCTCCCAGGCCACTAAAAGAGGGCAAGCAGCCTCTGTGTCTTCAGTGAAAAATGGTGGTGCCGGACGTGGTGCATCCTCTGCAGGCAGGTCATGCTTGTCCTTTTTTTTGCTGTTGGACGTGCTATTGAGCCACAACATGCAGAATAGTTGGTGGAGTGGATAACAAAACCGTCCTCATCCTCCACATCCTCTGTCACCCCGGCTCATACAAGTTTTCCTTCCAACGCATCTGCCAAAGTGGCCTATTCCACTGGATCCTTGTCCACAGTTACTCCTTCTGTAGTTCCACCATAATGCACGGAGGAGTCACCTGAGTTTTTTGACCATAGTGTCAGTTACATGCTGATGGAGAATGTGCAGCAGTTTGAAGGCTCCGATGTTGGTTCCCAGGTTGAGGAAAGAAACTAGCAGTCATGTTCCCCCAGCTGCAGCATACTGCCAAGTTTGCCCCAGTGACGAGAAGTGAGGGGATGATGAGGACACGGACTGTGCTTGGGTGCCTGAGTAAATAGAGGAGGAAAGTGAGGAGGAGGAGGAAGGCCAACTCCAACAAGGCAGGATGTCCTCCAGGGGCCAGCTTAAGGGCAGCCCCCCAATTGCATCAGACCACAGAGCTCCACAGGTGCAGGGCACTGCTGCCTCCCCGCCGACTTCCAAAATTTCTTTGGTGTGGGCATTTTTCAGCACATGTGCAGTAGATTGCACCATTGCCATTAGCAATCTATGTCTTAAGCAGGTAAAGCGCGGCCAAGACTCCAGCCGCTTGGGCACTACTGTCTTGACAAGACATAACGACCAGCCATGGAGTCCGTTGGCAAGAGTACCTGAAGAATCCACACCAGAAAACAAGCTGGACTCCTCCTTGCTCCTCATCTTGGATCTCAACCCCCTACTATACCTGCAGTCCTCTCCAAAACCTGCACAAAGAGGAATGAAGGTGTAGCAATGCATGCCACAACTAGTACTTGCAACCAATCTGCTAGCAGTACACCATCAGGTGAATTCAGCAGGCAAATATCCCTACCCCAGTTGTGGAACTGTAAAAAGAAATACCGTCCCAGCCATCCACATGCTTAGCGTCTTATTGCTAGCTTGGCCAAATTGCTAGCACTCCAACTGCTGCCTTTTCAGCTGGTAGAATCTGCCCCCTTTTGTGAATTTAAAAGGTCACCATACAAGGTATACACTTTATAATCCCCGATCCATAACAGACACTTGTCCGTAAACATTAAACTAATTTTTATAAAGGTATTTTCCATGTTCTAGCCAGGTGACACTAGGCCACCCAGTAGCTCTTCTATCTCCTGTGTCCGCCCCCCTGACATTGTTTGGATTTATGGGAACACTGACAGTCATGTAAGCCTTATGCATATCACTATATTTATTGTTCAATTGTTTGATTTATGTACTCAAATTTATTATATGAGTATAATTTGTAACTCTGTCAACCTTAATGACTATTACTGTACACAGTGTGTTCTTGGTATCACGTATCAATACTAGTTCTACTGCTTTGTAGTCCTTAGACTGTTTTTATATGGTTCACCTGATACGCTCCTTTGTCATAGGAACATGGCTCTGTATTTAGCTATATATCAATAAAATTTGAATTTTTATATATTTTGTTCTTTTTTAGCCTCGTGTGTGCCCATGAAGGCCACTTTTGCTTCTTTCATGTGTGGGTCTCCCACATATGAAAGTTTATTTTTTCCATTTTACCCATGAGGACGGTGGCATGCCATGGAAGGCAATTTTTGCTGTAAGAGGAATGAAGGTGTAGCAATGGGTGCCACAACTAGTACTAGCAGTACACCACCAGGTGAATTCAGCAGGCAAATATCCCTACCCCAGTTGTGGAACCGTAAAAAGAAATACTGTCCCAGCCATCCACATGCTCAGCGTCTTAATGCTAGCTTGGCCAAATTGCTAGCACTCCAACTGCTGCCTTTTCAGCTGGTAGAATCTGCCCCCTTTTGTGAATTTGTGGAATGTGCTGTCCCACAGTGGCAGGTTCCCAAAAGGTATTTCATTTCACGTAAGGCCATTCCAGCTCTCTACCGTCATGTGGAAGGCAATGTTTTGGCCTCGTTGAACAGTGCGGTCAGCAGCAGGGTTCATATTACCGCTGACTCATGGTCCAGCAGGCGCAGTCAGGGACGTTACCTTTCCTTCACAGCGCACTGGGTAACTCTGCTGGCAGCTGGGAAGGATGCAAGACAGGGTTTAGTTTTGGAAATAGTTCCGCCACCACGCCTCCAAAAAGCTGGTGGTGATTTTGCCACATCCATCTCCTCCAC
>BLSH010159217.1:526197-556142 GCA_018402905.1 Glandirana rugosa
TCTTAAACCTCTCTCCCCTATTGAAATTAGATCGGAAATAGTGGTTAATGAGATAGGTCGTATTATAACACTTCGCATAGTAAGCGGTTGTAACCTGGTTTATGAGTTACTGATTTACTGAAGGGGGCTATTAAGGGGGGTTTGGATTTTATCAAAAGTCTCCTCATGGTAGAGACTTCCTATCCCAGCAAGTGTTATGTTATCTAGGAGGATGATCTCAAGGCTGGAAAAAAGTATTGGAGTGACCGATGATATGTACACCGTCTACAGTTCACACGCTGACAGTGTTTTCAGCGTTTTACAGAAAGCACTTACATTGTAGCAGATACACCATGTGGGTGGTTCATCAGATGACCAAAGAAGTGATGGAGTATTTTCTCGATGTAACTGTAGACTGAAACAAAGACATTTTGCGACTTTTGTGACAGTCGCACACTTGACATCTGCCACATGTATAGTAGCCAGTGAGGTTATGAAAAAAGGTCGGAACTCTAGTAGGAGGATCTATTGTATTGTGAACGACCCTATCCTTCAGAGATGGTACTCCTCTGAAAACTATTTTAGGTTTGGGGGGAATTATCGGGGGAAGTCATTTAGTCATTGAGTATTTGGTCCAATGTTGGCGAATGATACGCTTCACAATATTATGCTGGATAGAGTAATTGGTGATAAAGGCTAGATTAAAGTTATCCCCTCTCTCCAAATTCTCAACTTTATCTTTCAACAAATCAGTTCTTTCTAATCTCCTCACTTGTTCCAAAGTGGTCTGGAGTGTTTCTGAGTTATAAACCCTTTTCTAAAAATCTCTCTGTTATGACCTTGGCTTGTTCATCAAACTTAGATAGGGACGTACAGTTTCTTCTCATTCAAAGAATCTGACTCTTAGGAACCCCATCCAACCAAGGAGCATGACGACAACTGCTCCTTGGGATTAGGGATGGGGTCCGAGTTTGGATTGAACGTACGTTCGGGTAATCCCGAACATTATGGAGCGTTCGCGGCAACTTTGCACACCCCATAATGTTTTAAAATGACGGCAGAATGCCACCCGCTGATTGGCCAAAGCATGCACATGACCTGCATGATGCCTTTAGCCAATCACTGCACAGCAGTCTCAATCCACGCCCCACACTATATAAAGCCGATTGTACAGCGGCTCTATGTAGTGTGTCGGCGGTGTCAGTGAGAGAGCGTAGGTTCCTGTATACAGGCAGTTTAGATAGCTAGCTGTAAAACATTGCAAAAAACAGAAAACAAATAGATAGCTAACTAGATAGATAGTTAGACATCTAAAATATATCTGTCAGTTAGTGCAAACAGGTTAGTGTAGGGAAAAAATGTGTATATATATATATATATATAAATATATATGCACAGTGTGCTATATATCAGTGTACACTGTACATACGGTATATAGTCCACTTGACGTGGTGTATAAAAATATATACAGCCTGATATATATATATATATATACACACACACACACACACACACAGCATATTGAGCGTGCACTACATATCTGTACCTAAGGTATATAGTCCACTTGACGTGTTGTCTTCAAATATATACAGTCTAGTGTATACAGATATACACACAGCGTATTGAGTGCACACTATATATCGGTGTAGTGTGGTGTAAAAAAAAAATCATGTCAGGAAGGCCATAAAGGAGGGGCAGGTGCTCCCAGGCCACTAAAAGAGGGCAAGCAGACTCTGTGTCTTAAGTGAAAGGTGGTGAACGTGGTGCATCCACTGCAGGCGGGTCACGCTTGTCCTTTTTTTCTGCTGTTGGACGTGCTATTGAGCCACAACCTACAGAAGAGTCGGTCGAGAGCATAACAAAGCCATCCTCATCCTCCTCATCCTCTGTCACCCAGGCTCGTACAAGTTTGCCTTCCAACGCATCTGGCAAGGCGGCCTATTCTACTGGATCCTTGTCCACAGTTACTCCTTCTGTAGCCCCACCATCATGCACGGAGGAGTCACCTGAGTTGTTCGACCATAGGGTCAGTTACATGCTCATGGAGGATGCGCAGCAGTTTGAAGGCTCTGATGTTGGTTCCCAGGTTGAGGAAGGGAGTAGCATGAGCCTAGACACAGGGGGTGCCGCAAAAGGACTAGAAACTAGCAGTCATATTCCCCCAGCTGCAGCATACTGCCAAGTTTGCTCCAGCGACGAGGAGGGAGGGGATGATGAGGACACAGACTGTACTTGGGTGCCTGAGGAGGAGGAGGCGGAGGCCCAACTCCAACAAAGCAGGATGTCCTCCAGGGGCCAGCTTAAGGGCAGCCACCCAATTGCATCAGCCCACAGAGCTCCACAGGTGCAGGGCACTGCTGCCTCCCCGCCGACTTCCAAAATTTCTTTGGTGTGGGCATTTTTCACCACATGTGCAGTAGATCGGACCATTGCCATTTGCAATCTATGTCTTAAGCGGGTCAAGCGCGGCCAGGACTCCAGCCGCTTGGGCACTACTGTCTTGACAAGACATATGATGACCAGCCATGCAGTCCGTTGGCAAGAGTACCTGCAGAACGCACACCAGAAAACAAGGCAGACTCCTCCTTGCTCCTCATCTGGGATCTCAACCCCTACTATACCTGCAGTCCTCTCCAAAACCTGCACTGACAGGAGTGAAGGTGTAGCAATGCGTGCCACAACTAGTACTTGCAGCCAGCAATCTGCTAGCAGTACACCACCAGGTAAATTCAGCAGGCAAATATCCCTACCCCAGTTGCTGAACCGTAAAAAGAAATACAGTACCAGCCATCCACATGCTCAGCGTCTTAATGCTAGCTTGGCCAATTTGCTAGCACTCCAACTGCTGCCTTTTCAGCTGGTAGACTCTGCCCCGTTCGTGAATTTGTGGAAAGTGCTGTCCCACAGTGGCATGTTCCCAAAAGAGATTTCTTTTCAGGTAAGGCCATTCCAGCTCTCTACCGTCATGTGGAAGGCAATGTTTTGGCCTCGTTGAACAGTGCGGTCAGCAGCAGGGTTCATATTACCGCTGACTCATGGTCCAGCAGGCGCAGTCAGGGACGTTACCTTTCCTTCACAGCGCACTGGGTAACTCTGCTGGCAGCTGGGAAGGATGCAAGACAGGGTTTAGTTTTGGAAATAGTTCCGCCACCACGCCTCCAAAAAGCTGGTGGTGATTTTGCCACATCCATCTCCTCCACCCCTTCCTCTTCTTCTACCTCTATGGCCTCTTCTGCAGAATTGTCCTCTGAACCTGCAGTGCTCCCTAAGCATTTAAGGGGCTATGCAAGCAGTCAGGTTAAAAGATACCATGCGGTGCTTGAGTTAGTCTGTCTTGGGCACAGGAGCCACACTGGTGAAGATATTCTTTCAGCTCTTCGGGGGCAGGCTTAGAGGTGGTTGACACCACGGCAGCTTGAGTCAGGAATGGTTGTATGCGACAATGGCACCAACCTTCTCTCTGCCCTCCGACTGGGACAATTGACACATGTTCCATGCTTGGCACACGTCTTGAATTTGGTGGTGCAGCATTTCTTACCAGATTTCCGGCGTTCATACAATGCCAGTGCCCGCCTGGCTGACATCCAGCGGGAATCCAACCTGCCCAACAACCACCTCATTTGTGACATGCCCACCAGGTGGAACTCAACAATTCTGCAGCGGCTGCAAGCACAGCAGATGGCCATCAATGAGTACCTCTGTGGGCATGGCACCAGGACAGGCTCAGGGGAGCTTGGCTTTTTTTGCCACATCAGTGGCTAATGATCAAGGATGCATGCACTGTCCTGTCACCATTTGAGGAGGCCACAAGGATGGTGAGCAGCGACAATGCATGCATCAGTGACACTGTCCCACTAATCTTCCTTCTGGAGCACACGCTTCATGGAATCATGGACAGGGCACTTGAGGCAGAACAGAGGGAGGAAGAGGAGGACTTCCTTTCCTCTCAAGGCAACCTTTATGCAGAGATCATTCCTGCAGAGTCTCCAAACACACGGGAGGAGGAGGAGGAGGATTGTGTCAGCATGGATGTGGAGTATAATACGCAGCAGTCTTCAAGGGATCATGGTTTTCAGGCCCCAGAAACCCAAGGAGTTGTACGTGGCTGGGAGGAGGTAGTTGCTGATAATGTCATCTTCAGTGACCCAGAGGACACTCATGCCTCCTCAAACGTACGCTGCATGGGCTCTCTGATTCAGAAAAGCCTGCAAGGGTAAAGTTGCAGAACTCATCCTGCCTGCACAGAGGGTGCAGAGGATGAAACATCTTCAGGATACCTTGAAGAAGGGGCAGGAGCAGACTTGGAGGCCTTTACAACTGAGCATCCACTTAGTTACTGGGTCTTGAGGATGGAGCACTGGCCGTAACTTGCTCAATATGCAATTGAGCTACTGGCCTGTCCTGCATCCAGCGTGCTTTCAGACATTCAGTGCTGATGGAGGGTTCGCAACCGATCAAAGAGTGCGCCTGTCCACAGACTCGGTTGATAGGCTCACATTTATAAAAATTAATCAGTCCTGGAATAGCAGCTATCAAGCCCCTGATGCTGATTCAACTGATTAAATTTGCTAGGGATCTGGGATCCCTGGAAGACTGCCACTGCTCCTATTCCGCCTATCCATACTCTAGAACAATATTTTGTATTTAGGGTGCCAGCAACACCCAAGGCCCATTTTATCTGCACCTGGTTTACAGGGGCATGCCATAACAATTGTTAGATTCATTTAAAGCAGCAGGGCCCATCCCTGCGTCCAACAAGAGTAACTGCAAGGGGTTACAGTGTTCTGGCACCACCAGCACCCAAGGCCAAATTTTTTGCCACCTGTTTGACTGGGGGCTGCTATCGTCACAATTTGTAAACGAATTTACAACAGCAGCGCCCGTGCCAAAATTTAAAAAAAAAGGACGTGGGTTTCCCCCCCAAAATCCAACCCAGGCCCCTCAGGTCTGGAATTTAAGGGAAACCCAGAGCTAAAATTTAAAAAAAAATGATGTGGGGTCCCCCCCAAAATCCGGACCAGGCCCTTCAGGTCTGGTATGGAATGTAAGGGGAACCCCGCACCAAAATTGAAAAAAAAAATGACGTGGGTCCCCCCAAAAATCCAAACTAGGCCCTTCAGGTCTGGTATGGATTTTAAGGTGAACCCCGTGCCAAATTTTTTTAAAAATTGCGTAGGGTCCCCCCAAAATCCAAACCAGACCTTTATCCGAGCATGCAGCCCTGGCATGGCAGGAGGGGTTGGGGACGAGCGAGCGCCCCCTCCGAACCATACCAGGTCACATGCCCTCAACATGGGGAGGATGCCTTGAGGAGGTTGCCCCCAAAGCACCTTGTCCCCATGTTGATGGGGAGAAGGGCTTCATTCCCACAACCCTGGCCAGTGGTTGTGGGGGTCTGCAGGCAGGGGGCTTATCAGAATCTGGAAGCCCCTTTAATAAGGAGGCTTACAGATCCTGACCCCCCCATGATAATAGGTATGGGGTACATTGTACCCCTACCCATTCACCTAAAAAGGAGTGTAGTGATAAAAAAAAACAAGAGGCATTTTATTGTGCTTTATTGTGTAAAATAGCTCTTTTCTTTTTTCTTCTTCCTCCGTCTTTTCCTGGCCTGGTCCTTCTTCTGCTTCTTCTTTTAGTCTTCTTGCTTCCCCTCTTCATCTTCAATCTTCATCTTCTTCTTCCTTCTTCTTTCACTGCCGCCGCTCTCACCGCTGCTGCAGCCCAGCCCCTGCGTGTCTCCCAGAATGGGTGGTCTTCATAATAACACTTCTTTTATAAGAAGGGGCGGGGCCACCCAGTGATGTAACCGAGTGAACCCACCCCCTTCTGACATCATGCGCTGTCAGAGGGAGCGGGTCACCCATTTACATCACGGATGGCCCCGCCCCTTCTTATAAAAGAACTGTTATTGTGAAGACCACCCATTCTGGGAGACGCGCAGGGGCCGGGCTGCAGCAGTGGGGAGAGCGGCGACAGTGAAAGAAGAAGAGGATGAAGATGAAGATTGAAGAGGAAGAGAGGAAGCAAGAAGACTTAAAGAAGCAGAAGAAGCACCGAGGCAGGAGAAGATGGAGGAAGAAAGAAGAAAAGAGCTATTTTACACAATAAAGGACTTGTCAAAAGCTGTCTCTTGTTTTTTGTACCACTACTCTCCTTTTTTTGTGAATGGGTAGGGGTACAATGTACCCCATACCTATTCACATGGGGGGGCGGGATCTGGGGGTCCCCTTATTAAAGGGGGCTTCCAGGTTTCGATAAGCTCCCCGCCCGCAGACCCCCACAAGCACCAGCCAGGTTTGTGGGGAAGAGGCTCTTGTCCCCATTAACATGGGGACAAGTTGCTTTGAGGTGGGGGGCAGAACCTCCTTTCCCCCAAAGCACCCATACTCTCCATGTTGAGGGCATGTAGCTTGGTACGGTTCAGGAGGGGGGCGCTCGCCCATCCCCCCCATCCTAACCGGCCAGGGCTGCATGCTAGGATAAGGGTCTGGTTTGGATTTTAGAGGGAACCCCACGTCAATTTTTTTTTATTTGGCGCAGGGGGGAACCCCACACACATTTTTCATCATTTTTTTGTATATTGCCAGGAGCCGGCAATACATTACAGCCGCGATTTTAAATGACAATTTTTCCTATGGAAATGTCATGTTGCTCTGGCCATGTTCTTCACCTCAAATAATGTGCCCTTTTACGCACAGACTAAGGACACCCCCATGCACAATATTTAAATTAATTTTTCATTTTTTTCACTTTAAGCACTATTAAAATCACTGTTCCTGAAAAAATTATTGCTTTAAAACCTTTTTTTTTCATTGATACATGTACCCTAGGGCAGGACTCGGGTCCCCATACACTTTTTAGGGCAATAACATTACATAAAAGTAGAGTTGAGCAAACCTGAATTGTAAAGTTTGGGTTCATACCGGACATTAGGGTGTCCGTGTCCTGAACCCGGACATTTGAGAAAAAGTCCGGGTTCGGGTATTTTTTTGCGCCTTTTGAAAAGCTGCAAGGCAGCCAATCAACAAGCGTTTCACTTGTTTGCCCTTAGAAGCCATCACAGCCGTGCCTACTAATGGCATGGCTGTGATTGGCCAGTGCATCATGTGACCCAGCCTCGATATGAGCTGGAGTCACGTATCGCTGCATGTCACATGCTCTCAGACGAGTGTAGGGAGAGGGATAGATTACAAATAGTAAAAAAAATGAAAATCTGATCACTTTTATTTCTATCACAAAGAATGTAAACATAATAATATGGTGACAAGTACTCTTTATGGAGGGATCCCTCCTTTACACCAAAAACTGTGATTCTAAATACTGTCATTTTTTTAAAACCTGGCGCTGTTAGCTGCTGAGTAAACCAGAAGTGACGTTGTGACATTGTTTCCGGAATTACATGAAGGAGACCCAATCGGAGCTGATTCCAGTTTCCTTCAGTTCTCCACACAGCGGCCGGATGCGCCGGATCAGAGCTCCGGCCTCCCGGTGGGACAGGAGGCCAGAGAAGAATGGCGGAAGGCGGTGTCCCATCCCGTGGCCTGGGATAACGGCCGAGCGGCTCCTGAGCCGGATTGGCCGTTATCGCCTGCTCTAAAAAACGGTACAGGGGTATAGCTAAAGACTATATCCCAATACCTCCACTTAATTCCTCTTGCACAATCTCATGAACAGTAATTATGCAAATCTTATAAAAACCCATTTATTCACAGTATATGTAGATGTATATATGTTTATATTTTTTTTAAGTTCTTTGTTGTGTTCTATTTTTTGTATATTTATAATTATGTTTAACCACTTCCTGCCCAGCCTATTGACAAATAATGGCCGGGCGGGGTGTTCGTTATCCTGACTGGGCGTCTATTGATGTCCTCAGGATAACCCTCGATCAAGCGCCCTTGGGGGCGCGCATCGCGGCGATAGGTGGTGCCGTGGGTCAGTCTGACCCACCACATTACCGATCGAGGTAAAAGGCTTCCATTGGAAGCCTTTTACCATGTGATCAGCCATGACCAATCATGGCTGATCACAGTGTAAACAGGGAGAGCCATTTATCGGCTTTTCTTCTGCTCGGGTCTGTAGACCTGGGCAGTGGAGAACCGATCAGCTGCTCTTCTGACAGGTGGGCTGCGCTGAATATTTATTAGTGTAGCCCCCCTCAGGATCACCACACTGCACCACCAGGAAGCCGATCAGGACCACCAGGGAGCCCCCCCAAGGACACCATACAGAGGCCGCCAGGTCCACCAGGGAGATGATCATGAGGGACCACCAGGGAGCCCACGCTAGACCACCAGGAAAGGGGCAACAGTGCACTGTAGGGATGGCACTGTGCCCATATGTGATGCCTGCCAGTGCCATCCCTAACAGTGCTATATACATCAGTGCCCACCAGTGCCATGCATCAGTGCCCACCTGTGCCACCTATCGGTGCCCACCAGTGCCACCTATCAGTGCCCAGCAGTGCCACCTATCCATGCCCATCAGTGCCCAGTGCCACCTATCAGTGCCACCTATGAATGCCCATCAGTGCCACCTATCAGTGCCCATCAGTGTTGCTTATCAGTGCCTCCTATCAGTGCCCATCAATGCTGCATATATGTGCCCCATCATCAGTGCAACCTCAGCAGTGCCAATCTGTATTGCCTCATCAGTGCCCATCAGTGTAGCCTCATCAGTGCCCACCAGTGTAGCCACATCAGTGCCCACCAGTAATGGAGAAAATGTACTTATACAAAGTTTTGTGACACAAACAAAGAAAAACGTTTTTTTTTTCCAAATTTTCTGTCTTTTTCATTTGTAGCGCAAAAAATAAAAACCAAAGGGGGGATCAAATACCACCAAAAGAAAGCTCCATTTGTGGGAACAAAATGATAAAAAATTTAGTTTGGGTACAGCGTCGCATGACCGCGCAATTCTCATTCAAAATGCAACAGCACTAAAAGCTGAAAATTGGTCTGGGCGGGAAGTGTTTTAAGTGCCTGGTATTGAAGTGGTTCATTAATATGTAGCACTGTGGTCCTGCGAGAAACGACATTTCGTTCTACCATATGTCCTCACATGTAGTTGAATGACAATAAAGCTTGATGTGACTTGATTGCCTGCCCTGACCTTTGCCACATTTACTGGATACCTCTACTGTCTGCTGTCAACCCTTACCCTTGCTAGATTTAAGGAATATTTCTACTGTGTGCCGCCTGACTTGGCCTTTACTACATTTACTGGACACTTCAAATAATGAATACCTCTGCTCTCTGCCCTGAACTTTGCTACAACCATGGACTACACCTGCTGCCAGTTGCCAATTCTAATTTCTCAAGATTATCTTCCATCTTGTTTCTCCCATCGCTGTATGGTACATCTGTTTTGTTCTACTTTGGGTCAGCTAATGACATTACCTCCCATTGGGGAACTACTACTTGAACTTCCTAATTTGAGGACTGTAAAGCCTCGTACACACGGGACGACGATCGCATACAACAGGTCGTAGTAACGACCGTTGCATGCGATATTGATCGTTCGTATGCGCGATTAGAACAGCCGGACATACGACGTTCATACAAGGGAGTTGTATGAGCAAACTAGAAAACTTGGTCGTACCAACAAGCTCTCATACGACCGTTGTATCGTGTGTACAGAGCAGTTGGTACAACAAAGTTGTATTGTGCAAAACACGCATGCTCTGAAGTCAGGAACGGCCGGATGCTAATTGCATGCACCTGAACGTTCTTTCTGTGGTTGTACGATCGTGTAGTGCAGTCAGTATGCAAGTTACATTATCCAACATATGATTTGCGACGATCGTACGTACAATCGCCGTCCCGTGTGTACGAGGACTGTAGGATCGTATGGAACTATTGTGATTGCTGAGCCATGTAGTTGTAGTGCAAGAGGAAGGGAGACAATGCTGCTGCAAATCAAGACGTGGTTATACAGAGCTGCCTGCCCACGAAAGGATGTGCTGCAGAGAAAGGCCCTGCCAGGATGAAAAGGAAAGAGTATGAGAATAGAAGAGAACAAAGTGTGGGGGGAATTGTCATGGGGAGGAATGTATTATTGAAGCTGAAAAACTTGATAGGGCCTGGAAGTTCAATTTAAAATAAGACGTTTTTACTGGTGCCTCTGTTTCTGTACTCATGCATTTATGCTGCACTTAACAGAATTTATCAGTAGAAATGTTTTATTACTATGAATTTTTTATCATTCTCTTTGTATTATTCATTCATATATTTAGTAATAATAGTATGCTTTGACACTTAAAATAATTTTAGCTTTTTATTTCTTCTTATTATTAAATATATGAATAAATGATACAGAAATTTTTAGGTGTTTTAAAACTATTAATATACTTTATTTGGTAGTATTAAGAGTTATGTGTATTTGTATAATATATTCATACATTTAGTAATAATAAGACACTTAAAAATAAGTGATGCTGTATTCATCTAGGTAAGTATAAATCTGAAAAAAGCATACAGTACTTCTCTTTTAAAACTATTCATATTAAAGCGGAGTTCCACCCTAAAGTGGAACTTCCGCTGGTTGGATTCCCCCCCCCCTCAGGTGTCACATTTGGCACCTTTCGGGGGGAGGGGGAAGAGGACACCTGTCTTTAGACAGGTGTCCTTTTCCACACATCCGGGAGCTCTGGCCGGCGGACGCGGCCGCTGACGTCAGCAGACCGGCTCCCTCCTCCCTGCTCACTCTGCTTCTGGCCGCCTGGCCAGTAGCAGAGCGCGGCAGAGCTCGCGCATGCGCAGTAAGGTGCCCGGCGTGAAGCTGTACTGCTTACACATCCGGGTTCCCTTACCCACGATGGAGGCGGCTGCACCCATCCCCCGATCCGAAGATCGGCGGCGGGTGCCGACATCGCTGGACTCCAGGACAGGTAAGTGTCCTAATATTAAAAGTCAGCAGCTACTGTATGTGTAGCTGCTGACTTTTAATTTTTTTTTTAGCCCTCGGACCTCCGCTTTAAGTAATATTTTAAAACATTTAAAAACAGTTTTAAGAGTTGCAGTAAGTGGCTTTGTATCTTTTTTTCATTTATTTAGTAATAAGACACTTAAAAATAAGTGATACAAACAGGAAGATGAAAGTACATAAAAATAGTTTTAATGTTTTATTACTAAGAGTCTTATTATTACTAAATTTGACTAAATGATACAAAGACACTTAAATCTTAAACTGTTTATAAAATCAAATATTACTAAATATATGAATAGTTTTAAAACACTTAAAAATAGTTTTAAGTTTTATAAACACTTTAAGAGTTTTAAGAGTTAAGTGTCTTTGTATCATTTAGTCATACATTTAGTAACAAGAAATTTAGTAATAAAATATTAAAACTATCTTTATGTACTTTCATCATCCTGTTTGTATCACTTATTTTTAAGTATCTTATTATTACTAAATAAATGAAAAAATGATACAAAGACACTTACTGTAACTCTTAAAACTGTTTTTAAGTGTTGTAAAACTATTCATATAGTTAGTAATATTACTTTAAAAGAGAAGTATGTTTTTTTTTCAGATTTTTACTTACCTAGATGAATGCAGCATCGGTCTGATATTGCGTCTGTACACTGAGAACCGAGCCATGGCTCGGTTCTCACGGATTCCCGAGCAGAGAGCTGCTGGCTGTCACTCAGCAGCTCTCCGCTCTGCTACTCCACACTCACTGGAGCGAAGAGCTGTTGAAGGGTGGGGATCGGCCGTCTCAGGCTCTCAGCGGCTCTTTGAGTGGCTAAGACGGCTGTCAGTCCAGCACCTGGCCGATCCTGACTCCTGGAGTCATGATGACAAGGTGCCTGTCCTGACTCCAGTGATGTCAGCAGAGAGCAGATTTTAATCTGCGCTGCTGACGTCAGTGGCTGCATGCAAGGTGAATATCTCCTAAACAATACAGGTTTAGGAGATATTCATTTCACCTACAGGTAAGCCTTATTATAGGCTTACCTGTAGGTAAAAACTACAGGGTGGGCCATTTATATGGATACACCTTAATAAAATGGGAATGGTGATATTAACTTCCTGTTTGTGGCACATTAGTATATATGAGGGGGGAGACTTTTCAAGATGGGTGGTGACCATGGCAGCCATTTTGAAGTTGTTAATTTTGAATCCAACTTTTGTTTTTTCAATAGGAAGAGGGTCATGTGACACATCAAACTTATTGGGAATTTCAAAAGAAAAAAAATGGTGTGCTTGGTTTTAACATAACTTTATTCTTTCATGAGTTATTTACAAGTTTCTGACCACTTATAAAATGTGTTCAATGTGCTGCCCATTGTGTTGGATTGTCAATGCAACCCTCTTCTCCCACTCTTCACACACTGATAGCAACACCGCAGGAGAAATGCTAGCACAGGCTTCCAGTATCCGTAGTTTCAGGTGCTGCACATCTCGTATCTTCACAGCATATGGTTTTTTTATGGTTTTTGTGGTCAGTAAAAACCAATACCGAGTGAGCTGCTCCTTCCAGGAGGTACCGCCATTCCTCCAAAGCCGACTTGATGGCCAGCAATTCCCTGTCACCGACATCATAGTTCCAGCAAGATGATGCACTACCACATTATGGGTGTCAGGTCCGAGCATTCCTAGATGAACAGTTTCCTGGAAAGTGGATTGGTCGTCGTGGGCCAGTTGAATGGCCCCCAATGTCTCCCGATCCGACCCCCTTAGACTTTTATCTTTGGGGTCATCTGAAGGCAATGGTCTATGCTGTGAAGGTACGAGATGTGCAGCACCTGAAACTACGGATACTGGAAGCCTGTGCTTGCATTTCTCCTGCGGTGTTGCTATCAGTGTGTGAAGAGTGGGAGAAGAGGGTTGCATTGACAATCCAACACAATGGGCAGCACATTGAACACATTTTATAAGTGATCAGAAACTTGTAAATAACTCATGAAAGAATAAAGTTACGTTAAAACCAAGCACACCATTGTTTTTCTTGCGAAATTCCCAATATGTTTGATGTGTCACATGACCCTCTTCCTATTGAAAAAACAAAAGTTGGATTCAAAATGGCTGACTTCAAAATGACCGCCATGGTCACCACCCATCTTGAAAAGTTTCCCCCCTCACATATACTAATGTGCCACAAACAGGAAGTTAATATCACCAACCATTCCCATTGTATTAAGGTGTATCCATATAAATGGCCCACCCTGTACATTTGGGGGCATACAACCGCATTAAGTGTCTTTGTATCATTTATCATATATTAAGTAATAATAAGACACTTAGCTCTTACAACTATTTTTAAGTGTTTTATTATTACTACACATGAGGAAAGTTTTAAGAAGACACATACACGTAGTTTTAAGAGTTATGTGCCTTATTATTACTAAATATATGGATTATTGATACAAATATATATTTAGTAATAAGAGTTAAGTCTCTTTTAAGACTCTTATTATTACTAAATATATGAAAAAATGATACAAAGATACTTAAATCTTATTACTAAACATACCTTTGTATCATTTATTCATATATTTAGTAATAATAAGACACTTAACTCTTAAAACTGGTTTAAGTGTCTTAAAACTATCCAGATATTTAGTAATAAGACACTTAAATATAGTTTTAAGAGTTAAGTGTCTCATTATTACTAAATATATGAATACATGATACAAAGACACTTAACTCTTAAAACAGTTTTTAAGTATTTTAAAACTATTTATGTATTTAGTAATATTATTTTAAGTGTTAAGTGTCTTTGTATCATGTATTAATTAATTTAGTAATAATAAGACACTGAAAAATAAATGATACAAACAGAATGTTGAAAGTACATAAATATAGTTTTAATATTTTAGTACTAAGTGTCTTATTACTACTAAATTTATGAATTAATGATACAAAGACACTTATAAAACTTAAAATTATTTTTAAGAATTAAGTGTTTTAAAACTATGAACATGTTTAGTAATATTAAGTTTTTAAACACTGAAAAATAGTTTTAAGAGATAAGTGTCTTATTATTACTAAATAAATGAATAAATGATACAAAGACACTTAACACTTAAAACTGTTTTTAAGTGTTTATAAAACATAATATTACTAAATATGTTTAAAACACTTATAAAACTTATTTTTAAGAGTTAAGTGTCTTTGTGTCATTTATTTATACATTTATACATTTAGTAACAAGACACTTAGTAGTAAAAAATTAAAACTATTTTATGTACTTTCATCATTCTGTTTGTATCATTTATTTTTAAGCGCCTTATTACTAAATATATGAATAAATGATACAAAGACCCTTAACTCTTAAAACTATTGTTAAGTGTCTTAACTCCTAATATTACCAAATATATGAATAGTTTTAAAGCACTTAAAAATAGTTTTAAGTGTCTTTGTATCATTTATTCATATATTTAATAATAATAGGACACTTAGCTATTGAAACTATTTCAAATATCTTAAAACTATTTATAAATTCACTAATAATAAGACACTTGAAATAGTTTTAAGAGTTAAGTGTTTTATTATTACTAAATATACAAATAAATGAATAGTTTTAAGAGTTAAGTGTCTTTGTATCATTTATTTGTATATTTAGTAATAATAAAACACTTAACTCTTAAAACTATTTCAAGTGTCTTATTATTACTGAATATATGAATAGTTTTAGGACACTTGAATAGTTTTAAGAGTTAAGTGTCTTTGTATCAAGTGTCCTAAAACTATTCATATATTCAGTAATAATAAGACACTTGAAATAGTTTTAAGAGTTAAATGTCATTGTATCATTTACACATGTATTTAGTAATAATAAGGTACTTAAAAATAACTGATACAAACAGAATGATGAAAATACATAAAAATAGTTTTAATGTTTTATTACTATGTATTTCCATCATTCAGTTTTTCTCATATGTATTCATATATTTAGTCAAAATAGGACACTTAAAATTGTTTTAAGAGTTATCTGTTATTCAAATTGTAACTTATTTTATTTACACTCACTAGTATACAACTTTAATGAAGCACATTGTTATCTGTGTGTTGTGTCCCGATGGTCATTTACTTTGTCACATACATGAGGTT
Organism: Glandirana rugosa; assembly: GCA_018402905.1. NCBI lineage: Eukaryota > Metazoa > Chordata > Amphibia > Anura > Ranidae > Glandirana > Glandirana rugosa. The sequence continues at coordinate 541,237 of BLSH010159217.1, forward strand.
TTAATAAGGACTTTGTTCACTATTATCAACTTCAGTTCAATTCCCAGGTGTTTCCAGTAATTAGTTTAATTGCAATGAACTCTTTGTTTCTTAATAAGCACCTGCAAACCAATTCAAGCCTTTCAGCAGATGTGACTTTATTCTGAACATAAAGTATGTAAATACACGAGGGATAGCGTGTCAGAGATAATGATATAGATGTTTGCAAGCTTTTGGATTCCACACAAACTAATTATTGGCTGACTTGTTTCATTGTCTAATATATATTTTTTATAATATGCAGTTGCACAAAAAAGTATGTGAACCCTTTGGAATGATATGGATTTCTGCACAAATTGGTCATAAAACGTGATCTGATCTTCATCTAATTCACAATAGACAATCACAGTCTGCTTAAACTAATAACACACAAAGAATTAAATGTTACCATGTTTTTATTGAACACACCATGTAAACATTCACAGTGCAGGTGGAAAAAGTATGTGAACCCTTGGATTTAATAACTGGTTGAACCTCCTTTGGCAGCAATACCTTCAACCAAACGTTTCCTGTAGTTGCAGATCAGAAGTGCACAATGGTCAGGAGTAATTCTTGACCATTCCTCTTTACAGAACTGTTTCAGTTCAGCAATATTCTTGGGATGTCTGGTGTGAATCGCTTTCTTGAGGTAATGCCACAGCATCTCAATCGGGTTGAGGTCAGGACTCTGATTGGGCCACTCCAGAAGGCGTATTTTCTTCTGTTTAAGCCATTCTGTTGTTGATTTAATTCTATGCTTTGGGTCGCTGTCCTGTTGCAACACCCATCTTCTGTTGAGCTTCAGCTGCTGGACAGATGGCCTTAAGTTCTCCTGCAAAATGTCTTGATAAACTTGGGAATTCATTTTTCCTTCGATGATAGCAATCCGTCCAGGCCCTGACGCAGCAAAGCAGCCCCAAAAGATGATGCCCTCACCACCATACTTCACAGTTGGGATGAGGTTTTGATGTTGGTGTGCTGTGCCTCTTTTTCTCCACACATAGCGTTGTGTGTTTCTTCCAAACTTTGGTTTCATCTGTCCACAGAATATTTTGCCAGGACTGCTGTGGAACATCCAGGTGCTCTTGTGCCAACTGTAAACATGTAGCAATGTTTTTTTTGGACAGCAGGGGCTCCCTCTGTGGTATCCTCCCATGAAATCCATTCTTGTTTAGTGTTTTACGTATCGTAGATTCGCTAACAGGGATGTTTGCAGATGCCAGAGACTTTTGTAAGTCTTTAGCTGACACTCTAGGATTCTTCTTCACCTCATTGAGCAGTCTGCGCTGTGCTCTTACAGTCATCTTTACAGGAAGGCCACTTCTAGGGAGAGTAGCAGCAGTGCTTTCTTTCTCTATTAATAGACAATTTGTCTTACCGTGGACTGATGAACAGCAAGGCTTTTGGAGATACTTTTATGACCCTTTCCAGCTTTATGCAAGTCAACAATTCTTAATCGTAGGTCTTCTGAAAGCTCTTTTGTGCAAGGCATCATTCACATCAGGCAATGCTTCTTGTGAAAAGCAAACCCAGAACTGGTGTGTGTTTTTTATAGGGCAGGGCATCTGTAACCAACACCTTCAATCTCATCTCATTGATTGGACTCCAGTTGGCTGACACCTCACTCCAATTAGCTCTTGGAGATGTCATTAGTCTAGGGGTTCACATACTTTTTCTACCTGCACTGTGAATGTTTACATGGTGCGTTCAATAAAAACATGGTAACATTTAATTCTTTGTGTGTTATTAGTTTAAGCAGACTGTGATTGTCTATTGTTGTGACTTAGATGAAGATCAGATCACATTTTATGACCAATTTGTACAGAAATCCATATCATTCCAAAGGGTTCACATACTTTTTCTTGCAACTGTATATTTTAATATCAATATTTTAATACATATATTTTTTACATAAATATTTTCTACACAATTATAATATCTTACAGTTTAACTGTATCTTTCTATTTCAAAACTTGAAATGCATCGATCTGCTTTGATGATTCTTTGTACAGATAAATGTGTATTAAAGAGGTTTTTTTTTTGTCTGGTGGAATCTATAAGGGAAATTCCAACTGAAGAGCTAAATATTAAAGCGGGGTTCCATCCGCAAATACATCTTTATACATTTCAAATCCTCTATGCATGCTGAATCACCTTTGGGAAAAAAAAACTATTTTATACTCACCCTAAGTGCCTTGTTGCTATGTGGTCCCTGTAATCTTCCACTTCCTGGTCCGCAGCACTCCGCATCATTTCCTGCCTCGCCTGGGCTCATGGGAGATGCGAGTCATCATTTCCCATGAGTCAGTGGGCATCCCTGAGCTGTACAATCGCATTATTTCCAGACAGGAAATTATGAGATTTTTTGGGGGAGAGATATGTTATCTATGTTGCCATAACAATGGTGCGGGAACCTTCCTCTGTCGCTGCCCATTGTTATGGCTACGAGACATACACTCGAGATCGAGAGGTGCATGCTGGTTACCCATCATGCACCTTATCCAGGAAGAGACTCGAGGAGGGTGCGAGTGGGCTTCACATGCCCACAGCTAAGATGGGAACTCCCAGTAAAGAAAAACTCAGCAATGTAAGTACAAAATAAATAGGAAGACTACCCAGATTTAAAGCTATCAATTACTTTAGTTGTGTAATGAATACTAACTAGGTGGATGCCAGCTAAAAAAAAAAAAATTACGTGGACGGAACTCCGCTTTAAAGTGGTAGTAAGCCTAGTGGTAGTAAATCTGGCCCCCTGCAAGTCAATGTCATAATGTGCCAGTATGCATCTCATACTAGCACATCATTAAAGACTTACCTTAAAACAAAGCCCCCCCCCAAGCGGCATGCTGTCACCACTGACAGGGCTTCCATTATCACCCAGTCTTCTTTCTGGGTTTGCAGGCTCTGGATGTTTGAAAGGCCGAGCTGTGATGAAACCACTCCTTCACATGCATACGAGAGCCACGATCATGGCACAATACAGCACACTGAAGGCACAGCCTACTCAGTAGGCTGTCCCTTCAGAGCGCAGTCCACATGTGCTAGTGGCATCACTGGCTGCAGAAACAGTGAATATTTCCTAAATAGTGCACATTTAGGAAATATTCTTTGTCCCAGCAGGTAATCTTTACTTGAAGGTAACAGTCACCAAGCAATGTTTACAACTGCTTTAATAGATAATATGCAACTCTTTAAATGCCAAAAAAATCTGTTTTGCAAATATTGTGATCCAGGAGCCATACCAGCTCAGCAATCTATTTTTTTTTACTTCAGTTAACTAACTCAAAAATGGTCACTGTAACTGAGGAAAATGGAAAAAAAAAAACGAGGACAGCAGTCTAAGTGTAGTAAGTTAGTGCCAGTCTAAGTGTAATAAGATAGCAAACCTTAATAAGGTAAAATGTATATTAGCAACTCACATATAAATCACTAGCAAGCAATTGTCACAAATCACTGCACTGGCCGTCAGTAGAAGGACTCTGTGAAAAGTTAATGGATACAGTCAACGATTTAGAACAGTGCCATCTGCCGGGTCACATGGGGACACAAACAACCAGGAACCCGAAGAAGGTCTGTGGAATGCAGAGCTAGAAGTGTTGTCAGCACCAAAGGACGTGTGGGGGCATAGCTATGTGTTTAGGAGCCACCCAGCTCCTTTGTCAAGCCTGGATGGATGATACCTACTACACTATTTGAGCATGAGGGACTACAGCGCCCCCGGTGCTATCTTAAAGCGGATGGACATAGATAAGTACTGATATAAAATGGGTGGGACATTTTAGATTCTATAAGACAAGAAGTGAGTACATATGCAGGGCTGGTGCAAGGGTTTTTGACACCCTAGGTGAAACCTCATTTTGCTGCCTCCCGATTGTGGCACCTCTGCACCTATTTCTTCTGCTATGGTCCGCAGGCCTGCATCTGCGCCTCTTGACCTGGCCTAAAGACAAATAGTAGCGGCACCAGCTCACTTCTTCATGCTATCCACATAGGTGTGCACAGGGGGTGTGCCAGGTGTACTTGGGCACACCCTAATCCTCCCAAGCATATTAGCACTCTGTGTGCCAGCAGGGAGATGGCAAATATCTCCTTCTGACCAGTTCTGCCATTCATGAAGTGCTGCTGTATTTCTTTCACTTCTTTCACTGTACTGTCTCTGCCATAAGAATGTGTGTGTGTGTATGCATTTATATAAATTATATACACGCCTGTGTGTTTGAACTTTGGAGTGCACACCCTAATGCAATAGGCTGCGCACACCTATGGCTATCCATGGTCGGCAGGTACAGTGCTGCCCATAATTATTCATACTCCTGGCAAATTTTGACTCAAAGTTACTTTTATTCAACCAGCAAGTAATTTTTTGATGGGAAATGACATCGGTGTCTCCCAAAAGATAATAAGACGATGTACAAAAGGCATTATTGTGGAAAAAAACATTTCTCAGCTTTTATTTACATTTGAGCAAAAAGTGTCCAGTCCAAAATTATTCATACCCTTCACAAACTGTCACAGTCTGTGGGAAAATCAAAAGTTCTATACCGTTCCAAATAGTCCAAGCTGTTCTAAAACATCCTAATTACCCTGATCAATCGGGAACAGCTGTTTTAATCAACTCAACAGGTGAAAAACAGCAGCTCTCTGCAGTTGGTTTGTGGACAGACATGGCTAAGACAAAGGAGCTCAGTGAGGACCTGCGGCTGCGCATTGTGGCTGCTCACAAGTCAGGAAAGGGCTACAAGGCCATTTCTAAATGTTTTCAAGTTCCAGTGGCTACAGTGCAAAGTATTATTAAAAAATACAAGATGTTCCACACTGTGGAATATCTCAGAGGACGTGGCCAGAAGCCAAAAGTGACATCTGTGCTGGCCAGGAGGATAGTTAGAGAGGTGAAAAAGAATCCAAGAATGTATTGAGTTTTGATTGATAGACAGCTATGGAAAAGGGGAATAAATCCTGAAGAAGCAATAAATATTGCGAAACATTGATTAATATTCCACCTTCAATTACTTCCTATGTATCATTGAATGTACTAGATACGCATTTTGTATACTGGATATGTTTTTTGTCCACAACTCTTCAAGTATGGTTTTAAACATGCAATTAATAAAGTATCAATTTTAACTATGGAAGTCTGTGCTCACTTGGACCTAATACCAATCCACTAAAGTCCTACATATATCCTTTTGATGACTTTGTTCATCTATGTATTCTTTTGATGCTTGATTGCTAATAGAAGAGACGGACACTGATTGGACTAAGTTTAACGATCACACCTAGAATACACTAAAAACACACCCACATCTCATGCATATTCATACGTATAAATTGTTTAGCTGAATATTTTGTACATCAGAGATATTTCCTGCTTTGCACAGCTCATTTTGAGCAAGTCATTGAATGTGTTTTATCTCTCCACTGCGGTGTATGGAAATAAATTGCACCTATTCCTATCAATCTCATCTGAAAGGTCTTGTTTTGAGACCCCCAAATCTGATTTAACGCTACTCAAATGAAATCAATTACTTGAAGTATTCTCAAGCTATAGATACCTTCAAGGAACTAACCCCTACACAGTCTCTCTTCTTGGAGGAACTTGGGAGATAATCTGGGAGGCGCTAAGTCCTCCAATAAAAGGTATTTTATGAACATGGAAACCAAAGCAGTAAGCTGCTGGAAAAAGCAGTACAAGCCAAAAAAGCGTTAGCAGTTCGGTTCTTAGAAGATTTCCATAATCACCATTATTTTGGTCCTAAATATTCCCCCTGGAATGATTAACACACGTAATGATACAGTCATTATTTAGCCATATCCCTTATGGTTCCTGCAATATGTTCCATAATCACCATCACGTCATTCTTAAATATTCCCCCGTGAACATTGTGACACTCACAATGATACAGTCATTATCTAGATTTATACTTTACAGTTCCTGGAAGATGTTTTGTAATCATCATTTCTTCTGTCCTAAATAATCCCCTGGGACATTCTGATACACAATACAGTCATGATCTAGACATATCCCTTAAAGTTCCTGGAAGGTTTTCCATAATCACTTCTGTCCTAAATATTCTCCCTGGGACTCTGACAAACACAATGATACAATCATTATCTAGTACAGTTCCTGAAGGATGTTCCATAATCCCAGTTACTGTTGAGTCTGGAGCTCAATGTTCTTCTATGTCTTATGGCAAAGATATGGCCTACTCAGTACGTTAAAGGTGAGCAAAGGATTTTTTTCCTCCAACTAACTAAAACACAATCTAAATATTTGTCAGATATGTGATTGGCTAACAGAGATCAGCATGCTGTCATGTGACACTTCCAGAATCCCTTTACTAACTAAAAATATATAAACATATACAGTATCTACAATATGTCATAAATTGAAGGTTTGCAGATCATATTAATGAAAAATAGTCCAACTATGACCTTTTTGTCAATCTAATGCCAGCCAGTAGAACAAAATGAATAAAGAAATCAATGAGCTACTGAGATAATATATGTAAATTATGGTGGGTATGGCGCTGCTCACAGTGGATGAGTCCTTATTCAGATATGTTTGTGTGTGATAGTATCTTACAGGCTGGTAACTAATTATTCATATTATATACGTTATCAGCCTGTAAGATACTATCACACACAAACATATCTGAATAAGGACTCATCCACTGTGAGCAGCGCCATACCCACCATAATCTACATATATTATCTCCATTTGAACCACATAATTGTGGGACAATTGAGAGGTGGAAGCTGCAGCTCAGATACTAATATATATATATATATATCCGCTGCGCGGAACAAACCCCCCCCCTTTACACAATGAGCTAACGAGGATTCAATAAATATTTTATGTATATGTGGGTACAAAGTAAGCATAATTAATATGCAAATTCTGGAGTTACATCTGGAGCAGACTCCCGCAGGATGCAGAAAATTGAGAGTTCTTACTTTAACCACTTCAGCCCCGGAAGGATTTCCAGCTTTAGGACCGGAGCCCTTTTTGCGATTCGGCGCTGCGTCGGTTTAACTGAAAATTGCGCGGTCGTGCGACGTTGTACCCAAACGAAATTTGTGTCCTTTTTTTCCCACAAACAGAGCTTTCTTTTGGTGGTATTTGATCCCCTCTGCGTCATTTCTGATCGCCGCTATAAACAAAAGAAGAGAGACAATTTTGCAAAAAAACCCACATTTCTTACTTTTTGCTAAAATACAAATCCAAAAAAAAAAATAAAAAAACATTTTTTTTCACCGTTTTTGGCCGATTTATATTCTTCCTCATATTTGCGATAAAAAAAATCGCAATCGGCGTTCATTGATTAGTTTGCGCAAAAGTGGTCGCGTTTATGGATGATGAGAATTCATTTTTGGGGTTTTTATTTTTTTTTTTATTTTCAACTAGTAATGGCGGCGATCTGCGATTTTTAGCGGTACTGCGATATTTCAGCGGACATGTCGGACACTTTTGACACTTTTTTGGGACCATTGACATTTATACAGCGATCAGTGCTATAAAAATGCACTGATTACTGTGTAAATGCCATTGGCAGTGAAGGGGTTAACCTGCAGGGGGCGCTCTAAGGGTTAACTGTGTTCCCTGGGCGTGTTCTAACTGTATGGGGACTGCCCTAGCTGGGGAAGGGAAATGGTCACACCTTCCGTATACAGGAAGGCTGTGATCACAGCCCTTCCCCCTTCACAGAGCGGAGGTCCGTGTTTACTTACACGGACCTCCGTTCCTTCACTCCGGGGGGCCATCGCGGGTAGCCGGCGGCAATCGAAGCCGCCGCACCCGCTCCCTGGCCCCCCGAACACAGTAAGCGCGCGGGCGCGCCTCCGGCGGAGCGCGCGCGCTCACAGTGCGCCTTATCGCAGCCGCCGTCATATGACGGCGATTTGCGATGACAAACCACTTTGTCGCCGTCAACCTGCGGTTGGCGGTCGGCAAGGGGTTAAGGGCCGGTTCACACTTGAAGCGGCGTGACTTGCAAGGCGAAGCAAGTCGCCCTGCTCGAGGCGATCTCAGCACGGCTTGCAGGAGACTTCTATCATAGAAGTCAATGCAGGTCGCGCTGAGGTCGCTCCTATTAGAACAGTTCCATTGCACAGCATTGAGGCGACTTGTCAGGCGACTCAAGTCGCCTGACAAGTCGCCTAGATGTAAACGGGCCCCAAGTCAAACATTTTATTGATGTTTGTCACAACAACATTCCATCTTAATGCAGGAGATTTAATTAATCACAGGTGGAGATTAGCAGAGTGCTCCATGTTTCAGACTTTTCAGATCTGTTGTTGAGACGCTGTTTGTGGAGGTGAAGGCCGGTGAGATGACCTAAAGCCCCATACTGTGCGACGTCAACAATTGCTGTTAACTTTACGCATTTCTTGGCATTCTGTGGTAAGCGCAATTTGTCAAAGGTGGCTGATTTTTATGTGATTGGTGATGGTTGCAAGATATCACTATATGAGGATCTATGAGCACTGGACACTTTATATATTTATGTACAATCAAGTTGTTTAATATCTAAGCACGGACACTTTATTTATAATTAATTCATTTTTTGCACGGGACACTTTGTGATTTTTCTAACATTTATTAATAATTTGCATAAGATTGTTATATTTAGCACTTTTGGTTTAGCGCTGCACTTTATTTATATAGCACAGAGCTTTCTTTTGGTGGTATTTGATCACATCTGCGATTTTTATTTTTTCCGCTATAAACAAAAAAAAAAGAGACAATTTTTCAAAAAAAAAAAAACAAACAAACAATATTTATTACTTTTTTGCTAAAATACAAATCCATAAAAAAAATAAAAAAAAAAATAAAATGTATTCATCAGTTTTGGTCGATTTATATTCTTCCTCATATTTTTGGTACAAAAAAATCACAATCGGCGCATATTGATTGGTTTGCACAAAAGTTGCAGTGTTTACGAACAATGAGAATTCATTTATGGGGTTTTTATTTACAGTATCTCACAAAAGTGGGTACACCCCTCACATTTTTGTAAATATTTTATTCCATCTTTTCATGCGACAACACTGAAGAAATGACACTTTGCTACAATGTAAAGTAGTGAGTGTACAGCTTGTATAACAGTGTAAATTTGCTGTCACCTCAAAATAACTCAACACACAGCCATTAATGTCTAAACCGCTGGCAACAAAAGTGAGTACACCCCTAAGTGAAAATGTCCAAATTGGGCCCAAAGTGTCAATAGACCTTGCGCTCATCCACCTTCCATTTGAGGATGCCGCACAGATGCTCAATAGGGTTTAGATCTGGAGATGCTTGGCCAGTCCATCACCTTTACCCTCAGCTTCTTTAGAAAGGCAGTGGTCATCTTGGAGGTGTGTTTTGGGCCATTATGTTGGAATACTGCCCTGCGGCCCAGTCTCCAAAGGGAGGGGATCATGCTCTGCTTCAGTATGTCACAGTACATGTTGGCATTCATGGTTCCCTCAATGAACTGTAGTTCCCCAGTGCCAGCAGCACTCATGCAGCCACAGACCATGACACTCCCACCACCATGCTTGACTGTAGGCAAGACACACTTGTCTTTGTACTCCTCACCTGGTTGCCGCCACACACGCTTGACACCATCTGAACCAAATAAGTTTATCTTGGTCTCATCAGACCACAGGACATGGTTCCAGCAATCCATGTCCTTAGTCTGCTTGTCTTCAGCAAACTGTTTGTGGGCTTTCTTGTGCTTTCTTTAGAAGAGACTTCCTTCCGCGACGACAGCCATGCAGACCAATTTGATGCAGTGTGCAACATATGGTCTGAGCACTGACAGGCTGCCCCTCCATCCCTTCAACCTCTGCAGCAATGCTGGCAGCACTCATTTGTCTATTTCCCAAAGACAACCTCTGGATAGGACGCTGAGCATGTGCACTCAACGTCTTTGGTCGACCATGGAGAGGCCTGTTCTGAGTGGAAAGTGTCTTGTTAAACCACTGTATGGTCTTGGCCACCATGCTGCAGCTCAGTTTCAGGATCTTGGCAATCTTCTTATAGCCTAGGCCATCTTTATGAAGAGCAACATTTTTTTTCAGATCCTCAGAGGGTTCTTTGCATGAGGTGCTATGTTGAACTTCCGGTGACCAGTATGAGAGAGTGAAAGCGATAACACCACATTTAACACACCTGCTCCCCATGCACACCTGAGACCTTGTAACACTAATGAATCACATGACACCGGGGAGGTAAAATGGCTAATTGGGCCCAATTTTGACATTTTCACTTAGGAGTGTACTCACTTTTGTTGCCAGCAGTTTAGATATTAATGGCTGTGTGTTGAGTTATTTTGAGGGGACAGCAAATTTACACTGTTATACAAGCTGTACACTCACTACTTTACATTGTAGCAACGTGTCATTTCTTCAGCGTTGTCACATGAAAAGATAGAATAAAATATTTACAAAAATGTGAGGGGTGTACTCACTTTTGTGAGATATATTTATTTAATTTTTACTAGTAATGCCGGCGACATGTCGGACACTTTTGACACTTGTGTTATCACCTGTATTGGGGCTGGGCTGAGTGGGGAAGGAGAGTGATCGCGGCTCCCATATCCAGGGAGCCTACGATCACACTCCTTCTCCCCTGACAGAATGGAGATCTGTTGTTTACATACACGGACCTCCTTTTTGTCACTGCAGGGGAGCCATCGCGGGCAGCCAGCAGACATCGAATCTGCCCTACCCGCTCCCTGGCTCATGCCGATTTGTCTCCCAGCCCAGTCCGCCCCATAAGACTGGCGCTACACTAAAAGTGTAGCGCAAGTAGACATGGACTCTTTTTTTGCCGCCCCAGACCTGGGCCTTGTTGGCCTTGGCCAAGATACAGTGTTGCCCTTAGGCCTACTGACATAACAATTACGTTAATCAGCAGATTAACAGCAGATCAGGAATGTTGAAATCTGTAATTATTTGTTTGTTTTTTCTTAAGATTACTCTTATCACTTGAATTGCATGCACATCCTTGAAAAGGTGCAAATCAGCATATTCAAGATTTATTATATATACAATGTAAATGGTATTATAATGGGCAGTTTTGGCCTAGAGTGACCCATTACAATGCCATTTACAGCAATTACATTAATCAATATTTTCAACACAGGTTTTATTTTTTCTTTTGAGACCCCTTGACAGCTTAGACAATTAGGCTTTATGTACAATATTTTCACTGTTACCCGTGTGTGTGTATGTCGTGTCCTGAGGTTGATCTATTTTGTCACTTACATAAATTTTAATAAGACTCTGGTTCCCTCAGGTGAGTTTTGCTAATGAGTTTATTGGAAATGAACTCTTGAACTGAAGAAAATAAACACAATTATGAATGTTTGTTTGCTAATAAGCACCTTAAGACCAATTCAAGCCTCTCAGCAGATGTGACTTTATTCTGAACAGAAAGTATGTACATACACGAGGGACAGCGTGTCAGAGCTAATTATATAGAAAGTTTGCAAACAATTCTGTTCCACATAAACTACAGTATTTATTGAGAAAGGAAGGGTGACCCCTGGAAGTTGCACATCTATGGCGTCCTACTGCAAGGAATGGAGTGGCAACCTCAGCCTGGACTCTGACCCGGCCACGCCCCCAACCCATTTCACTCCACCCCCCCGGAGCTTAGTCATGGGGATCATTGGTCGGAGTCCAGGCTGAGGTTACCACTCCATTCATTGCAGTAAGACACCATAGATGTGTGACTACCAGCAGTCATCCTTCTTTTCTTAAACCTTTGCAGGAGCGATAATGGGCTCCATCTCGTGTCAGCAGCTGTGGGTGCGCTGTCTACATACCCCCTCCCTATCAAGTCTGAACAGCACACACTCCGTTAAGTAAATTATAATGTAACATCTGTTCCAACAGGACGGGTGGTTTCAGTGCTGGAAAAGAGGGTGCTTAACATGCCACTTTATAAAGCACGGAAAGTCCACTCTTTCATTCCACAGTGGGATCGGTCACAGGAGTGACACAGTGGGCTTCTTCAGGCCTTCAGCTCTACCAGCTGACGTCACCATCATAGTACAGCCCCTGTGCTGCACGCAGCTGATGAGCTTTTCAGCGTGTCGTCTCTCCATCGTAGTCCATCTGAGCCCCAGGCAGTGCATTCCACACTGGGAACGGTCATAGGAGTGACAAGGCGCCTGTCTTATCTCCCCCCTCCAACGATCGCTACTACTGTGAGTTACACATGCCAGCTCCACAGCCTTATCCATCTCCAGTGTGACATCTTAGACTAATTTGGAGATAGCTATTGTTTTAGTTGCTATACATGCCAGCTTCATACTTGCATAAGCCAGGAAGGCTCTAATTGTATTAAGTTTAATTACATGTGTACAGGACACCGGGGATGTGTCCTAGAAGGCAGGTACATTCCACCCAATATTGGAGCCATGGTCCCTTTAAGAAGGACGATTGCAGAGTCTCAAACCCAGATCACTAGGACTTTGGTACCTATGGGGTTTAAGACCCGGGGAAGGGAGGTCTGAAAGGCAGCAGAGACCCAGTGCACCTGTGTCAAGGAAGTGAGAGGGAGAGCTCACAAGCTGGACAGCAAGCGTGAGCTCTCTGTATCAACTGAGTCACAGGCTGCTGAACCCCTCTGTCTGGCTGGCATGACACCCTGATTCTGGAGGAGCCTAACCAAGCTGTGGGACCGGGACTAGCGGTGAGCCTGCTGTTTTTAGTTATCAATGCCAGGATGCTGGACTATGTATTTACTTTGGCTGAAGAAAGCTGTCATTTGATTTTGGTTGCTTAAAATAAATGGAGTGTTTGCTTCAATAAACTGGCTGGCGGTCATTACGGAGCTACCCCCAGGTTATATTTGGTGGAGGATGCGGGCAGAGTATAGCCGCAAAAGCCGTTTGGAATCATTTAAAGGGCCAGTACCAACGTTTGCATGTTCTGGGTCAGGACAGCACAAGCCATGAAAACCTCACAAGGCAACACGGAGGAGGTGATAAAAGCCCTGGCTCAGAGCACAAAAGCCCAGCAGCAGGACGCCGCAGAAGCCAACGGTCGCCATGAGGAGGCCACACGCTTGCTGGTTGCTCAATTCACAGTCCAGCAAGAAGTGAATCAAGCGCAGGTAGCTGCTTTACAAGAGGCAGTACAGCATCTTGCACAGGGACGAGAACACACTGCTGGGATCTCTAGCAATCAGGTAGCCATAAGGGCCAGTCACTACCTGCAAAAGTTGACACCTAGTGATGATGTGGAGGCATTCATGGCTACTTTTGAGAGAACAGCAGAAAGAGAAGGATGGCCCTCAGACCAGTGGGCTGGTATTGTGCTCCTTTCCTCACTGGGAATCCCCAGAAGGCATATTTTGATTTGTCAGCTGCTGATGCCAAAGATTACAAACGGCTGAAGGCCGAAATCATGGCCCGCCTTAGGGTGACTACTGCTATGCGGGCCCAAAGGGTACACCATTGGAGGTACCACCTGGACTGTCCGCCAAGGGCTCAGATGCATGACCTGAGTCAGCTGGTCAAAAAATGCCTGCAGCCAGAGGTGCTAACGAGTTCCCAGATGGTGGAGTGGGTCGTGTTAGACCGGTACCTAAGGTCACTGCCAAATGACACTCGCCGCTGGGTGAGTCATGGAGACCCCAAGACTACAAATGACCTAGTGGAAATGGTTGAGAGATATGCTGTGATGGAAGATCTCCTGGGAACTGTCAAGCCACGAGGACCCTTGCCCGTGAGGAAAGTCAAGACATCCACCAACCCGGGAGCCAACATTCAGGAGAATCAAGGAACATCCACCCAGCGTCCCAGAGCTCTGCTCCAGCACGTAGGAATGAGGGCGTGCTGTGCTGGTGGTGTCACTCCCGGGGCTATATCCAGGCCCACTGTCCCCTGCAGGAAGAACCCATGGAGTGTAGCGCTCTGTGCAGGATGTCTTTTTATGCCCAGACGGTCTGTGCTGCCCACTTGGACCTGACTGAGGGGCAGTTTGAATGTGACCTTTGGGTGAACCATCTTCATGCCCGAGCGCTGTTGGATTCCAGAAGTATGGTAACACTTGTGGGTACCGAGATAGCTGGGGAGGTGGGTCCAGTAACAAGGACTCTGAGGGTGGTGTGCATACATGGGGACACCAGGGAATACCCCCTCGTATCAGTGACACTCACCACGGCCTGTGGCACAATTGACCAGGAGGTTGGGGTGGTACCCAACCTCATCCATGATGCTATCATAGGAAGGGACTGCCCTTTGTTTGTGGAACTTTGGAACTATGTGAGCCAAGACCTGTCAGGACAGCTGAACGGCTCTATTCCCTCTAAGGGGCTGGACGCCAATGCTCTAAAGAACACTGATACAGTTGCATCTGGGGCAGATGGTCCACCAGCTAAGGGGATCCCTGAGGGGGGGGGAACCCACCCTTAGGCAGGCCATCGCTGGGGAGAACATAGAGGAAGCCTTCCATTTACAGGTTATGACCGATGAGGGAGAAAGCTCCTCTCGTCTTGCCCACCCTGATCTCCAGGTGCCAAGGGGTGCATTCTCTGCTGCCCAAAATAGGGATCCCACACTGAAAAATGCCTGGCAACAGGTTACTATAGTTAATGGAGTTTCGCAGGTGTCTGAGGCCGAAAAAAGGTTTCCCCACTTTGTGGTCATTGGTGAGCTGCTATATCGGGTTACCAAGGTTAGGGGAGAAGTGGTCGACCAGTTACTGGTCCCCCAGCCCTTCAGACGCACGGTGCTTGACCTAGCTCACAATAATGCATTGGGGGGTCACCTAGGGGCTGACAAGACTGAGGCTCAAATAATGGACGGTTTTTCTGGCCAGGAGTGACAGCAGAGGTGAGACGTTATTGCGGTTCATGTCCCACTTGCTAGCTGACTGTACCGATGCCC
>BLSH010159217.1:556219-567998 GCA_018402905.1 Glandirana rugosa
TTTTTTTTTATTTTTGGGGTCTTTACTTAAGAGTGGTAAGCATTTGCGCCGGTGAAAACGCGTTTGGTTAGTTATTTGCGGCTAACGTTAAAAAAATTAGCGTTTATACTCCTTAATATATTAAGCCGGTTTTTGCCACTTTTTTTTACAAAAAAATATAAAAAAAAAACCTAAACTTAAAATCGTTTTTCATTCTTTAAACCCAAAAAAACGTTTTACCAGCGAGAAGAAAACAAATATCGCCGCTATTCTTTACTGCGTCTCCGCTAGTTTATGGTGGTTTTCTTTCGAGATAAACCTCATATTTGCGATTAAAAAAATTGCAATCGGCGTTTATTGATTGGTTTGCGCAAAAGTGGCCGCGTTTACGAATGGTGAGAATTCATTTCTGGGGTTTTTATTTTTTTTTACTAGTAATGGCGGCGATCTGCGATTTTTAGAGGTACTGCGATATTGGGGGGGACATGTCAGACCATTTTGACACTTTTTTGGGACCAATGACATTTATTCAGCGATCAGAAATTTAAATGTCCACTGATTACTGTATAAATGTCATTGGCAGTGAAGGGGTTAACCTGCAGGGGGAGAGCTAGGGGTTAAGTGTGTTCCCTGGGTGTGTTCTTACTGTGGGGGGGTTGGGCTAACATGGGCATGAGAGATCTAACTGATCCCAGTGACAGGGATCAGTAGATCTCTCATGCCCCACTGACAGGGCGGGGAACCGCCGTGTTTACATCGGCAGTTCCCCGTTCTTTTCCCTGTAGCCGCTCATCGCGGCTCGCCAGCGGACATCGGGTCCGCCCGAGCCGCGGGCACACTCCCCAGGAGTGCGGCGGGGGCGCGCGTGCCCCCTGGTGGCCAAATGCGAATCGCCGCTTATTTACGGCGATTCGCGCAGGGCTCCCCGACTGCCGCCGTGAAAAGACGGCGCGCGGTCGGGAAGCAGTTAAGTGAGTTATTCCTAAGAATTACCGGCCTACAATATAAAACGCCAACTTTTCATGCAAAATAATCGTACAGCTTTCAGCACCAAAAATCTAAAATAATCATACCGCCAGGGAGGTTAATGGAGGTCTGGCAATGAAACAGGCTGATGGGGAAGGATCACCGCAATTCAAAATTGGCTAGATTATATTGTGGAGAGTCAGCTTGGGGCAGGGTCAAAACGGGTTAATTGTAGAGGGCAGCCCTGCTTATTAATCAGCTGAATGGATAGTGTGGTGGTTGTTGGTTTTGCTGTCTATAGAGAGGAGAGCCTCATGCAGCCTGAAAATACTTGATTGTCTGAGGTTTACCTGACTGGTGAAGCTTTCAATACTGTGTGTGCTGTAGATGAACATGATGGGATTTAGAGATATTGGACCGTGTATTGTACTGATAGGAAGTTTTACCTGTCTTGCTTGAGCTCAATCTGAAGACAAAGCCTGTTATTTTTATGTTTGCTGACGAATACAGCGGACTTCAAGTTTATTGAAACTGTCTAATGATCCTGTTTACCCCTCTAATCCTGAGAACATCAACGTCTAGGTGACTTTTCTCACTAAAGCCCTTTTTTCCCAAGTTTTTTTTTTTTAGCAACCCTTAGATTTATCCCCCCCCCCATCCTATATCTGGGACTCTATACATCTGTATTGTAATTTAGTGATTAGTGATTTGGAATAACTTTTTCAAGACCACGTATTGTTTAGAAGCTAAGATTCCCCTATTAATATGCTAAAGAACCTATTGGACCGATTCATGAAGCTTAGGAGAGGAAATTATGCTACAGTGAGCAAACCATGTGCTCAAGACAAAGGGGCAATACTGGCTGTTTGAATTCCTGAAAAGATTCCTTTTGTCTCTAGAGCAGAAGCAGTCTGGAGGATTCCTGGCTCCTGGAAGATGACTCCATCATAAAGAACGACTGGAAATAAAAACAATACCTGGGGATGACAATAAATCTACAGCCCAAGTTAAGTAACTTAGCGTATCCCTCTTTTTTTTTTTCAAATAGAATTTTTTTTGATTGATTTTCATCAAAAGTAAAAACTTTGTATATAAATGTACAGGGACACAGGCATAATGTTCGCAGAAAGCATCAACTTAAAGTAGGAGCAAGCATAGCCATTAGTACTACAAGATGCGCCTAAGCTGGTAAAACAACATTGTCTATGGAACATTGTAACATAAAATAAATCCCAGCAAAAGAGATATTATAACTTATGCCTTATATAACTTATATAACTTATTATAACTTATAACTTATACCTGGATAGTAAAGAACAGAAAGGAAAAGAAGGGGAGATAAGAAAAATATGTCATCGCAGTTGCTAATTCACTGGTTCAAGGTGGGTCCTCCTGGAGATGTCATAACTCCCAAATGCGATTGTGAGCTTCCATTCTACCTTGTAGTCTAGCAGTCATTTTCTCCATCAGCTCCGCATCTTTAATTCTAGCATATAAGGCTTCTGGGGAGGGAGGAGATCATTGGACGGAGCAGATTCCTACAGATCTTGGGAATTTTTAGCAGGGAGAGGCCCAACAAGAAAGATTTCGGTGTTATAGGGATAGTTGCCCCAAAAAGGGTAACCAATAGCTGGTGGACAGAATGCAAGAATGGGGTAATCAATGGGCAACTCCAAAATATATGAAGGAGGGTGCCTTTATCCCTGAGGCAGCACCAGCATCTGTCTGAGCTAGTGAGGTAGATAGAGTAAAGTACATGCGGGGTCATGTACCAAAAGTAAAGGATTTTATACGCATTTTCCTTATACAAAGTACAAAGGGAGCTTTTAGCAGCCTGAGACAAAACCACCTGCCAGTCCTCCAGAGATATCTCATCTAACGCCCTCTCTCAGTGGAGCATGTAAGAAATTTTACCTTGGACTTGAATGGAGTAATTTGTAGTTGCGGGACCTAGGGTCTACCTCTGCATTCGCATTCCAAAGTAGGTTGTTAGAGTGTATAGGGGCTAACCACAATTTTTCAATTTTTGTCAATCTATTAAAAGAACGTTGGGTAAACCAAGAAGCAATTTCACAAAATTGGACCCCTTGATAATATTTAATAAAATTGGGGAATGTTAAGCCACCATGAGAGCGTGAGGCCATGAGCACCGAGCGGGGGATCCTATGCTGTTTATAGTTTCATACATATTGTAACAAATCTGCTTGCAGTTTTTTCAGGTGTGTGTAAGAGATTGGAAGGGGCAGTGTTTGGAATAAATGCAAAAGCTTGGGGAGTATAGACATCTTGACGGAGGCTATACATCCCAAAAAGGAAATATGTTGTTTCTTTCATTGTTGCACTGTTAACCTAATTTGCCAATATAAGGGGGGGTTCTCCTGGTACAATGTGGTGAAGATTGGGGTAATAAAAAGACGCCCAAATACTTCAAAGCTGTGGATTGCCACATGTAGGGGAAAGTGGTCATTAAGTGTTTAACTTCATCCTCTGGGACATTAATATGAAGGACCTCTGACTTAGCTTTTTTTTTTTTTTTTTTTATTCCGAGAGGGCACTAAATCAATCAAGTTCAGCGTTCACGCTTGGTAGGGAGATCCTGGGTTGGGTCAGAGTGAGGATGATCACAAAGGACAAGGGGGCACTCTTTACGTCTAGAGGAAAAAAGATTTCATCTACAAATACGGAAAGGTTTCTTCACAGTAAGAGCTGTGAAAATGTGGAATAGACTCCCTCCAGAGGTGGTTTTGGCCAGCACAGTTGATTGCTTTAAAAAAGGCCTGGATTCTTTCCTTAATGTAAATAATATAACTGGGTACTAACATTTTTAGGTAAAGTTGATCCAGGGTGAATCCGATTGCCTCTCGGGGAATCAGGAAGGAATTTTTTCCCCCGTTATAGCAAATTGGATCCATGCTTTGCTGGGGTTTTTTTGCCTTCCTCTGGATCAACTGTGGGTGAAGGATTGTATATGGGATGATTTGGTTGTGTGTATGTGTATGTATGTATGTATATATGTATATGTATATATATATATACATATATGTGTATATATATGTATATAAATGTGTTTTTTTTTTTTTGTTTTTTTTGGTTGAACTGGATGGACTTGTGTCTTTTTTCAACCTGACTAACTATGTAACTATGATATCATCTGCAAACAGTGAAATCATAAATATCCTCCCTCTAACCGATATGCCCCGAATGTCCAAACATCTACGAATAGTTGCTGCTAGGGGTTCAACGCAGTTCAGTGCAAATAGAAAGGGGGAAAGCAGGCAGCCCTGTCAGGTACCATTTGTAACGAGAGAGGACGAGGAAAGGGCATAAGGGGTTTTCACCTGGGATGTTGGGTTATTATAGAGATGATGGATTGTAGGAAGGCCCCCTTAAATCCTATATGACGTAGGATAGCAAAAAGGAAAGGCCAACCAAGGCGGTCAAAAGCCTTTTCCACGTCCAAGCTGAGTAGCAGTGATTCTGTGCCTTCCTGATTCGCGACATCAATCAGATCTATAATTTTCCTGGTATTATCTCTGGCCTGACGAAGGGGGACAAAACCTACCTGGTCCTTATGAATCAGGGATGGAAGTATCGTATTCAAGTGGGAGGAGTTTGGTAAAAAATTTTAGGTCGGAGTTCAAAAGAGCTATCACATAAGGAAGGATCTTTATCCGGCTTTGAAATCACGATGATAAAAGATCTCTGCATGTCCGATGGGATAGGGGTGTCCTGAAGGAAGGCATTGAAATGTTTACATGGGAAAGCAGCAAGGGAAGAAAGGTCCTATAGTACTCATAGGGTAAGCCATCAGATCTAGGAGCCTTATCGGCAGGTAATGATTTGATGGTAAGTTCAATTTCCTCCTCAATAATAGGTGCATTAAGAGTAAGAAGGTCTGAGGGCTGAAGTTGAGAGATCCCACTCTGCTCAAGATATTGATGCATACAGTCTAACAAGACGCGAGACGGAGGGTTATGAGAGATTCCACGATTATTATATAGGTCAGTCCTCAAATGAACGAATGACATCTAGGAAATGAGACAATAGACATCCTGACCTATTTTTGTTTTGGTGTGGGGATGTCATATGGGTGCGATCACACAGTTTTCTAGCTAACAGAGTGGGCTTCAACCTGATCAGAGCTTTTTCTACTTTACCCAGTACCAAGTCTTTAAGAGTCGTGCTTAAGCAGATGTCCTTTTTAAGTAAAGACAGGGATGGAGTAGTCTGCAACTGGTGTTCTAGGAAGTTCTCTTTTGGTGTGCAGTTTAACAGCCCGAGCATCCTTTTTCATAGTCGAAGAAATTGCAAAGCAACGACCTCGCATGACAGCCTTATTGGCCTCCCACAGGAAGGAGAGTGAGACATCAGGAGTGTCATTTTCGGCAAAGTAGAGTTTTAAAGCAGATTCCAACTCAGTTTTAGCGGGGAGATGTTGGAGAAGAAAGTTATTTAATCGCCACTAGCAGGGTTTGCGATTAGGGGTACCTAGGATAGTGTGAGCAGAATAGGGGTGTGATCAGACCAAGAAATTGGGAGTATATTTGCCGATTGGATGATTCTATGTGTGGGGTTATTGACAAAGAAGTAGTCTATGAGAGAATGTATGCGATGAGGGGCTGAATAAAATGTG
Organism: Glandirana rugosa; assembly: GCA_018402905.1. Taxonomy (NCBI): domain Eukaryota; kingdom Metazoa; phylum Chordata; class Amphibia; order Anura; family Ranidae; genus Glandirana; species Glandirana rugosa. The sequence goes on from BLSH010159217.1 coordinate 561,798, forward strand.
TACTGTCGATCCCCAGGATGGAAAACCCATCAGACATAAAAGAGAGCACAAAGTCTGGTAAGTTGACGAAAAAGCGGAAAATCCCTAAGGATCCAAGATTGTGTAGTTCTGGGTTCCATCACATGGTGATCAAGAGCAGGGGAATGGGATAGATTGAAATCTCCTCCTATAATAACATATTTGTGATTAGATTGAAAGAGTCAGGAGAAAACTGGACAGAAAACTAAGTTGTCGGACATTTGGGGCATATAGGACATAGGAGGTAACTGCCTGCATCTGCCATAGGCCTCGTATAATAAGTGACCCTGTGGGTCTATAAAGAACTCAGAGCAAGTAAACAGAAAGTCACGTTTAAAAAGTATACCAACACCAGCCCTTTTATGGGGGTTAGAAGCCTGGTAGGCACGGGGGAAATATTTGGATGCAAATGCGAAGGAGCCACCCCGTCAAAGTGTGTCTCTTGAACCAAAATTGCTAAATGGACCCTCTGCACACTGCTACGCCCTTCCGTGCAAACTATGCAGTGTAAAACAGGGATATTTAGTTCACTTATATTGCAATACATGTTTAAGCTGACCAACTCTGTCAAAGTAATCCCTCTTCTGGCCAGTCCTACACTGTCTTGTCACTGCTATGCTACGGTGGACACCATGCCAACCTGGGGCATAAAGACACAAGATGGGGGAGAGTGACTAGGTACAGATCTGGTCACTGGCCTGTATATAACAGAGAAAAATATATACCTGTGCTCAGATCCCAATAGCAATGGTAGTTCAATTACATATGCAAGCTATTGGGATCTGAGCACAGGTATATCTTTTTCTCTTGAACCAAAATTACATCAGCTCCCGATTGCCTAAACTCCCAAAGTACCAGATGCCTCTTCCTGTTAGAGTTTAGGCCATGAACATTCAGTGATAGGACCTTAGCCATTGTGTTGGACAAAAACAGAGAGTACAGGACTTATCTGATCTAGTAGCAGGGAAACCACATTGTGAGAAGGACTTGTTCCCCAGGAGGAAAACCAGGCAGGTGGAGATGACCACTTGATGAACCAGAGTAAAGAAAAGGGGATATAAAAGTCTAGGAAAGGAATAGAAAACAACGACAGTACAGTGTACATTATAAGCCAACAATAGGAAACCTGGCTGGTTTAAAACTGTAAAAGTTCCTATATGACTATCTGACCACAGTTGGGGACAGGGAGACACAGAGGTGATCAATGATAACGATCAGTGGGGGGGGGGGCTGATGATAGTAAAGCCAACCTCTCTCTCGTCTCTAGCAAACCAGGCCATAATATGAATACTAAGGAAGTTAAAAAACTTAAAGAACAGTAGGGGCTAATGTAACATCAGGAAGTAGGGCAGAACCACTAATAGCAAGTAAATGTCAGTGGAGACAAAGAAAATGGACACTGGCTATCAGAGGCCTAAGTCTTTCATCCATTCTTGTGTTTAGTAGACTTGCGGGGAGTGTCTGGGCCTCTAGGGCATTTAGATGGAGAGACCTTCTGCCATACTGTAGGTGGTGGAGGTGGTGTGGACACAAGGTCCCAATCAGGGAGCTGGGGGACAAGTATCTCCAGGACATTGCAAAAAGTGGCAAGATCTTATGGATAACACAGCACTGCAAATTTACCCTGATGCTTAGGGATTAGGCTAAAAGAGAAACCCCAGTGATAAGTAATGTGCTTTTCTTGCAGCATGCGTAAGAGGGGTTGGAGAAGTCTGCACTTCTGGAGAATGATCCAAGAGAGGTCAGGGTAGAGTGTCCTCGAAAAACACTTTGCGGTGGGAATGAGCTTTTCTCATAATGTCCACTTTCAAAGGATAAGAGTGGACCCTGTAGATGGCATCCCGTGGTTTGGAAGCTGATCCCTTAGGCCGTAGGGCCCTATGTGCTCTGTCCATCTCAATATGTTTAGTTGGAGGATCTCCCAGCAAGGTGTTGAACAGGGTCTGTAAGGTGGAGTGGAGGTCCTCAGGACCATCAGGTTCCAGTAGGCTCCGCACTCAGATGTCATTCCTGCTCCCCCGGTTGTCTAGGTCCTTGACATGCCACTGCATATCTCTTAGGAGAAGACAGTGGTTGGATCCTTGAATCTGGGTGCGGTGAACCGCCAGTTTGGTTTCCTGGATATCCTCCTCTGCCATATCCACTCTGTCTGCAAGATGTGTGTGAAGAGCATGGATTTCATTGTGGAAGGTGGATTTAACATCCTCAATTAACTTCTTCCTCCTTGGTAGGATTACGTTGGAGGTAGGAATGCCATGAGGAAAGCATTTGGTGTAGGGGGCAGGTACTGGCAGCTGTGCAGACCGATGATAGGAGGAGGATAGGGGATGTGGCCCCAGAAAGACTTCAGGTGGAAATTGGGGTGCAGGCAAGTGGGGTGGGTCCCATGGCTCATACCAGGCTGGAGTATATGAGGGAGAGGGGACATGTGTATGGGGATGTCCTGGTTTGTGAGAGATTGGTAATGAGTGGATAGCTTGGGCATAGGACATAGGAGCCCCTGCTGCAGCTCTGGAGGAGCTGGGGTCCCTTGAGCGGGACAGCCTTTGAGATTTGGGGGAGGCAGGTGCAAATGTAGAGGCTTGATGGAAGGCTGCACTCTGTATAGGCCTGGGCCTCGGTATACGTGGGGCCAGGGACTGAACACCAGACAGGCTAGGTGAGTCTATGAAGCAGTCCGAGGGCGTGGGGGATCCAGGGCTGTCCCCCCATGCAGGGTTCAGGGGCCATCTGCAGCAGGTGCAGGAATGTGCCCGTGCACTGCATATAGGACGGAGGGGCCTGGGCTGCTAATGGAGCCTGCGCTGCACTTGACGCAGCCGTGGGGGAAGCTGCTAGGGGAGAGAGACTCACCGCTCCCATCGTAGTAGGAGGACATCTACTCTACAGGACCTGCACAGAGAGGTCTGCGAGGGGACGATCCATCTCGCGATGTGAGGAGAAGAGCTGCTGAGGGACATAGGAGCTGGAGGGAAAGGCATCCGGCACCATCTTGTCCATTCCGCCAGGCAGCATGTCAGCCATAGTGAAATAGTCCCAAAGGCTGGTGGATGAGCCTGGCAGAAGTCGAAAGGATCCCCGGGCTTTAGCAGAGCGGGTGGTCCTAGATCTGCTCATGTGGCAGGCAGTTAAAGTCCCATAAAGTCCTGTTCAGCTGCGGGCTATGGGAGAGCTGAGCTCTTAGGCATCCATGCAAGTCTGCTTTGGTCATGCCCCCCCAGTGTATCTTCTTGCATACATTATCCAGGCTAATTTGCTGGGAATAATAGACAGTTTGTGCGTGTGATTGTATGCATTTTTTGTAATACATTGTGTGACAGAACCATCCAGAAACCAGCTTGGGTGCCTCCGTCAAGATATAACTTCCTACTGTCTGGACCCAGGAACCAGGTATTGTAGCTGAGCACCCAAGACTAGGCGACACTAGCTTAGATGCAAACTGGAACTCACTTTATTGAAAACTTACACAGAATTTATAGCTCAGAGGATCAGGTGGCCTGATCAGATAATGTGAACAGGAATATAGTTAACATAGCTAAGGAAAAGCCAACATAAACATTAGCCACCTAAGTGACTCAGTGCCCATCCAGACCATTCCTCACCAAGCCCACCACCCTGGATACAAAGTACATTACACATAATCATAAGCATAAACATCCCATAATGGTTTGGTAAAGTGCTCTCAATATTAATCACATCTCCAAGCGATGATCAGACAGACAGAAACAATAGGCGACTCAATTAACAATGGGAATAAACACCTAGGAGGTGCGCAATGGGAGAGACACAAACATGTCCACTAGACAAGTCATCAGAAAACAAACAATGTTCCAGCAGTCTAAAACAGTGGAATTGATTTATCTTCATAGATTTCTTGAAGGATATTGTTGATAAATAGTTCTGTGCCAAGTGAAGGAGCCTCTCCAACCCAGTCTGCACGAGGGCCACCATATTCCCTCTGATCATTAACCTGTACAAGATTAATATTACATCTTTTTATCCACTCCAGTAGGAAAGCTTTATTGTCCTTATTCAGAGAATTAATTCAAGCCTCGCTCTCAGTGTTCATCACGTTGTTGTCCATCATTAGGGAAAGATCTGCTCTCTCCATGGGCCATAATAAGTGGGTAGGAGGCTTGCCCCTAGACCTCTCCAAAAACCCCTGTCCTGGTTGGGTCTGTCACACTTTGAATGTCTTACATTGTTCTCTAAAGATTTTATGTAGTTGTAGGAACAGCATTTTTGTGTAATAAAGCAAATTAATACACGGCAGAGGTTTTATTGTTGTCTTGCTTCTATAGCAAAGGACCTTTGAAGACATAAAGCAAAACAACATCTTCATGACACTCTCCAAAATTACACATGGAATTCAACCTACACATGAATGTCTTTAGAAGTGTATTCTTTATATACAGTATGTCTATTCCACACAATATTGGCCTACGTTTGTTAAATCACTTTGATTACTAAATTCTTATTATTATTTGGGATGGCCACCTTTCATCAGTTGAGCTATATGGAAAATATAGCATAGGGTCTATCTTGGGGAGGACAGCAATACTCTGAGAGGTGTAAAAAGAAAGAGAGGCACTTCTAAGTGCAATAACATCAGTATTTTTTAAACAAATGCAGTTAAAAAACACTCACAGAAAGGTAGTGTAAAACAAGCTTATCATCCACAGAGATGCGGCAGTAGATCTCCTGTCATGGCTCTCCTGGATCCTCACTACCCGAACAGCAGCAAAGGAAAGACAGATGCCAGAAGTAAGATGGCCGACCGACTTTCAGGACCAGCTTGGAGCACATGCACTGGAAGTGATGTCAGAAGGGGGAGGTTATATGTTTCAGAACATGTGCAGATGCTCCTTTGTCAAAAATATTTTTTATCTAAACCATATACTAGACCTTGCCTGACAGGTAGTGGTAATCACTTGAATTTGATGAATAAATTGGGTTTTAACCACTTCAATACCGAGCTTGTTTTTTGGGTTCGGTGTTTACAAGTTAAAAACAGTTTTTTTTTGCTATAAAATTACTTAGAACCCCCAAACATTATTTTTTTTTTCTAACAACCTAGAGAATAAAATGGCGGTCATTGCAAAACGTTATGTCACACCGTATTTGCGCAATGGTCTTCCAAGTGCGCTTTTTTTAAAATAAATTCAGTTTTTCAGTTAAAAAATAAGAAAACAGGGCAGCCAATCAGCAAGCGTTTCACTGGTTTTCCCTAGAAGCCATCACAGCCATGCCTACTAATGGCATGGCTGTGATTGGCCAGTGCATCATGTGACCCAGCCTCTATATGAGGCTGGAGTCACAGTGCTGCATGTCACATGCTCTCAGGTTAGTGTAGGGAGAGGATGCTGCCGGCACTGTGAGGGACAGATTGCAGTGATAATAACTAGGTAGAGATGTCTACTACTGATTTGAGGGACAGATTGTAGATCTATAATATCTCATCCTGCATTACAGAACGATCTGATTACAGAACGATCTGTAATCCTGCATTACAGAACGATCTGATACTGGACTACGTAGAGGTTACCACTGCTTTGAGGGACAGATTGTAGATCTATAACATCTCATCCTGCATTACAGAACGATCTGATACTGGACTACGTAGAGGTTACCACTGCTTTGAGGGACAGATTGCAGATCTAATAACATCTCCCAGTTTTCTTCCTTTTGCAACCCTCTAGCACTTTCCAGGACTTACAGTCATTTTTGTGCCGAAAAGTTTTGGTCCCCATTGACTTCAATGGGGTTCGGGGTCCGGGGTAAAGTTCGGATAACGTTCGGTACCGAACTCGAACGTTTCCGGAAAGTTCGGCCAAACCCGAACGTTCAGGTGTTCGCTCAACTCTATTGAAAAGCCACCTGGGAGACCCATAAATAATGGTATAGAATGAGGAGGACAGTATATAGTTTACTTTCTGCATTAGTGATTAATACCAAGGCATATTTAAATAACACTAAACATGTTCTATGGTTACTGAATTCTTTTGATAGTCTAGATCAGTGGTTCTCAACCCTGTCCTCAAGTACCCCCAACAGGCCATGTTTGCAGGTTTTACTTTATCTTGCACAGGTGCTTCAAATCAGAGTCAATGGCTTGGTATTTTAGACAGCTATTTTATCTAAGAGAAATTCTCAAAACATGGCCTGTTGGGGGAACTTGAGGAC
>BLSH010159217.1:615257-634878 GCA_018402905.1 Glandirana rugosa
CATATTACACTTTCTAAATACGGTTCATTTACCTATGGTTTGGACACTGCGAAATTTTAACGCGTGCGAGCTCTTCAGACAAGGAAAAAAATAAATAAAATAATATATTTTTTTTTTTATATATATATATATATATTTTAAGAGGACCTGTCGTGCTTATTTCTATAATAAAAGGGCGTTTACATTCCTTGTAATAGTAATAAAAAAAAACAAAGTGCCCCATCCCTCAGAGCTTGTGCACAGAAGCGAACAGATACGCAAGTCATGCCCGGATATGTAAATGGTGTTCAAACACCACCGTGATTGTTAAAGCGAGAGCAATAATTTTAGCACTAGACCTCCTCTAACTCTAAACTTTGCCTATGGAGATTAAGTACTGTAATTTGTTGCCATTCCACGAGCGTGCGCAATTTTAAAGCGTCACAGGTTTGGTATCCATTTACTTGGCATAAATCTTTCACATTATACAAAAGAAAAAAGTAGGCCAAGTTTAAGGTTTTGTTTTCAAAATGCATATTGTGTATATATATATATATATATATACACACACACATACATACACACACACACACACACACACACACACACTCTCAAAAAAAGTGAGTACATCCCTCACATTTTTTGTAAATAGATAGATCTTTTCATGTGACAACACTGAAGAAATGACACTTTGCTACAATGTAAAGTAGTGAGTGTACAGCTTGTATAACAGTGTAAATTTGCTGTCCCCTCAAAATAACTCAACACACAGCCATTAATGTCTAAACCACTGGCAACAAAAGTGAGTACACCCCTAAGTGAAAATGTCCAAATTGGGCCCAAAGTGTCAATATTTTGTGTGGCCACCATTATTTTCCAGCACTGCTTTAACCCTCTTGGGCATGGAGTTCACCAGAGCTTCACAGGTTGCCACTGGAGTCCTCTTCCACAACATCAACAGAGCTGGTGGATGTTAGAGACCTTGCTCTCCTCCACCTTTGAGGATGCCCCACAGATTCTCAATAGGGTTTAGGTCTGGAGACATGCTTGGCCAGTCCACCTGTACCCTCAGCTTCTTTAGCAAGGCAGTGGTTGTTTTGGAGGTGCGTTTGGGGTCGTTATGTTGGAATACTGCCCTATGGCCCAGTTTCTGAAGGGTGGGGATCATGTTCTGCTTCAGTATGTCACAGTACATGTTGGCATTCATGGTTCCCTCAATGAACTGTAGCTCCCCAGTGTCGGCAGCACTCACGCAGCCCCAGACCATGACACTCCCACCACCATGCTTGACTGTAGGCAAGAAACACTTGTCTTTGTACTCCTCACCTGGTTGTTGCCACACATGCTTGACACCATCTGAACCAAATACATGTATTTTGGTCTCATCAGACCACAGGACATGGTTCCAGTATTCCATGTCCTTAGTCTGTCCTCAGCAAATTGTTTGTGGGCTTTGTGCATCATCTTTAGAAGAGGCTTCCTTCTAGGATGACAGCCATGCAGACCAATTTTATGCAGTGTGTGGTTTGAGCACTGACAGGCTGTCCCCCCCCCCCCCCCAAACTCCTTCAACCTCTGTATCAATGCTGGCAGCACTCATACGTCTATTTCCCAAAGACAACCTCTGAATATGACGCTGAGCACGTGCACTCAACCTCAGCGTTGGACCATGGTAAGGCGCTGTTCTGAGTGGAACCTGTCCTGTTAAACCACTGTATGATCTTGGCCACCGTGCTGCAGCTCAGTTTCGGGAGAGGGAGAGAGAGAACCAAATTTAACACACCTGCTCCCTTGTAGCATTAATGATTCACATGACACCAGGAAGGGAAAATTGCTAATTGGGCCAAATTTGGACATTTTCACTTAGGGGTGTACTCACTTTTGTTGCCAGTGGTTTAGACATTAATGGCTGTGTGTTGAGTTATTTTGAGGGGACAGCAAATTTACACTGTTATACAAGCTGTACACTCACTACTTTACATTGTAGCAAAGTGTCAGATCTTCAGTGTTGTCACATGAAAAGAGAGAATAAAATATTTACAACAATGTGAGGGGTGTACTCACTTTTGTGAAAATTCTATCTAGTGTTTGAAAGACCGCTGTGCAAATGACATGGAGTATTGCAACAACCGGCATTAATGGCAACCCAGATGTTTTGAAACAACATTTCCCATGATGCTCAAGCACTCTGCAGTGTAGTTCCAAAACATGGGGGGGGGGGGGGGTGCGCCATCGCCAAGAAAAAAAAAAAAAAAAGAAAAAACCCACAAACACAGTCCCAGTAGTTTCTGTTCATCATTTACATATTTATTATGGAAAGAAAAAACAAAAAAAAAAAAAAAACGCGATGGTGACATATCAATCCCCACACCCTGTAAACCATAACCAATAGGAAGCAGACTAGTACTTCCTGTGATAATAGAAACAATTAATACAGCCAATCACAGCAACGAGGAAGGAATAATCCCAAGGAAGAACATATGGGGAGAAACATTTAGGGATAATCATGGATAGTGTGTCTAAACATAACCTACTTTGCGAGAACCTCTGTTTAGGTTTAACCATTACCTGGGGTCTCCATTAGATGGATTCCCATCACTTCCTGTCCTGGGGATAATGCTTTACTAAACAGGAAATTAAGGAAAATCAAACCTGACAGGGGTTCTAGCCCACATTTTTCCCCCCCCCCCATGTTCCCTTCACATCTCGTAAACCATTTTCAGAAATTTTCTGACTGGATAGAAAAATAAACCCAAACACTTTGGCTACAGATACAGTGTAAAGGTGCAGGCTCCAGGACTCATCTCGATCCTCGCTACACTACCTCATGCATCACTGGCCTGGACAAGAATGCAGACAGTAAAGTCTGAAAGTTGGGACCTCCTACATGCTGGTTCCCGGTCAGTGACACACTAGGCTAGTCGAGGAAGGCCCCAGAGCCTGCAGTGTTATAAAATAACTCCAATTGTGTTTTTTTGTTCACCGCTTCCTCCTAATGGCCAAGTGCTTCACCAATCAGATTCTACCACCTTGTGATGTTACCAGTCTCTGGGTAGCTTTCGCACATCTGAACTCCCTCAAGATATCTTTACGCAACCTTCCCATACCCATAACCCAGCATGGAGGGGCTCGGTGAAGGTGGTGGTGAAGGTGTGGAGATGTTGGATTGGGTCACACAGATCATAAAAGGAGATCCGCCCGGCCTCATAATCCAGACCTATCCTGACTCGGTTACTAGAGACATAGCCGGGTAATGGGATCAGATTACTGTCATGTATCACTAAGTACTTGTTATCTCCCCTTACCAAACCCCAGGATTTCAGATTCCATCCAATCCATGACTGATCTCCTTTCCTGTCTATACTGGGGTAACACATCCCAACTATCCAGTACTCTGACCCCCCGACATCCACTTCCCAGTAATGTCTCCCAGAGGAGAAACTCTGACTGCTCATCACCTGAGGACACTGAAATCTCTCTGGTGTTTCTAAGAGATTCTTCTGATATGATGTTGGGAAGGATGCAGTTTTCCTGTCATCTGATATATGTAGATATTTACTAGCTGCACTCACATCCAGTAATAGGTCTGTAACCCCAAATGGTTGCTGTACAACCTCAAGATTTGGTTCTCTAGCCTGGCCGTGTGAGTATTGTATGGTAGGGCAGGGTTTGAGGAGTTTCCTGGCTGGTTCAGCATTGATGAGAACCTTGCCGCTTGTAGAAGAATGTTCATAGACATTTGTGCCTCTACACATCTGTACATTTACCCCAGACATGATATCAGATAAACCTGTGTGTAATGTGTGTGAGATCCCCGCCACATCCAGATCCCCTCCATCATGGAGGAGTTTATCATGTCTCATGCTATCCTTATCTCCATCTTCAGTATCACACAAGTCACCCATGTCTGATTCCTGCCAGACAGTCAGTGGATCCGTCATGTTACACAGCTCCTCAATGACCCACATCTTCTTGGACAGCTCCTTCTTCTTTATTTCCAGCTGTTGGATCATATCAGACACTGATAGAGAGACCTGCTCTGCCTGCCCGGAGATCTCAGTGAGGATTCTCTTCTCCAGGTCTTCCAGACGTCTCCTGAGGTCTCTGAAGAGGGCAGCGACTCTCTCCGTTTCATCGTCTGCTTTTCCTTGCACTTTCCTTCTGTGCTCCTGCAGACTCTGGACTCTTTCCTCCATCTCCTCTTGCGCAATCATCAGTTTCTGCAGAACATTTCTCATTTTTTTCTTCTTCATCCCTGAGGCCTCATCCAGAGTCTCCACCTGATGTCTGTGGTGTTCTCCATCCAGCCTGCAGGACACACAGGTAAAGTCCTCAGTGCAGTAATATTCCAGGGTCTTATGGACAGAAAATTTCCTGTTCTCTAGGAAAGTGGTGGGGTCACATAAGATGTGTCCTGGTGGCTTGCTGTAGACTCTCAGGTGTTTGTCACACAGCATACAGGATATCACAGCAGGTACAGGAGTGTGAACACATGGAGTACAGAAGACCCCGGACTTCTCCTGATCTAACTGAGCAGACAGGAAATTCTCCACTATGTTACGCAGGGTTATGTTCCTCCGCAATGTAGGCCGCTCCTGGAACTTTTCTCTGCATCCAGGACAGGAATAACCTCCAGACCTCTCCTGTGTATCCAACACACGACCAATACAGTCCTGGCAGAAGTTGTGTCCACATCTCAGCATTACAGGATCTGTATAAATGTTCAGACACAAGGAACATTCCAGCTCCTTCCTCAGATCAGCAGGCGCCATCGCTGACAACAGAAGATAGAAATAAAAGTAAAGGATCTGACACTTAGTTACCAGTTCTGTACATTCCTACACTGGACAAGGCTAAGATCCCAGACACACTATTAGACTCTGCAGATTTTCCAAAACCATATACGAGGTCAAATCTTGAGTTTCAATTTGTATGCAATCAGGCAGGCCCTTGCACTACCTGGTTTTGGTAAATCTGAAGGGAAAAAAAAAAAAAATAATTCTACAAAAAAAATGTAGTATGTATGGGGTCTTAGACTGAAGCTGGCCATAGATTGATCAGCATTTGGCCATTTAACAGGGACCAGCTGAATTTTGATCCATCTATGGCTGCTCACGCTTGAGAGGAGTCAATCTAATGATCAGGGTCTCTCAAAATAGGCATATTGGAAACTTTTCGATCAGCGCTTGCTGCCATTTGGTTTCTGCACCAATCAATGTATTCTGACGTGAGAGGATTCCCCACTGTCAGAATACAATGGTACATTGGAGAGGATCCCTCCATCAACCTTGCTTACGTGGATGGGAACAATCAAACTGGTGGCTGAACAAAAAGAAACAATGTGTAGCCAGTCTGACATTCCCAGACAGGAGTCTGAACCTCCTCAAGCTATCCTGCTGAGAAAAAGCCAAAGCCATCAGCCAGTCATTGGTAGCAGAGGAATTTCCTAGCCCCAAAGCATACACAGTATGTAATGATAATCACCTTATAGGGAGGAAGATGGGGGATACATGGGAGGATTCCTGAAAACCTCCCCATCTAAAACAGTGAAACATTGTTTAGTCAAAAAAAAAAAAAAAAAAGTATCATGAGCTTAATCCAAAGAGCTGCTGGCTTGACCTTAAGGCCCCTTTCACACTTGTGCGATGCGATTTTACAGCAATTTGGGATCAGTACACTTTGGTCTGACTTTGTTGCAACTTTGGCTCAATGAAAACATATTACAAAGTCAAAAAGAAATTGCATCTATATTATTCAGGTGCGATTTGCATGAGACTTTGAGGGTTTAACATTGAAGTCTATGGACCTCAAGTTGCACCAAAGTAATGCAAGGACTACTTTGAAGTCGGCACAACTTGAAAGTCGTACAGATATGAACGGTACTCATTGTAAATAATGGTGAACAACTTGTCATGCAACTTTGCAGTCCCAAATCGCAGGACAACTCGCACAAGTGTGAAATGGGGTCTAAATCAGATGAATAATATACAAAATGCTAGCACTTTTAATTTCAACCTAAACTAGAAGGCCCTTTATGGGGATAAAGATTCCTGTCCACTTTATTTTGAATATCAGCTTCAATGACGGTACACAAACACTTCAGGATAATCAATAATCATAGTTTGGATAAAAAAGATCATTCCACATTTAATGGAGATAAACCAACCCCCCCCCCCCCCCCCCATATCACCGGACAGAAGTATCTTTCCTTAGAAGGAATACAGTAGTACATATCAAACTCATACTATATAGAACACTGGTTTTATGGCTCACCTTATGGAATACAATCCTGCAGAGTTTGTGCTGGGTACTGCTCTCATCCACTTCAGGTTGTAATCCACCTTTCCATCTTCCACCCAGAGCACTCCCCAGTCCAAAAAGGATCACCCCTGGGATCAGAGCCCTCCCCAGTCCAAAAAGGATCACCCCTGGGATCAGAGCCCTCCCCAGTCCAAAAAGGATCACCCCTGGGATCAGAGCCCTCCCCAGTCCAAAAAGGATCACCCCTGGGATCAGAGCCCTACCCAGTCCAAAAAGGATCACCCCTGGGATCAGAGCCCTACCCAGTCCAAAAAGGATCACCCCTGGGATCAGAGCCCTACCCAGTCCAAAAAGGATCACCCCTGGGATCAGAGCCCTACCCAGTCCAAAAAGGATCACCCCTGGGTTCAGAGCCCTACCCAGTCCAAAAAGGATCACCCCTGGGATCAGAGCCCTACCCAGTCCAGTTCCAGAATGTGAAGGTAAGTTCCTGTCCCACTGCTGTATCACAGCACTATATGCAGCACACCCAGTGGGTTCACACTCCAATATAGACCAGCTAGCTTGACCAAGATTAACAAATTTAAAAGAGACAGTAAAAAGGCGGAGATCAGGTTTAAAGTTGAAGGACAAGAACAATTCTGATTTATGACAGCTGCCCACTCCTTTCAAAGGAAACTGGTATTGTTCAATAAGATCTTCAATGAGAGTGTGTATTTCAGTACCAGTCCAGTAATGCTATGAAACAGCTATGACATTACTGGTGCCATTTCAAGATGCTGTACAATGCTTCAGAGGAAAAATGAACAAAAGAAAAGCTCTATCTACACAACAGCAATCCTAACAAACAGAATGACCAAGCCTACTGGCTGGCAAACATCACATACACACAGCTATTACCAACCTTTATCTCTAACAGAGAAGACCTCTTTCCTTCCCAGACTGCAGAGTATTGACTGGTTGTCCCAGGTGAGACTAAATTGACTGAAAGAGGGAGTTGGAAAACCTGAAAGAGACAAAAGGATCAGAGGTCTCCAAAGGTGCCTGGGAGAAATGAAAATCCTGAGCAGGACTTTTCCGGTCTGCCTGTTTCTATACACACACACACCTAAAGAAATCATCTACAATAGAGGGTGAATAGAAGCCATCTTAGTCCTGATGTTGGCATTTGATGTTCTGGTCACTACCCTCACTGGTTCTTTCCCATTGAAAGGAGAAGATGGTGAAGATAAAATAAACATAAGATTATGGGAACTTTGTGGAAAACAAAGAAGGATCTAATTTTTGCACCTCAAAAATGAAAGACGTTGTCTTTTGAAGGCCAGCTGTGCTATTGTATTGTGACAGCGGGACTCCACAGATCAGGGTTACAACCGTGGGTGGGGGGCTTATCGGAATCTGGAAGCCCCCTTTAATAAGGGGGCCCCCATATCCCGCCCCCCCATGTGAATAGGTTTGGGGTACATTGTACCCCTACCCATTCACCAAAAAAGCAGTGTAGTGTAAAAAAAAAACAAGAGGCGGTGTTTGACAAGTCCTTTATTTTGTAAAATAGCTCTTTTCTTCTTTCTTCCTCCATCTTCTCCTGGCACGGCCCTTCTTTTGGTCTTCTTGCTTCCTCTCTTCCTCTCACCGTGGCCGCTCTCTCTGCTGCTCTCTCTGCTGCTGCAGTCCGGTCCCTGCGCGTCTTGCAGAATGGGTGGTCTTCACAATGACAGTTCTTTTATAAGAAGGGGCGGGGCACCCTGTGATGTAAATGGGTGACCTGACCCCTCTGACATCACATGATGTCAGATGGGACGTGTTCACTCAGTTACATCACTGGGTGGCCCCTTCTTATAACAGTACTGTCATCGTGAAGACTGCCCATTCTGCAAGATCGCAGGGGCCGGGCTGCAGCAGCAGAGAGAGCGGCGGCGATGAAAGAAGAAAGAAGATGAAGATTGAAGATTGAAGATGAAAAGAGAAAGCAAGAAGACTAAAAGAAGAAGCAGAAGACCAGAAGAAGGACCGGGCCAGGAGAAGATGGAGGAGGAAAGAAGAAAGAGCTATTTTACAAAATAAAGGACTAGTCAAAAACGGCCTCTTGTTTGTTTTTTTTTACACTGCACTCCTTTTTTGGTGAATGGGTAGGGGTACAATGTACCCCAAACCTATTCACATGGGGGGTCGGGATGTGGGGGCCCCCTTTTAAAGGGGGCTTCCAGATTCTGATAAGCCCTCTGCCCGCAGACCCCCACAACCACCAGCCAGGGTTGTGGGGATGAGACCCTTCTCCCCATCAACATGGGGACAAAGTGCTTTGGGGGCAACCTCAAAGCATCCTCCCCATGTTGAGGGCATGTGGCCTGGTATTGTTCGGAGGGGAGGGGGCGCTCGCTCGTCCCCACCCCCTCCTGCCATGCCGGGGCTTTGTGCTCGGATAAGGGTCTGGTTTGGATTTTGGGGGGACCCTATGCCATTTTTTTAAAAAAATTGGCACGGGGTTCCCCTTAAAATCGACACCAGATCTGAAGGGCCTGGTTTGGATTTTGGGGGGGACCCCACATCATTAAAAAAAAAAATTGGTGCGGGGTTCCCCTTAAATTCCATACCAGACCTGAAGGCCCTGGTTTGGATTTTGGGGGGGTCGCACGTCATTTTTTTTTTAAATTTTGGCGTGGACCCTGCTGTTGTAAATGAGTTTGAAAATTGTGATTAAATCCCCCAGTCAAACAGATGGCGAAAAATTGGGCCTTGGGTGCTGGCAGTGCCAGAACACTGTAACCCCTTGCAGTAATTCTTGTTGGACGGAGGAACTGAGCCTGATGTTGTAAATGAGTTTACAAATTGTGATGAAAGCCCCAGTCAAACAGGTGGCGAAAAATTGGGCTTTGGGTGCTGGCGGTGCCAGAACACTGTAACCCCTTGCAGTTACTCTTGTTGGACAGAGGAACTGGGCCTGATGTTGTAAATTAGTTTACAAATTCTGATGAAAGCCCCCAGTCAAACAGGTGGCGAAAAATTTGGGCCTTGATTGCTGGCGTTGCCAGAACACTGTTACCCGTTGCAGTTACTCTTGTTGGACGCAGGAACGGGACCTGCTGTTGTAAATTAGTTTAACCCCTTATGCCCCGTCCGCCCCTCTTTTCCAGCCTCCCGTCCCACCAGGAGACCGGAGCTCTGATCCGGCACATCCGCCGGCTGTGTGGAGTCCCTGTGGAAGCCGGAATCGGCTTAGATCGGGACTCCTTCGTACATTTCCGGAAGCAACATTACAATGTCTTTTAGACCCTCCAGAAAGAGTACCTGTCACCATATATTACTATCACAAGGGATGTTTACTTTCCTTGTGATAGCAATAAAAGTGATCAGATTTTTTTTTTAAAAAGAACAGTAGAAAAAAATATATATATAATAAAATATATAAAAAAAGAATATATTTTTTTTTAAGCGCCACCGTCACCATACGTAAGTTGCGCCCGCATATGAAAACGGTGTTCAAACTACACATGTGAGGTATCGCCGCAATTGTCAGAGTGTGAGCAATAATTCTAGCAAAAGACCTCCTCTGCAATTCTAACCTGGTAACCATTAAAACATTTTAAAGCGTCGCCTATGGAGATTTTTAAGTACCAGAGTTTGTCGCCATTCCGCGAGTGTGCGCAATTTTCAATCGTAACATATATGGTATCTATTTACTCCGTGTAGCATCCTCTTTCACAATGTTCCAAAAAATTGAGCTAACTTTATTGTTGTCTTATTTTTTAACTCAAAAAAGTGATTTTTTTTCCAAAAAAAATAAGCGCTTGAAAGGCTGCTGTGCAAATATCGTGTGATAAAAAGTATTGCAACGATCGTCATTTTATTCTCTAGGGTGTTTGAAAAAATATATATATAATGTTTGGGGGTTCTAAGTAATTTTCTATTAAAAAAAATGGATTTTAACTTGTAAACAACAAATGTAAAAAAGGGCTCTGGGGGTTAAAGGGTTAAAAACTGTATATATTTTTGCAGATGGGGAATTGATTATAGGAGGAGATTTCAATTTAGTGCTTGACCCACGGATGGACTCTACATCTGGAAAGACTAATATTTCTTTCTCTAACCTTCACAAACTGAAACAGAAATTGTCTTTGATGAAACTATTTGATCTTTGGCGAATATTGCATCCAAAAGGAGAAAGATTATACATTTTTCTCGCCAGTGCATAAAACTCATAGTAGAATTGATTATATTTTTGTGACTCAGTCGCTGTTGGATGCAAACCCCACAATAAGTATCAAATCCGAAATCTGGTCTGACCACTGTCCAGTCTTTTGTAGGGTAAATCTTTCAGAAACATTTGGAAGGACTGGACATTGGAAACTAAATAAGAATTTATTAACAGACTCAGTCTGTGTAACAGACATCAAAAAGACAATTTCTGTTTTCATGGAAAACCATAAAGTAGACACCACATCCCCATCCATAAAATGGAAAGCATTAAAATGCGTTTTGAGGGATATTTTTATTTCTCACAGGACAAGACTTAAAAAAGCAAGAACAAGAGAACTCACTAGTTTACTCCAAATTCTTTCTGATTTGGAAACAAAACATAAGGATACTAATAGAGACGAGGATTTAATTAAGTTATCAGATATACGGAATCGGATAAGGGGCCTTTTAGATCAATATTCCGTACGAGAAAGGGATAAATACTTAAAAACCTCGTATGAATATAGTAATAAGTGCGGGTCGCACCTTGCAGGGAGTCTCCATCCAAAAACATCGGTAACATCGATATTGAAATTATCCCCTCCGGGTAAAGACCCAGTACAGGCGGTCCCCGGGTTACAAACAAGATAGGGACTGTAGGTTTTTTCATAAGTTGAATTTGTTTGTAAATGGGAACAGGGACATTTTTTAAGTGTAGCTCCAGCCAAAAATAAACTATTTTTAAGCATTTTGGATAGCACCCCTGTAATGTTTGTTTTGCTGTCTATGTTTCTGTTCAGAAGATGTCACCTCACTTCCTGTTCCAATAATAATTGGATTTTGAAAATTTTGGGTTGTTGTGGAAACAAACCTTGGTCATAAAGCATCAGTGGAGACCCCTTTTTCCCATAATAACTCTTACAGGAGTGAATTTCCCTTCCTAGGGGAAGATTTCCTGACACTTCCTGTTGTCTCCCTCCGTTTGTAAGTAGGAGTGGTTTGTAAGTCAGATGTTTGTAACTAGGGGACCGCCTGTATATACAAACTCTGAGATTTCGACAACTTTCCGTGATTATTACTCTGCGTTATATAATATATCAGGGTCGATACCCAGTGCTGACTGTCTTTCGTTGGAGAAAGAGGAAGAAATACTTGCATATATAAAAGATACATCTTTACCCAGTATAGATCCAACATCTAAAGCTGCGCTGGATAATGAGTTTACAGAAGAAGAACTGCGTTTGGTTATCAAATCTGCAAAAAACTGTAAATCTCCAGGCCCTGATGGATATTCAAATAGATTTTATAAAATGTTTGTTTTGGATTTGGCTCCACTTCTGCTGGAGTCGTTCAATTCAATCTCGGAGTCCCAACCTTTTCCACAGGAGGCATTAAAGGCTCATATATCTGTAATATTAAAATCAGGTAAGGATGGAACCAACCCAAGCAGTTACCGGCCAATTTCACTATTAAATTGTGACATAAAATGTTATTCTAAAATGATAGCCAACAGGATAGGCCCTTTACTCAAATAATCCACTCAGATCAAACAGGGTTTATAAAATCAAGAGAAACACGTGACAACACCATTAAAACACTCTCTTTAATGTCCATAGCACAAAAGCGCCAGATTCCTGCCTGTTTATTATCGATCGACGCTGAAAAAGCCTTTGATCGTTTAAACTGGAGATTTTTATTTCATTCACTTCATCAAATTAATTTGGGAGGGAATATGATTAGTAAAATAATGGCATTATATACCGACCCACATGCTCAAGTCAAGATCAATGGCACTTTGTCATATCCGTTTAGGATTTACAATAGAACTCGTCAAGGGTGTCCATTGTCTCCAATGTTGTATGTGATAACCATGGAACATTTAGCAATAGCAATACGTAAAAATGTATCAATCCATGGTATCACCATCAACAATACGGAATACAAATTGTATGCAGACAATGTCTTATTATATATCTCTTCACCTAGAATAAGTATACCCTCGATTCTGAAGGAACTAAACTACTTTGGACGAATGAGTAACTTCAAGGTTAATATAACATAAGTCAGAATTATTGAACATCTCACTGTCTAAAGATGAGGCGAACACAATAGCTGCATCATTCCCTTTTCGTAGACAGGAGGAAGCGGTGAAATATTTGGGTATATTGATCTCTACCAACTTATCACGTATTTTTGATTTAAATTTCTCAGTTCTTTTTACACAAACTCAATTTGAATTACAAGCTTGGTCTAAACTTCAGCTATCCTGGTTCGGCAGAATGAATGCCATTAAAATGAGTATTTTACCTAAATTTTTATATTTATTTCAGACTTTACCTGTAAAAATCCCCAGATCTTTTTTTAAAAAACTAAATAAGATTGTGTCACGTACCTGGTAGGCGAGTCTGACTTATGCAGTAGGCAACCTCCCTTACTCACCTGACTCGGGAACCCCTGGTAGAGCAGACAGGGGGCTCGGGAGTACAGGAGAGCACGAGGGTCGGACTGGATCACTGGTGATGGTTATAGGTCCGTTGGAGCGCTCGTGCAGTAGAAGCGTGGTCGTGCGGGCTGGGTCGGCAACTGGCTGGCGGTGCGGTACAGAGGAACAGGCAAAAGAGTGGTCGGGTACAGGCAGAGTTCGTTAACAGGCTGACAGCAGAGGTGCAGAAGGATCAGGCAATCGGATGGTCGTAGGCAGGCCAAGGGTCGGTACAGGCGGAGTTCAGACAAGGTCGGGCAAGCCGGGTCACAGGAACAGGAGACAGGAACAGATAACAGGCACAAGTTGCTCAGGAAGGACGGGTACACGCTGTAGATCAGACAGCATCTGCTTACAGGAAGCAGGAAGTTTAAATAGAGCTGCCCTTCATGGAATTAGAGGAAACCACAACCAAGTGCAATTAACCCTCGCACAGTCTTCTAACAGATTGTTTCCAAATTTATTTGGAAATCAATTAAACCCAGGGTAAAATGGAAAACGCGTTGCTGCTTTAGGGCGCAAGGGGGTGTGGCCTTACCTAACATTGAAAATTACTATAGAGCAGCTCTATTCTCAAATATCGTGGATTGGTTTCACCATTCACTTGACAAATAATGGATTAAAATTGAGACAGACATTTCCCCAATGCACCCGAAGGCCGCACTGTGGGTCCCACTGAAGGCCACAGGGCGGCGAGCCTCATGGCCTTGGATTACTTACACCCTACTGGATTATTGGCATTACTCTTTGAGGCTTTTTCCTATAACCACTATTCCAAGCCCTCTTACACCGCTGTTAGATAATCCTTCCTTTTCTATTGGATTCCAGGCACCAACTTTATTATGTTGGGATAGAATATTCTGGCCACAAGTCATACATGTGATCCTAGACCAAAAAATTATTACATTTACAAATTTTCAAAATATACATAATCAAAGTAGGGGTCTCTGGTTTATTTATTTACAACTTCAAAGTTTATATAGATCTTTGGAACCTAAAATGAATATCTACAGGTCACTAATGGAATTTGAAGAAATGGGTGTCTCATCCGAACCCCGATTGCATACTATATCCAAAATTTATAGAATTTTACAACAGTTAGACTCGCCAGGATTACCGTCATACACGGAAAAATGGGATACTGAATTGAGCGGTTTGATAAAAGAAGAGGAGTGGACTCAGGTATTTAACAACACACATAGATTCTCAAAGACCTGTGCGGCCCAGGAGCGTAATTATAAATTACTAGTGAGATGGTATCGTACACCTGCTGATTTACACTGTATTTTCCCCGCTCAATCAGATGTATGTTGGCGTTGTCAGATATCCAGAGGGAATTTTATCCATGTTTGGTGGCCTTGCCCGCCTATATATAATTTATGGGAGCAAGTGATCCAGCTCTTTAATTTTGTAATGGGGGAAGAAATATCAAACTCTGTAGAAGTGACTTTATTGTCTCTCTACCCAATTTCAATGGCGAAAGCAAGGAAAACATTGCTAGGATTTTTTATTTCGGCGGCCAGACAAATAATACCTAAATATTGGAAGACAACAAACACTCCTACATTCTCGGAATGGGTGGAGAGTTTAAACGGGATTATGCGAATGGAAAAATTAGTTGCGGAAAGTAATGATGATCAGTTAAAATTCCAAGAGGTCTGGGGGATATGGCTAGCTTATATTCATAATTAACTTATGTAACTATTATAAGTGCAGAAACATGGGGAGAGGGAGGAGGGATAGAGGTTGGAGTGGGGAGAAGGGAGAGAGATTTTTTTTTTTTGTATTATTGGTTGTTAAATGTGTGTGGGTGTTAAATGTGTGTTCAATTTGTAATGATGGAAATAAGAAAAATGAATAAAAAGAAATATTGCAAAAACTGTATATATTTTAAGACACCACGTCGTCAAGTTGTTATCAGTGATGGTTTCGGGCACACCTCTGATACGTATTTTCCAAATCTTCTTGTTGTAGTTGTACTTGAGAGACCGTGTGTTTAAGAGCAGCATTTTCCTCCTCCAGAACATGAACATATTGTATAAGATCATCCATTCTCATTTCCAGAGTATCTGTGCGTTCCCCCAGCTGTTCTATTTCATTTCGTACTCTTGAGAGATTTTCCCGACTGCTTGGGAAATAGACTCTGTAATTTTGAGCAAAACAGCTTGCAATTTTACATTTAAGAGCTCAGGAGTTAGAACTGAGGAATGCGAATCTAGGATAGATGATGGATCGGCAATCAGTTCTGTAGTTTGTGAAGCCCTTTCCAGAAAGTCCTCTAGATGGTCAGCTGGGTCATCCTGGGTACTCAAGGCCGGGGATAATGAACTAGCTAGAAATTTCTCCATTGTGCCTACCAGTTGTGACCCACAATACTGTGGAGGAGTAGATTTTTGCCACCCTATCTTCACCATGGGATGGTTCTTTAAAGTAGTGATCAGTCACGGTGGCCCTAAAAGATATTGTAGCTAAAGATAAGCTTCAAGGGACTGTGGAGGGTGGGGAAGGCCCCAGTGTTCAGTTAGCGATCATTTGTAGCTGAATATACCTGAAGAGAAGTAACTCTAGTATGTTTATCCACCTAGCAGGGATAAGCACCCTCCCTAAAGGACCCCATAAGGTTTCTGTTGATGTGATGATGCTCTATCCTCAGAGCGAAATGCGTTGACATCATTTCCGGTCCATCACAGCTGCTGTCGTCACATCAGCCGGTGGAGGTTACGAGGTGGAACGCACGCCAGTCACAGCGGGATTATTAGAGATTCATTCCTATATGCTGTTTCCTATCCGATTTTCTGTAAGTAGCAGTTCATGCGCAATACATTGATTTTACTACAGTCTGCACTATGGATTTTTCTTTTGTATTTTTCTGAGCACTCTGGATCCATCTGGCTTTGCTGGACACAAGTTGGGCTTACCCCTGCAGTTTTGCCTGATCAAGACATCCACCCTCACCAGACTTCAGCTTTTATGATCTGCTAACTGAAAAGCAGCAGGTCCATTTGCTCTGGTGAGTGAGGGCAGAAGCGGGTCACCTGGCACTTGTCACTATTGAGCACATTTTTGAATGGAGCACTGAAGAGCACTTTATGCACATTGTCACTTTGATATAGCTTGAGGGGACATTGCTATTGCACAATCTTTATTTGGACTTTTATGAACATTTATGTTATGTTGTTTGTTTAATTATTTGTGTATTTTGCTATATGATCTGGGTTGGCACTGTTTAATGTAAGAGCATGCCAATACAGTGCCCATCAGAGCCTCACAAAAGTGTGATAGGTAGTCAAATTAGATTTGAAATGTATGTCCCAGAATGTCTGATGGTGCTCCATGCATGTTGGCCAGGCTGTGGAAAAGCCTCACACATGTGGTACTGCCATACTCGGGACAAGTAGCAGAATATATTTTGGGGTGTCATTTTTGCTATGTACATGCCATGTGTTAGAAATATTTTATAAATGGACAACTTTGTGTAAGAAAAAGTATGTTTTCATTTTCTTTCCACATTTTCCCAAAACTTGTGGAAAAATATGACATGTTCATAAAACTCATTATGCCTCCTAAAATATATGTTGGGGTGTTTACTTTACAAAATGGGGTAATTTTTGGGTGTTTCTATTGTCCTGGTGCTCCAGGGCCTTCAAAAGTGTGATAGGTAGTCAAGAAATTGTATGCTTAATTTATACTCCTAGAACACCTGACGGCGCTCCCTGCATGTTAGGCCTCTGTATGTGGCCAGGCTGTGAAAAAGTCTCACACATGTGGTATCTCCATACTCAGGAGGAGTAGCAGAATGTGTTCTGGGGTGTAATTTGTGGTATGCACATGCTGTGTGTGAGAAATAACCTGTTATTATGACAATTTTATGAAAAAAATAAAAATTAAAAATAAAAATCTTAATGTTGCAAAGAATTGTGGGAAAAAATTACAACTTCAGAAAACTCACCATGCCTCTTACTAAATACATTGGACTGTCTATTTTCTAAAAAGGGGTCATTTGGCAGGGTAATTATACTTTCCTGGCTTGTTAGGGTCTTAAGAAATGAGATAGGTGGTCAGTACATCAGGTGTGATCAATTTTCCGTGAATGGCACCATAGCTTGTAGGCTCTCTAACTTTCACAAAGACCAAATAATATACACTAATTTGGGTTATTTTTACCAGAGATATGTAGCAGTATAAATTTTGTCCAAAATGTATGAAGAAAAATTACTAATTTGCAAAATTTGATAACAGAAACTAAGAAAAATGCAATTTTTTACAAAATTTTCTGTCTTTTTTCATTTATAGTGCAAAAAATAAAAAAACCCAGCAGTGATAAAATACCACTAAAAGAAAGCTCTATTTGTGTGTAAAAAAAAGGACAAAAATTTTATATGAGTACAGTGTAGTATGACTGAGTAATTATCATTCAAAATGTGAGAGCGCTGAAAGCTGAAAATTGGTCCGGTTAGGGAAGGGTTTAAGTGCCCAGTGGTCAAGTGGTTAAACAAATAAGCAGCTAGCACACTTAAACCCACACAGAGAGTTAAACAAGCTAGGAAAAATAATCATGTGCATCGCTAATATAACAAGTGGTAAAACTGTACACAAAAAAGTCCTCATTCAATCGGTATAAAGCAATAAAGTGCTGGTGCAATGACATGATATCCTAGTGATAAAGTTCATAAGAATTTCTTCTGTGCAAAGAGATATGAAGAGCGTTCCATTTCCAGAGAATATCAGATAAAGGACATGTGTTATTGGAAAACCGCCGCTGTTAGGAAAAGACTGTGCTAAGGGTTAATAGCATCTGATTGTTGTTTCCTCTATTCCCTGGATGAGCAGCTCTATTTAAACTTCCTGCTTCCTGTAGCAAGTGCTGTCCGTTCTACAGCGTTCCAGTGTGTTCCCATGACCTGTTTGCTAAAGACTTCCTGTATCTGTAACCCGGCTTGCCTGACCTTGATTGAACTCTGCCTGTACCGACCCTCTGCCTGTTTACGACCACGCTTCTGCCTGACCCCCTTGTACCGCACCAGCCAGCCTGATAACGACCCGGCCTGCACCTGATGACCCGTTTGCCTGCTCCCTTGCACCGCACCAGCCAGCCTGTTAACGACCCGGCCTGCACCTGATGACCCGTTTGCCTGCTCCCTTGTACCGCACCAGGCAGCCTGTTGCCGACCTGGCCTGCATCACCACTCTTCTGTCTGCATGAGCTCCTGGAGGATCCTCACAACATCACCGGCATCCGCACCAGCCCTCGTGCCCCCCTGTGCTCCGGAATCTCCTGTCTGCTCTACCAGGGGTTCCCGAACCAGGGTCGTAAGAGAGGTTGCCCTCTGCACAATCAGACTCCATCACCAGGTACGTGACAGCCACCAAATGATAATCCTTCACCAGTGAAGATGGGAGCTTACAATCTCCCCTGATGATGTCTGGTTAGACGAAACAATCGTCTGGTCGTGACGCACACACGCCGCTGTGCATGCGCATTTTAATTTAATTTTATGGTTTGGTTGGTGTTACTTACCTATATACTTACCTATTATTTTAATAAACACAAGTTGAGACTTATTACACTATTGGAGTCTTCTTATGTATTTTCTACATCTAATACCACCTTATCACCCACTGGGGAGGAGATACGGAGGTCGTGGACGCAGAGGGAAGGTGCTACTAACATCAGAGCCATCAGTGGACATCTGAGACGCACTCTGGCAGATCTGGGATCCCTCTAAGCAGTTTCTGACACTCCTGAGAAGGAGTGTCACTGGTCTTCCGGTAAGCTCCCATCTTCACTGGTGAAGGATGATCATTTGGTGGCGGTTTTCCAATAACACATCTCTTTTATCTGATATCCTCTGGAAATGGAACTCTTTTCATATTTCCTTGCGCAGAAGAAATTCTTATGAACTTTATCACTAGGATATCATGTCATTGCACTAGCACTCTATTGCTTTATACAGATTGAATGAGGACTTCTTGTACAGTTTTACCAATTAGCGCTGCACTTGATTATTTTTACTATAAGAATAGTATAACCCTGTTCAAACACCCTGGTGTGATTGGCTCTTTACTACCCACCACCTTTACATTTTTTTTTTAACTTGGGGGTGGTAAATTGGATGTAAAGCAGCTATTCGTTTATCGGCCCAATAACATAGACTGGGATTTTGCTTTATGTTGCCTCCTTTTCTATTATATTTAACCTCCCTATGAAACCCACATCTAACGCACACTATTGCTCTTCAGGAGGAATTACAGTTTCTTATTTCACTGAGTCACTGCGCATTATACATTTCATAAGGACCTTGGGGTGTTTTTTTTTTACCTGGAAGAAATTTTCACAATATCATTGACTGGAAAAAAAGATTTAACAAAGGGAAAGAGGAAGAAGAGAAAAAGAGCAAAGAAGCACAATACCTTCAGAACGTACTTTATTTCATTACACCAACTCTTCCAGACTCACATCCACCCACCAAGCCATTTTAAAATTTGCATAACTCCTCCAGTGTTGTCAGTTCAAACAGGAATTTAGGATCACTGGATTTCAGGCAGGATCAGCAGGTATTTTTCTGTATGGAGAAAATTCAAGAGCCCCACCCAGTGTACAGGAGGAGTCACTACTTATATATGTACAAGTTACATCCCCCATGTACCAGGCAGGGGTCTTGTTCAACCCCTGGGGAGGAGAGGGAAGGGGGGGTAGAAGGAAAGGGGGAGTGAGAGGGAATG